>CM035429.1:41484066-41981566 GCA_020310875.1 Ceratopteris richardii | reverse complement strand
AGTACTTACTACTTAGACTTTAGTACTTACTACTTAGTACTTAGCAATGTTCATGACACATGTTGGAACTTGGCACCAGTGACCAGGCAATTGCATTGTTTTCAAGAATCAAACTTCAAAGCATCTCATATGACATCAGAGTCCAGACAAATACTATTATATACAACTTACAAGTAACATTGAAAAACAAACTTCAAAGAATTATAATTTATGACAAAAACATGTGAAAAAGTCAACCTAATCTCAAAATTATGACACTGGTGACTTTCATGACTCATAACTCATATGTGATATCAGAATCCAATGTCCATAATACATATACATCAATGATTAGACCAATAACCATCATCCATGTCACATGATACCACTAAGTAGTCAAAGTTCAAACAATAAACTGCAGTGTCAATAATACAATGATCAATCAATACCAAGTAAATCATAAGTCATGACTCATAATATCATAATACATATGACATGTCACATGAGCAGTCATCAATCCTCAAAATCCTCTGAGTCACTAATAACTATCACCATCAGCATCATCATCACTATCATCATCATCATCATCATCATCATCATCATCATCATGTGGTGCTCGACTAATAGATGCTTCCATCCTACTAGTAGATGGACCAGGTACATTGTGTGCTCTATGACTAGAACGAGTCCGAGATGCCCTCGTATCATGCTGTGGCACTGTCAACTCCTTATAGAGCATGTCATATAGATCAAGGTCCTCTGCCGGAATGCTAGGTATATCATGGACCCTCTCTATATCAAGCTCATCGACGTTCACCTGCCGCACCTCTGCTGAGTGGCCACCACGCTCCAATAAACGCAAGTTGCAGTGGCAATAGACAAGCCGCTCCAATTGCAATGTAGATAGTCTATTCCTCTTCTTTGTATGGAAGAGGGCCCATGTACTCCAATTACTTTCACATGGACTGGCACTACAGTCTTGTGAAAGTATGCGGATGGCTAACTTTCTCTGCAAGATAAAAAAGAAAGAGTTCATTAAGAAGAGGAATGACTCATGAGACAAAGTTATAACTTATTAGTTAAAACTTAAAGACTCAAAAGGAAATTGGAATGACTTACTAGCTAAGGTGTACCAACACCGTATCTCTCCCACCATGTCACAGGCATCAACTTCATGCTTCTCAAGCATGCCGTGTCTCTACCAAAAAGTCCTTCATTATTCTGAAACTGGGTGAGCTGAAGCTCCAACTTCCCACGTAGCTCCACATCAGAAGGTCCATACAATCGATCTACATAGTCATTCCAAGCAGTCACAAGCTCCATATCCAATGACTGTGATGCAGATCTCCATAAAGGATGTATCCCATGTATAGGGCGATGGAACCAATCCGACCTCTTCCTCCATATTCCTTTTATTTCCTCTATCCTATGGATAAAAAACAAATCAAGTTAGAAAACAATAAGATTTAAGAATGTTGAAGAGTCAAGACTTGAAAGTTGAACATGAATGCTCATACAAAAAATAAAATATGGTTACCCAAGTTTCAACTTACCTCTCCAATGTCAAATAAGGACATCTCTGTATAGACTCTCCGACACGATCCATGAACTCATCAACAAGTCCAAGTGTGCAGCCCTCTCTATCTGCTATGCGTATGAGTGAATATAAGGGCTGTAAGGCCTGCACTAATCCCTCCACATCCCTCCAAAAGCTGTCATCCAAACATGTGCGTCGTACAAGCTCTGCCTTTGGACTAGTATGTCCATCCCAAGCTAACCAATCAGGTGATACAACTGTCTGCATCAGTGCTTGCCTCACTCTTAATAATCTTTCCATGACTATGCACATGTATGCAAATCTGGTCTTTGCGGGCTTCACCAAATCAATATCACTGTAAGACCGAAATATAGCAAGCAATTTTGGTCTCTTTGTGAACAAAGAGACCACTTTTATGCAAGTGGTAAAAATGGTGTAAATCCATGGTATCTTCCCCACATCCTCTATCAGCAAATCAATGCAATGGGCAGCACACGGTGTCCACACAATAGAGGGGAATTCTTCTTCTAGAAGCTTGCCCATAGCCACACAATTACTTCCATTATCTGTGACCACCTGGACTACCTTTTCTATACCAATGTCCATGATAGCTTGACGGATATGGTCATAAATGAACCGACCTGTTTACATATAACACAATGAATCATTAATCAATTGATAAATTATAATTTATCTTGACATGTGTCACGCTGCATGCACATGCACATTGCATGTGCATAACACATGTGCATGTGCATAACACATGTGCATGTGCATAACACATGTGCATGTGCCATGTGCATGTGCATGTGCATGTGCCATGTGCATTGTGCATGTACATACATACATGCCAATGCACATTGCACATGCACATGCACATGCACATGCACATGCACATGCACATGCACATGCACATGGCACATGCACATGCACAATGCACATGCACAATGCACATGCACAATGCAGTGATGCACATGCACATAATACATTGCACATGCACAAGTGACAATGCACATGCACATGCACATGCGAGATGCCACATGCATGATTGATCATTGGCAATTGCACAATCAAATATAAACTGAAAATTCAGAAATCAGTTCACTCACCTGTGACTGTAGTACCATCAGCTGATGCATCTATGGCTCGAAGGAACATGGTCCCTTTGCAACCATGCACCAAAATGTTGTACACATTTCTCTTTCGTATGTCCGTCCATCCATCACACATGATTGTGCATCCATACTTTGCCCATGTCTCTTTCATGGGCTCAAGCTCTCTCTCTAATGCTTCCTTTGTTTTTTTGAGCTCCGTTGTCCTCAACTCATAGGTAGGCCCTTGCCAACGAAACCCTAATAGTGATACCTTCTCAATGGCATTTCTCCATGCCGGTGTTCGTGCAACATTAAAAGACAAACCACATTGTATAAAAGCTTTCATGACGGCTTGTGTGGCTTCTTGTTTACGTTGTTGTTGCAAGCTAGCACGTATAGATGCTCCTCCAAGAGAGCCAAGTGGGTGCTCTTGTGGATCATGCTCTACTCTTGTACTCTTTCTTGGTGGCTCATGCTCTATGTCAATGTCTATGGAAGCCTCGTGAGCTTGAGATGCTTGAGTTTGGGGGTCACAAGAACCATGTGAACCGCTTGCAAATGATCTAGCTTGTTATTTGGCTCCACTATTCCTTCTACCTTGGGTTTTTTGAGCTACCCATGCCATTAGCTCTCCCTTTATAGCTTCGGGCATAGGCTCTTTGCAAGGTGCAACTCCTATGCCACTAACTCTTCCAAGGTGTGCCTTGATCCTATCGGCTCCACCGGCTCCACTATAGCCACAAAGCTTGCAAGTCCATCTCTCACTACCCCCGGAGCCCATCTTTCCTTGGCTTGTCACATATTCCCAACATGCTTGTTTTGCTTTAGGCATGTTGATGGAAGAGGTTAAAAGCTTGGAGAGGACTCAAGATAGGAAGCAATAGATGGGGGGGCACGGGTGTGTGAGGGTGTGTGTGTAATAAACCTACTCTTGCCTTGGATTGCTCTTTGACTGTCCAAAACGCGCTCTGGGGTCAAGATCTCAACAGAGCATACTCCCTCAATGAGGCCGTTTCGGCGAAACGGCCTCATTTGAGGCAAAAAAATTTGTCTTTGTTCGCAACGCGTTGCGAACGTCGCAACGTTGCGACGTTGCGTTGCGAACGTCGCAACGTTGCGACGTTGCGTTGCGAACGTTGCGAACGCATCGCAACGCGTTGCGATGCAACACTGTCCACCATGGTAAGGTCTTTTTTTGGATTCGTGCGTGGCATGCCAAGGTGATCCAAATCCTCCTTTTTTGTCGCTACTGTGTTAGGATATCCTCCTTGATAGTCATGGATTGCTCTCTTCAATTACTTTTCGAGTATCTGAATGTCCAAAATGTCAAATGTTGATCTTTTTACCATTTTTATTGCCTAAACCTAATTTTAAGCTATGATACAATCTAGTCATAATGTTCATGAATATATACAATGATTAAGAATTCTTAACCTAAAATACATACATTAGGATTTATCATGTCCATTTGCTAATATTTCTTACACTCATAACATGCATCCATCCTTGGGACATGTCCCAAGGATGATTTTTTGTGACAGAAAAAGAAGGATGCTTTTTGGGATGCTTTTTTTTCCCAAGATAACTTGCTGGCCAAATTTTGAGCTGTTTGAACCCTTTTTTTAAGAGACTTTTTTTGGGCATCTAGAAGCTTTTTCAACACTACTTTATAAGCATAAATAGAGGGGTTTGTGGCAATTGAAAGATGCAACTCAGCTTCAGCCTTCAGTCTTATGCACATGGAGGCTTGATTGAGCTTCAGCCTTGCATATTCAGCAGTCTTTCTTCACCCTGTCAACCCTCTCTTCACCCTCAGCCCTCTCTTCACTTTTCTCCTTGTTTCTGTTCTCATAGCATCCTCCTTATGACTTCTTCATTATGATCAAGTGCATCCAACTTCACAAGAAGGAAGTCCATAAGCAAATGAACATGGGGGGAAGAGGTGGATTCTCTCAAATCTGTCAGGCAAACAAGCTATGTGGCTACAAGAGAATGGGTGGAGCGAACAAAGTGTGTGCACACTTTCATGTTGAGCCTGGATATGAAGTGAAATTTTGTACTACAATCACTTTGGAGAAAAGAAAAAAGAGATGTTCAACAAACCTGCCATCAATGATGCCCAAATTCATGCTTATCGTGTGTCGCAAGCTCCCATCAATCGGGCATCATTCGTGAGGCCTTCTATGACATTCACTTCAAGAGCATCATCTTCATCAGCAACAGTTCATGCTCATACTCTTCTTACTCCTACTCCTTCCAAACCATCTTGACATAGCTGGTCTCAAGCCCTATGCATATCAATCACGTCAACAAACACTCCATGAAAATTGCGATCCTATATTGAAGGAGGTGGACAGGATAGTGGCATGTTCTTTCTATCACGATCGTATACTATTGTATGCAGCTCGGTAAACACTTTACTCTTGATTCATCAAAGTTTACTCCTTATAAGTTAAATCTAGTTTTATTGTTTAGTATTTTTATTATTATTTAATTTTACCTTTCACTTCCATTGTTCGTAAATCCCGCCCCCCCAACCCCCCCAACATAGATCACCATACTTCAAAGACATGGCAAAGAAGATGAGGGAATATGGACCACATTATCTGCCTCCAGGGCTTGCACATTACTTTATTGGAGAAAAAGAAGAAGCTCATTGAGGCCGCGTGTGAGAGCATAAAAAAGTCATGGGAAAGAAATTGAGTATCTTTGCTTATGGATGGATGAAGTGATGTCCAACAACAATCTATCCATGGAGTGGTGGTTTGGTCTCGAGGGAAAATGTACTTCAACGCATCACATGATGTATCTTAGACAAGGAAGTTGGCTGATGTACTTGCTATAGAGTGTGCACTTATTGGAACTTGTGGATTCCATGGAACCATGTATTAGTTAAATGTACAAAACTATGGATGGCATGATTGATTCACTTAAAAAATTTGTGCAAGTGAATGACAAGTATGGCGAAATATTAGTCATTTGTGTAAGCTGATGGAATGCTTACTACTCTCCAGTGCCCACTTCATGCGGAAGCATACATGTTGGATCTAGAATTCCAAAATAAAAAGCAATATGCAGATCTAGAGATGGCTAATGGATGGAGGATTATATTAAAGAGGCTTGCCCCAAATATTGTGGACAAGAGACTTATTATAGATCAACTATTTAAATATAGAACTATGAAAGACCCTTTGTATGCATTTGCAAATGCCTAGGAGGGGGGTAGGTTACAACTCACAAATTGATGCTTCCCTATTATGACAAGATTTTGGTTTTGATGGGCCTTAGTTGCAACAATTGATCATACACATACTTAGTTAGGCTTGCACCTCAAGTTGCCGAGTAACTATGGAATGTGTATGGACATGTAGCCTCTAAGAAGAGAAACAATTATGGTGTGTAGTGTTCCAATGATCTTATAATTGTCAGTGACAAGGATGCTATGTAGGGCTTAATGCATGGAACCAAATCCTTTTAGAGAATGGGAGCCAGAGGAGGACCAAGTGCAAAGTGAACAACATGAAGACATACAAAATAGTGATTGTGTTGCAAAAACTGAAGCTCCCCACTTGGATTCTCCACATTGACCTATATTTGACATTTGTTTCTACTATCTACATTTTATTATTTGTGATATAGTATCTAGATCATACCTTTTAGAATCTAGTTCTTATCCATGATATGATGAGGTGTACTATGCTTTTTTGACATGATGATGAAATAAGGACCCGTCACAATCCACTGGCAACTTTGCAACTACACTACTGCGTATTCTTTATAAGATCATTGCAAAGATTTTGGGCCTTTGTTTGCAGACTCCTCTTTCTGCTATTGTGCACCATTTCCTGTTTGGATTCATTCATGGTCGTTCAGTCTATGATAGTTTAGTCACATTCATGCTTGTCTTCACGCTAAACTTAAAAATTTGAATATAGTCATGATGCAACTTCATGCAAAGGCATTTGATACGGTGAATGAGGAATTCATCTCACCTAGTACTTTTTGCTTGCATGTCTTTTAATGCTTTGTTCTTGTTGTATTTTCCAATTTATGCATGTCTGTGTTTCTCACCCTTTATTCGTAGCTGACATGAACTCATGAAGATATATCCTCTTTTCAATTATCCAGAATATCATTTAATGTAGAAATGGAAAAACAATTATAATAATCCAGGTGTATGCTCAGGATTTCTCCGGTTGTATACATAGTTTTTCCTGACGCAGGTCTGACTTTTCATGTTTAACACAAATCTATATTCTACAGGGTCTACTAAATCTTTATGAGGGTTTTTGATGCAACCTTAAAATTTGGCCCAAAGAAAAAAAGAACAATTTGTACATTATAGAAAGCTGTTTGTATGCTCATTTATGTGTGCAAGGATTGAGTCAGAAACGTGTATCTGACTTGATGTTACTAACTTTTTTTCCTGTCATTAGGTAAAGGTACCTGACAAGTAAAGTTATGACTATGGCTATATGTTGCATAGGAAAGAGGGCCTTGTTTACAGAAATATCTAAAAAAAAAGTTAGTTCTTTTGGAAAGAGACAGGTATATATCACATGGGTAGAAGAAAATTTTTGGAATGATATCAAGCTAGTTTTTAGCGAATTCTTCTTTAACCTATAGTGCCAGCTGTAGTCTATATACTCGATCATGCAGCATATAGTATTTTTTGATTCTGAGCCGTACTTTGCTTATTTGAAATCTTTGGGTGGAGGCCTCATCCTTTCTGTCAAAAGCCTATCCATCATTTTATGAATGTTTTTAGCTATTGAGATTGATCTTTTCATCTAGAGATTTTCCTAAATTTCAAAGGTCCTTTATTGTTTTTTACTCTTCAGAGTAATCATTATTTATTGCAGCTGTGGATGTCACTGTATTAGATCCAAGTCCCGGTGTTTGAATCTAAACTAGATCTTCTATCTGAAATGAAGAGCAGCATGCCTGATTTCCTTTTTCTGTTTAAGTTCAAAATGCACAATTTCTGTCTTGCCATAGAAATTGCACGAGGTGCTTCTTGTGCTTAAGCCAACCCCCTGCAAATTTTTCATCCAGATAATGGAGGATCTGAAGTGGATTGATAATGTCAAGTCAGTCTTTAGTGCCTTGCAAACAGCATCATCATCATCACGGATTGAGTTGGGTTCAGAAGGGCAAGGAGCTAGATCTTCATTTTCCAACAAGATGCCATTGCTGTCTGGTTCGAGTACATCTGTGATTACTAGAAAGACTACCACATCACAGCATAGGCAATCTGTACCAAGAATTGCTGACGATGATGTCCATTGGCAGAAACTTGGTGCAACCATGAACCCTGCAGTTTTTTCAAACTTCAATAGACCGCATTCTGTGAGTGGGAGTGGGTTTGCTTCAGCAGCTCCTCACCAGAGATTGCAGTTACAACATGCAGCAAAGGTGCTTCCAGAGCCCCAATGCACTAAGAATTCTTCCACAGGATCAGAACTGCATAATCTACAGATGCAGGTGAATGTCTGCCAAGTGCCATCAATTCCAAGTAACATTATCCAATCTGATGACAACATTACAGACAATTGGATTGATGATACCGGGATGCAACATCTCAAGAAAACTTCAACCTGGATGAGTCTTGTAACTGAGGACATGTCTAGTGGTCTACATGATTTGAAAAATGATCCTGTTACTCCTACTTGTGCAGGAAATCTTGTGGAAAAGTTATCTGCACCAAAAGAAAACTATCCTTTTAATAAGGTACATCCAATGCAGAGTTTTTCTGAAACAGGGGAGGACGGTTTCATGAATGGTCCTTTTAAGTCTGATGACCAACAGCAGCTTAACTGCTCAATTGGTGATGGCATAGCTCTTAAATGCCCTAATTTTCCAACCACCTCTGGAAGGTTAATGGTCAAAGGGAACAAGGCTTACCCGATAGCATCAAGTATTGATGATGGTCATGCAAATGAATCCAGACGGAGCATTCCGATCAAATCTGAAAGCCAGTGCAGTGAAAGAGAATCATTCTCGCATACATATACTGAACAAAATGATATCAATAACCTTGAAGAACTTGAGAAATTTCTAGCTTCATTTTCTAAAGAAACTGGAAAGTGGGATAAATCTTTTGCCATTGGAGATGAGCTCTCTCAAGCCTTAGGTCCTGCATTTTGGAAGAGTAGCATAGATGATCAACCCAACTTGAGTGCAGATAAAAACAATGACGAACTTGTAATTAATGAAGCCGAAAAAGCATCTGTGCTACCAAGTGTTGGATCAGATGTTGTTACTGATAGCCAATATGATACGCTGACAGTGATCTGCCCTCCTGAGAGCAAACAAGAGCCCCTGTTGGATGCTGTTGTTCGTAATACTTCAAGCAGTCAACACTCTGTTTCTTCAAATACAGATGGAGCTGTTAACCTCAGTGCTAAACTTCCGTTTTCCAATTTAACATCTGGGATGCCAGTTATGAGCATCATCCAAGATACAGAGCAAAGTTGCAGCTCCTCCCTTTCTGGAAAGGTTTTGCAAACTGGAGTATCCCATGAAATCAGGTATCATGATAATGTCTTGCCAAGGAACAAACAGGCTCGTCAAAACTTCAGTATTTCCAGTGATACACATACAAATATGTCTTTCCACAGCTGGACAGATGATGGGCAGAGCATGAGGTCAGATGATGTGCTCTGCCAGTCCAGAAAATCAGAAGAAATCCCGAAGTCAAGTAAAAAAAGGTCAAGGTCTGGGGAAAGCCCAAGACCACGTCCAAAAGATAGACAACAGATACAAGATAGAGTTCGAGAGCTCAGGGAAATAGTTCCTAATGGATCCAAGGTGATTAAGCAATTCAATGACCTATTGTTGAATAATAGATTAAACTGGTAAGAGCAAAAAGGATTCACACTTTGTGGTATTTGGATGCATCCAGTGCAGCATAGATGCATTATTGGAGAAGACTATCAAGCACATGTTATTTCTACACAGTGTCACTCTACATGCTAACCAGCTAAAGAACACTGGAGAGATTAAGGTAAGTACTATATTTTCAATCTAGAAAGCAATTGTTTTCGTTTTTCAAAGGTGAGTAGGCATTTGATGGCATATCCCCATCTAGGATCATGCATGCATATGGTGGTATACTACTCCTTTATGGATATTGAATATCCTTCAAAATTTCAGGCTTGAATTAGTTCGCTATTACAATTAGCAGAGAACACTCATCTCATAAGTTAATTAGTACATTTCTCTCCTTCGGAAAGGCAATGTCTGGCATGTTTCTGGCACAAAATGATTAGGCATTTGGATGAAGAAAAACAGAGACAGTGTTGAATATTTTTGATGTAAGGAGACATTTCCACTGAATGAACTTGCTAATAATATATTGAAACCAGTAATTTCTGCATTTACGTTATCTGTCTAGCCAAGGCTTTGGTCACTGAAAAAGTTTTACCAGTGTGTTTGTTTCCTCTTTATGATTGATGGAAATGATCAGTAATTTGCATGGTTTGCATTGAATTTAGGCTTGGAATGGACGATGTTCTAGTAGATTGTAGGCTAGATTTGAACCAGAAGGCCAAATCAACTGTGCGAGTTGTTGTGCATTATTTAGTTTTGATTCATATTTTATGGTACTTTACATACAGTGCCTTGATAATTTTCAAACTTATCCAGGAGGATTCAGACAGTGGAGCTACATGGGCCTTGGATCTTGGAAGTGGGGAAAAAAGGTGTCCCATAGTTGTGAAAGATCTAAATCAGCCCAGGCAGATGCTTGTTGAGGTACGAAAAGAATTCGTTCCATTGTCATACTTTGCATTTAAATGTTCATGTGCAATAATGCTCTTTGCTTTCATTCGATTGCAGATGGTGTGCGAAGAAAGTGGCTTATTTTTGGAAACTGCAGATATCATCAGAAATTTAGGACTAACCATTTTGAAAGGTTCTTTGGAGTCACAGGGAGATAAATTCTGGGCTAAATTTATTGTGGAGGTGGGTTTAAAAGATACGGGAAATACACAAACCTTTTCTTTTTGTTATATATATATATTATCTTGATCTGGTTATCAAATGCATTCTATAAATGCAGGCTAACTGTGATATTCAGAGAGTTGATGTTTTGGTATCCTTGATACAACGGTTGCACCTTGATAACTATAGCAGTTCCTCATCGATGACTATGGCAAGCCAGTCAACTGCACTAAAGCCCCAGCAGGTGGACAGCATTGATTCTCACACATTTTCAGGCCAAAGGTGAAATGGAAGTATAATTAATCAGTTAGCTGTTTTTGTTTCGCGAGCATGGTCGAGTTTAAACACCATGCCATGAGGTCAAACATGAGCACCATATGCCCTCCTAATTGAATGAGGACAACATGGATGGGCTTTCTTCATCTGTTGATAATTGACCTTCTTATGTCTTTGGGTAATGAACATTAGCTCATGATTGACTATTTGCCAATTCTTTTAGTGCATTGCAATCGTCAATGCCATGGTCATCCTTGTAGGTTCAAGGTATGTGTAAAAGCACCCAGAGCACCGCATTATACCACAAGTAGATAATACCACAGTTTGCCAGAGAAGTTGAGGGTGAAGGTACAAAACAAATGTATACTGTGTCCATAAAAGGCGTCATCTGTAATTTGGGAAGCAAACAGGTGGTTTTGTTTTGGCCTAGAAAGGGAGAATGGTTACTTGTATCCACCAATATCTTCGCATACTTCCAACCGAGGATATTTTATAGTTTCAGTGAATGCTTAGATCTTTACAGCCGCTGCTACTAGCTGTTTGTGAGATGTATCTGATTTCACTGAGGTTAATACATGCTCTTTGTATTCCTTGTCAGATATTTCAATGTATAGATGCTGTAACTGTATACTTCACTGGGTTCATCATATGAGCTTTTAATACGAGATATAGATTTACCATTTGAGCCAATGAAATCATGTCAGAATCTGTCTTCAGATCTCTCTCTCTCTCTCTCTCTCTCTCTCTCTCTCTCTCTCTCTCATTATACAACTTATTTTCCTCATTTGCAAATAACATATGAGCTTTTAATATGAGATATAGATTTACCATTTGAGCCAATGAAATCATGACAGAATCTATCTTCAGATCTCTCTCTCTCTCTCTCTCTCTCTCTCTCTCTCTCCCCCCCCCCCCCCCATTATACAATTTATTTTCCTCAATTGCAAATAACAAATGGCAATGCTCAATACCAAGCAAATATTGTATCTTCTTATTGACCTTACATGTCTGCATTTTTATTATGGTCCACTTGCAGATCTCTCTCTCTCTCTCTCTCTCTCTCTCTCTCTCTCTTTCTTTCTCTCTCTCTCTCTCTCTCTCTCTCTCTCACACACACACACACACACACACACACACACACACACACACACACAGATGGTTCCACCATTCAATACCTTCTTGGGAGTTCCTCTGAATAGCACTAAATCTATCCCACGTAACGAAGGCTAAAGCAACCTAATTAACTGATATACGGTGTGTGAGGTTGTGTATATTGTCATAAGTGCTGTTGATCCTTTAGACGTCGTCACACGAAGTGATACTTAAACCATTTGTCTAGACGGTTGAACTTCACAAACTCCCCTGAATGGGCTTCCATTGGCTTCTGAGAATATCTCAAACCGAATTCTTTTCAGAACTTGGAGATCTACATGTATGATGAAAAGCTCTCGATTCAAAGGTTAGGTTTTGCCTCATCAATGCAGTGACATAAACATAACTGCAATGATCTACATATTATAAAGAAAATCAAGTTGAGATTCTTAGCACGAACCACTAAACACAAATACATACATGATGTCCCTTCCTTCCGAAATCCTAATGCACAGTAGACAATCTTTGTATGTCTTCAAGAATGTATATCAAGCGAGATGTGTACAAGCAAATCCTAATTACTAATCCGTAATCATGTTATATAGTCTTTTCTGATTACAAGAAACAACCCATAGACGTGACTTATGGAGTTCCATGGCTAGAAGTAAAGTTTCTAAACATAATGTGATCTTTTTATAGATATTCGGGGTTTGTTGATAGGTTTTTATGCATGATGAATGATTCAAAATGGAGGCTTGGTTCACGAGATATGAAAACTGTGATAAGTAACAAACTATAAAAATAGGCTATGAAAGGTAGAAGCTAGATGGGTTATAGGAGGAAATTGTTTTCCATGAGCATATATAACAATAATTCAATAATAAAAACTTGGATACTATTCTTTCAAAAAGTTTTTATAAATGGAGTTGGAGAAATGATATTAATTATGACATACAGCCTTGTATGGATACTGTTATAGGGATGAACATTGATTGCATATAGGGAACATTGAAGAGCCAATTAATAAGGGGCTGAAGTTGCTAGACTCACCCAAAATGGGATTTTGTTTTGGCTCTTATATGAGAATCAAAATCCAAAGATATCAACAGAAGAACCCTTTTTTAATTTGGAGAACCAATCTCCTTTATCCTTAGATGAACACAATGAACAAAATTCAAGTGACTCAACTTGTAGATATGACAGATGAACCGTTTTTATACAACCCAAAATCAAGGCTTGAAATCATAAACACTTTCAATTATAAGACTCTGACCTTGTACCGTGAACACAAATATGGTTTCGAGGGGCTGATATTTGTTATTCTTCTCTTATTTAAATTATACGATTTGATCTCAATCAAGGTTGGTGATTGATACTCAAAGAAATCCTTACCCTCATCTTGGTGTTATCATTTCTGGGCCATTCCAAATGTGCCATGTCCCTTAGTGCACTATTGCACTCGGAAATTGAATAGAAGGTCCTTTTTCGTGATATGGGAAGTCACACAAAAGTTTATATTCAAAGAAGTTGGAAAAACTTGTATGGTAGAAAGTTGAATAATTTTTACTCTATAATAAGGAATAAGGAATCATACCATGCTACATATAAGATATAAAATAAAGAGATCTTGTATTTGCAATTATCAATGAAGGATGTGAACATGTGAAAGGAAAGGGATAATAGAGCATTAAATTTCAATCTCTGACGTTTAAATATAAAAAAAGGGACACATTTTTACGTGAGCAACATTACATCACCTAATCCATATTTTGTTCATGAAGAGAACTACACCATGTGCTAGATTAGCACAAGAGTGAAGACAAGTATGAAGATGATGAATGTGTAGTGAGGCAACGATAAAAAGAAAACAATTTCTTTTTGGAATAAATCTCAATATTTTTTTCAAAATTTTGAACTTGCTTGTATTATTTTCACTTAGATTCACGAATGTTGTACAATACCTACTTAAAGCTTCACTTTTATGATGAGAGTGAGGAGTCATCAAACCTTTGGAACTTATATGTCGGACATCTCTTTCAACATCAAACCTTTGGAACTTATATGTCGGACATCTCTTTCAATTTTGTGAAGAAAATCAGTGTGAAATGGTCTGATCCATTTTATATGTTAGTAAAAGCTGGCCCATTTTTTAACACTAGCTATATACTAGGACAATTAGAGTGTCCACAGAGACTTAAGTGGTCTACTTTTACACCAACTTGCTTGATTTTTCTTGATGACACACTTGAGGCTTTGATGATCTATTCACTTGGATTTGATGGCACACACCATGTACTTTTAGAGAAAAATCTAAGTTTTAATGTTTTGCAACTTCATATGGGTTATTCAATGAAGAAAAAAATGAGAATATTTAAAAACTCAACTTTTAGCATAACTGAAAAAAAACTCGATTCAAATATTTTTCATAAATTGTGTATGTTTTAATAAATGGACATATACTGATGGACTTTGGTAGTGTAGTGCAAGTGTTTGGGGATCTCTTGAGAAGGTTTAACACTTTGAAAAGTCAAAAGCACGGACTCAATTTCTTTAGATCATTTCCATTTATCACAACTTTTGAAGAATGGCTCACTATAATTTATGTGTAAACAAGATTGAAGAGGATTCTCAAGTTATTAATCGACAACCTTCATGCTAATTGAATGCACATTTTTATTCAAAGTTAGAAGGCCTCCACTTTGAACTAGTAGCTATTGCATTTGGTGCTGACTTCCACGTTGAATTGGAAAAGCAGATATTTCCATGTTCATGAAAGAACGTAGTTTTACTGGTAAAATACAAAATAATGATGCAAAATAATAATTATTTAAATACTCTTCTAAGTAATAAAAATTCCAAAACATGCTTTCATGCCGTGTGGTCATTCCTAAACTTGTGATGGAAGATCTAATAGGAAAAGGTGATTGTAAAAGAATGAAAAAATTGGCATACATATTTCATTTGGAAAAAAGAATATGTCATCGATGATGGAAATGATGAAATATTTTCAAGTGGGCTTATCATTTTTATGATATTGAAAATTCTATCAAAGACTGTAGTATGTGTGGATGTGTGCATGGGACTATGTGTGCTTATGCATATAACAACTTCCAAAACATTATTTTTACTGAAATATGTTAAAACTATATTTTCTTTTGATTCTATTTGTAAGTGACTCTTGGTGCTTGGTAGGAACTAGTTTTTTTGATTGAATATCAATATAAATGTTTTTAACTTTTCATTATTTCTATTTGATGTTGATATTTGTATGTGGATATATTGGTTGTTGTACACATATAAATCTACTTTGTTTGGTGTAGATAGATGTGAAAATCTTGGTTGATTTCACCTATTGCTAGTCCCCTTATGTGTTTACTTTGTTTAGGACTTATTATCTTGGTTCATGCGAAGAAATTGGATCTATTCCATAAATTTACATGCCACATCTTGTTTCCATAAACTAGTCATGATTGTATATGTAGAATTTGGTTGATGCCCACACAATTGAAGATTCTTGGTGCTGTCCAAAGATGTGAAAATTTTGGTAGATGTCCATGAATGCTTTAGCCTTGTATGTGTAAACCTTGGTTTTTTTTTGTCATACATTTTCTAGTTGGTAACTTGAACGTGTACACCTTGGATGATATCCATAAATTTGTTTAAATCATGCATGTCTGCCTTATTTTTTGTCTCTTGTGACTAGACTCATAGTAGTTGATTTTACATGTGTATACCTTGGTTGTTGTCTTCATACCTTGTTTGATTGGCGGCATATTTGTACACGTTTATAGATTCCCATAGGTTGGATTGAATCATGTGTAGAACTTAATTTGAGTTTTGTAGTATGTGCTTTATGTTTCAAGGATTGTGTATAATTTTTGCTTTAATATAATGGAATTTTTTTCTTTTGATAAAAATCACATTTGATTAAGAAATTTCATCTTGTTCATTACCATGTCATCTTTAGAGGCTATTAACATGAACCCAAAAAATGATTTAATGTATGCTATAATTTTTCATTCACCTTTGTATTATAATTAATATGCATGCTAAAGGATTTTCTCAAATTCTCTTTGAAGGTGTGTGATTTTTTTTTTTGGAAAACTTTCAAAAAAGGAAACTTAAGTGTCTTGATTGGTACAAAATTAGTGTTAAGATCACTTGGAAATCGAAACAATCTCATCATTTAATTTTGATTAAACAATCTCATCATTTAATTTTGATTCCATTTTTTTCTTTGTGGTATTGTGTAATTTTTTTCTTAAAAATATTGTTTGATGGATTTTCTACCATGTGAGATATGTTTTCTTTTGCTTTATGCTTTGACACTCATGATGAATTTATTGAATTTTGTGCCTCTAAATTAACTTATTATACTACCCGATGTATAAGATTTTTTAAAGTGGATGCATGAATATATGCGAGATGTGCATATTCCCTATGATAAAATCATGAAAGTGCACACTACCTAGCCCATCTATGAGGTTAATTTGGACGTTGGACTAAAATTAGATACTTGGATGCATATTTAGACGTGTTCACCACCTAACTATTATGTTTTTCATGTGTCTTTGTGCACTTTATTAGGTCAGATACTTAGCTCACAAATAGGGTTGTCGATCCCATAAAAAAACAATGACCATAAATCCTAATTTAGAAATCAAAATTTCTCTCTTTCTCGAGATTGTGATTGAGATATCATGATTTTCCATGGGAATAATACTAGGCGTAATGTTGTAATCTCACATGGAGGAAATCATGATAGAGAATTAGCTCAATAGAGCTTGTGGTAGAGGAATCACAATTTCACATAGTGAAATCATGTGATTTCTTAGGAAAATGATGGTTCAAATGTTGAAATGTCCAAGGAGGGAGGGAATTGAAATTTACCATAGAGAAAAAGGGTAATCATGTTGTTAAAAATATTAAAATCTTGGCAGATTGTTTGGATTTCTCTCACACAAAGAAGAGTAGCCCACAAAAGCTAAGAATTCATTTAAGAAATGGAGATTTGAACACACGCCTAGTTCAGAATGTGGAAAAATTCTTGAGCTAAGAGTTCTTGGTTCAACTATCCCTTATGGCTAGAAATTTCTTGCATTTCCTTCTAGCACTTGTTTTTCATAATGAAGTCTACTTAAGAGGCCATTACATAGATAAAGACCCATCTAAACTGAGTTAGTAAAGTTACTAGATGCACTTGAGGTGTGAAAAACTCATAGGATGACCAAAGTCCAACATAGCTCATGATTCATGTGAGGAGTTTAACCCAACTAAAACATAGAAAAGTTATTATTATAATTTGTGAAAGTCATGACTCAAAGAGTAGGAATTTAGAACACATATGAAGGACCCTCCAAGAAACAAAAATGATGGGGTAGATTTTATATTTTTCATTGACAAACAATATCAAACTCTACTAAGTTACATGCACACAAATGTGAATGAGTCATGCATCTACTTTGATGGACTTAATAGATGTTGAGGGTGAGGAATCTATAAGTGATGAACTTCCCTTGTATTCAGCTATGAAGTTTGGGGTTGATATATATATTGAAAAGTAATAATTTATATACATTGTAACTAATTGATCAAACAAAACTAACAAGTTTGGGGAGAGAATAGCTAAGAAACGAAAAAGGAAGAATTTATGGAGACAGAAGACTCCTATAGATCAATAAACCATTTCTTAATTCATCAAGGCTTATTTGATTCCAAAGGTAGTGACATGAATAATTTGCACCTAGAAAGAGGATTTGAGAGACTGCTTTGGGCCTTCTCTCCCATAGAACAAAAGGTTCCCAATAACTACAACTATCTACAAGTTTGAGAACTTGATCCTACCAGGTTGATCTCCCACCTACACTAGAGAGGATAAATGTCAATAATGGATATTGGATGATCACAATAAATCCAAATATAAGTCCCATGGGAAACCATTTTGCTTGTAAGAAAATCCCAAGAAGGATCAAGATTGAAGATACTAGAGGAAGAGTTAGGTGAAGTAAAAATTCAATGGAATGGGGGTCAAACACCCTCCACCAATCAACCTAAGAAGTTATATATCTAGAAGCACATTGAGATTGAAAGTTCAAATACAAAGATGTAGAAATGCAATAAGAGGGCAAGATGGAAGCATTCCTTGTACATATATGGTTTTAGTTTTGAAGAAATATAAGATCATCTCAAATCGTGAAGTATATGAAGAACCACTATGATGGATCATTGGATCCATATGACCATGTGGTAAAATTCAAAAAGGTTTTGGGAGCAAAAAAAGTAGAGGATTTTTCATGCAATATAAATATTTTAGGCTTACATTGATTTGGAATAAATTAAGGGTTCAAACCTTTGCAAAGAGATTCTTTTGTAAGTTGTTGCAGAGCAAAGAGGCACGAAAGGGGAGCCCCAAAAGTTTCAAATTAATGGACATATTTTTTCTTCTTCAAAGTCTTAGGAAATTCCCTCAAGCCATGTAAATGCACAGAGGAGTCCTCTAGATTCATAATCCCAACTCATTGTAATATATTTCTTGTAAAATAGTAGGAAAATGGAGATTAGTTAATAAAGTGCCAGTCACTAGTGTGAAAGGAACATTTTTAGGGCACATGTATATAAGTCACTTTGTGACTCTTTGTAGAGACTTTTTGCCATTGTGAAGAAGGAGAGCTCCTAATTTTCGAAATTGCTTCTTTCTTGCAGATTTTCATCTTCTCTTTGATCTTCTATGTGTGTGCAATGCTTGGAATGTGTGTGTAGGACGGTTGTCTACCTCTCCCCACTGTTTTTGAGCTACTGTAGTGTGTGTGTGTGAGCTAGTAGAAGTAGTGGAGTGAGTGTGGGTGTTTCCCGCCATTCACTATTTTGGTCATAACTTGAAGCACGGTTGTCAAAATCTAGTGAGTCCAATAGATGCGTCTCGTCGAGAGCTTTGAAATCAACCCCCTATTGGCCATATTCGGGGTTTGGAGCTGGGAGAAATCCTCGATTTAGTGAAAACTGCTGTAAGTGGTATCGCGACAGACACTTTTAGTATTTAAGTGAGTTAGGGAGGTGGAGTAGTCTTTTCTCATGCATATAAGCTGAACCACTTCATTTCCCATCACGTGTGCACATGTCCTCATACACTTGGTTAGGTCGGTTCATCGGATTGACAAATAAGCGTGTGTCAATTCTCCACTATATGCACTTGTGTGGCAAATGAGATTTAGTCTCTTTGGCACAAGTCCCTAAGACTCCTTGACTTAGGTACACACATTTTTGACGCCGTTGCCGGGGAACAACTCAACCAAGGTGCCTTCGTGATGGTTATAGCTCGAGAGTGATGAAATCGTACTTGTATAAGTGAATTCGTTCAGTGGCAAGTAGTCAACCACTTCAACACTTGTTACTTCACATCCCGGAGGTGTGTGTAATGAGTTTTTAGGTTTAGGGTTAGTACAAAGGGAGAGAAGGAAGAGTTAGGGTTAGGTTAGGAGAAGAGAAGTGAAGTAGGAGTAAGCCAAGATTACCAAAAAAGCCACGAAAAAAATTGCCAAATTAGTGTAGTTAAGTTCAGTCACCAAAAAAATATAAAACCAAAAATTTGGAGCTCATTTGACATTTGCTTCTTCCTGGTATCGTCTGAGCGCAGCGACTGGTATCGCCAAGTTGGTATCGTGCAAACTGAGCCCCCACCCTTACCTAGTGACCTCAAGGCTTGTGCATTACCACCTAAAGGTAAGTTAACATCAAACTTTAATCTCAACAAGACTGAAAATCTACATTTCCACGTGATTAAAGTTCCGATCGGTATTGCGGGGTGGGATAGAGTGTTTTTTGGACTTCTTTGAGTGAGACAGTAGGCTAGGAGTGAAGAGGGGTGAGAGAAGAGAAGGGGGGGAGAAAAATTTTTGAATGTGGAGGTATTTTGGCTTGAGTATCACAATCAATTGAGTTTTTGGTATCGCGATACCAAAAATTCCCTTGTATTGCGATACTCGCCGAAGTATCGTATCATCGGTTACCAGCCTTGGTATCGCGATACCACTTGTGGTATCGTATCGCTTAGTTGGTATCGCGATCGCACTTTACCAAAGTGGTATCGTATCGCAGTCCACTTTTTGGTATCTTATCATCTCTCTTCCCGGTATCATATCGTGATACCATTTTAGTATCGTATCGTGCAAATTGGTGGTATCGTATCGCCACTTGCAGTGGTATCATATCGCGTGAGAAGTCCAGTATCGTATCGTGCCTAGTAGCAGTATCGTATCGTGCAAAATTAAGGTATCGTATCGTGCCAAATTTCAGTATCGTATCACGGTTGATTTTGGTATCATATCGCCATTTGCATTGGTATCGTATCGTGCTGTTTTGCGGTATCGTATCGCATGACTGCTATTATCGTATCGTGCATTACTCAGGTATCATATCGTGGGAAAATCCATTATCGTATCATCACCCTTTTTGGTATCGTATCTCCGAAAAAGTGGTATTGTATCATCTGATTTTGCGGCATCGTATCGCCAGAATTTTGGTATCATATCGCCCAGTGCATAAGTATCGTATCGTCGGGGTTTTCTGGTATCGTATCATGGACTCCATAAATATCGTATCGCGACTGGATTTGGTATCGTATCGTCCACACTTGAGGTATCGTATTGCCAAAGCATCTAGTATTGTATCGTTCCCAAGAGCGGTATCGTATCTGTTGGAGCATTTTCAAGGACTTATTTGAGGCATTTGAGGAGCCACTTAGGGAGAGTTTTAGAGACCTAGAGAGCCCCAAGAGGGTGAATGAACTTGAGATCAGGAAGGGTGCTAAGTAGCCGGAGAAGTGCCATATCTTCCATGGGAAGTGCCGCTCAGGTCAATCACTGCTCAGTCTATTCAGACACCTATAGTGACTCAGACAAAGAGATACCCATGGCTTCAGAAGACATGCAGGGTCCCACTCCCGGAAGAAACTTCATGACCACTGTAGAAGGAGAGTATCGCACTTCTTTACAATATGTTTCTACTAATGCCTAGGAGATCCCCATCTACCTGGATGGATTAAACAGATCTGTGGCTAGGATGGTGACTTCCATGGATGCAACAATTGTGCCCAGACCGGCTGTTAAGTATGAGGGAGGAGCATACATGGACAAGCTGGGTCACATCTACATAGTGACTGAGTACCCTAATTTGATCAATGAGAGGGGAGAGCTAGTGGGATAAGAAAACTCGGGGAGACCAAACCTTGAGGAGTTAGTGGCGACCCCTAGAGGCAAGTCCTAGGTGACACGAGTCTTGAGAGGGGACTTGATACCTCAAGACGACTACCTATTGGAAGTCTATTTGATCCATGGTTTGGACTTGTTGCTTCAAACTGACTCGCCAACCCAAGGAAGAGAAGGAAGTCCGATGACGTTTTATGAGTTAAAGGATCCGGAAGACGAGTCTAGAGTAACATACCTAGACAAGAACCAGAGAAGGTATTGGTTGGTAGATGCCATAGAGAGGGCTCGACTGAAATACATGGGATTGCCTGTGTTCCCTCAGAGAGAACAGGCAACCACCTCTCAAAACCCCTTCGGAACCCAACCAGAGGCAGAGCACACAATGTCAGGACAAACTAGCCAACAGAGCATTCCAAACCGTGCTCACGTACAATTTGCGACTCTCGGAGAGCAACCCCACAATCATACCCACCCAGGAGTAGGAAACCAATACCGAACACCATTAAGGCCACGACCACCAATAGGAGTACAGCAAGGAATACCCCTAATTAGACCAGTGGGTCCCGCCGTCCCTGTAATGCCTAGACAACCAGAACCAATGAGAAGATTGAGACCTATTCAGGTGGCCAAATGTGTGAGGAATCATTATGATGGATTGGGATAACCTTATGATCACATTGCTGAATTTTAACAAGCTCTAAGAGCAGAACAAGTAGACGACTTCTTCGTGCCGTATGAGTCTTTCGGACTCACCCTCACAGGAACGGCTCTGACTTGGTTGGAGCCATTAGACCCCAACCAATTTGGAGATATGGAACAATTCTTTCAAGAATTCATTGGGGAATTTACTAAGAGAGGAATTAAACACAATTCTGCATCTTTAATCCATAGTTTCAAACAAAACCCTAATGAAACCGTGAAAACAGCTGCGCGAAGGTTCAACCAGTATGTTGATAGATCTCTAGCAGCAGAGAGACCCACTCAACAAAAAATGATTTCATTATTCTTGGATGGATTAACGAACGGAACTCTAAGAATGCTAGTTTACGTGAAGAGGTTACAAACCCTGAGTGAGTGTCTTCAAGAGTGTATCAATCTAGAAGACAATCTAGCAAAGGATCTCAAGAGCAGGTTCCCAACCCCACTAAATCAGAAGACTCTCGGAGTAATTACATCCAACTCTAGTAATGTGGAGGAATTAGCGGAGTTAGTGGCAAAGAAATTAGGAGTCCAAGGACAGAGAAATTACCAACACCCAGCCTTAAGAGTGCCTGTGTTACGAAGATGTAGTCTATGTGGAGGAGATCACCCCACTCATTTGTGCGTCCGAGGAGGATCCGGATTACCTCAAACGTACCCCTACAATAGACAACATTACCCAAGAACTGCCTTGTACTGTCACATAGAACAAAAATACACTAATCACACGACGGAAAACTGCCCATTCAATAGGCAGACACGACCTCTACAACTGCCTCAATATCGGCCATATGGATATCTTCCAAGAGAGCTAGACAGAGATATGCCCAGGTACAATCCCTACCCAACACCACCAGGAGCATGGAGACCATACGAGCAAGCGCAACATCCACAACCCCAACCAGTGTTAGGACCACAACTATCACAGCCCCAACATGTGGTACCTGTGAAGTATGCTCAGCTAGAAGAAAATTTGGAAAGAGCCATAGTGCCAGCCTCAACGATGACAAGTGTAGAATAAGCAAACTCTGGATACGAGCTATCCCCAGGAGATTACTATCCCTATGAAACCAACACGTGGGAGTATGAACCAGCATATGATTCAGCATACTATGGATATGAAGGCTATGATCAAGCTTATGGAACGGAGGTAGCTACTTTAATGTACATTGCACCCAAAGCACCCACACCTGGGAGACCACCGATTAGACCGCCTGTGCCGAGAGGACCATGTTATAGATGCGGAGGAGACCATTTTATTAGAGAGTGTCCTCGGCCTTACAACCCACCACCTCCTAGGACTTGGGAAGGATATTGCAATGATTGCGGAAAGGAACATCTTTTCAGAGACTGCCCAAAGAATCCCACCAAAGCCCAAGACACTGCACCTATTAATGTAATTGAAGTGATAGAAGCACCTGGAGGTGACAAGGAATACACCGTGCCTTTAAAGGCCATTACACGAGCTCAAACAAAGGAACGAAAAGAAAAACAACCAGATCAAGAATAAGAAAACAATAGAACCGTAAACCCCAAAATTCAAATAATGGAAGATTCAGAGGATCCACTTGAGAATACCCAGAACACAAAAGCGCAAAAATGGAAGGAAAGAAGAGAGAAGCTCAAAGAAAAATGGATGAAAAATAAAAGTCAAGAAAATAAGAAACACTCAAGCAGCAGTAAGGAGCATAAAGAACCAGAGATTCGAGAAGAAGTTCCCATTCCACAGCTTATTCGAGAAGCAGAGAAACCAAGATCAATTCTAGCTGAGCCAAAACCAGACGACTTAGACATGTGGTTAAAAGCATACAAAGCTAGAATTAAGGACGGTCCGAAGGTGGAACAACACGAAAAACTTTACCCACAAGGAGAATTAGAAAAAGGGAGACTTGCGATATGTAGGAAGCTTATAGAGGTAGCGCAAGCAACCCTAGAAAAGACTATCCCAGCCCTTCCAGAGACAAGGATAGCAAAGGAGCAATACAAGGAGTGTGTTAAATCTAGGGATAAAGAACTTAAAGAGAAGGATGACAAATGTGAGCGAATGAAAACCCAGTACGAACCTATGTCAACAATACCTGACTTAGAGGCTGACTGGCCAAAAGAGTTATGGAATAGAATAAAAAATGCTCTGCAATCGGATACAATCAAATTTGCATCAATACAGAGAAATAAAATGAAAATTTTCAAACTTATGGTAGACTATAAGACCTACCTATCAAGCTTTAAATCATCCAAAATGGATATTCTAGCTAGGAGAACCACCCTCTACAAAAATGGCTACCTGTTTGCAACACTCTACCTATGTGTAGAGATATACCTTCACAAAGTTGGCAATATCTCACAACTCACTCAGTCAAATAACTTGAAACTTTGGCAACATTTAGGGAACTATACGTAAGACCAAATGAAGCTTGAAATCAATGAAAATGAGTAAAATGAGAGAGAAAATAGTACTCTACAATTTGGTAAAATCAGGTTTGGAAAAGCCTAATTACACCTCTAGATAGAGAGGAGTGAAATCATGAGAAAATGAGGTAGGCAAACAAGGGGGCTGCTTGCTGGAGTTTATGACTTCACTATACTAAGTGGGAAATTTGTGGAATGCATACAACTCAAGAAAGAAAGGTGGGATGATGCTTATATGGAGTTTTACTTTTCTTACAATCTAGCTAACCACCCACTAATCAGTGTAGGTGCACATTTTGGTGGCTGATTTGATGAGATTTGAATTTTATTGAGTTTGGTGGAGCTTTTGAATTTATTCCACAACTTCAGGTCCTCCTTTTTATTGTTCCACTTGCAAAACTCGTGGTTGAGCCCTTTTGCATGATAGAGACTTGATTTTCAACATGTATGTGTGTATGTGTGTGTGTATTTTTGTGTATGTATAGTGTCCTTGTGTGTGTGTATGTGTCTCTATGTGTATGTGTGTGTATGTGTATGTGTATGTGTGTCTATGTGTGTATGCAAGTTTATATGTATATGTGTGTATGTGTGCATGCATGTATGTGTGTATGTGTGTATGCACATATGTATGTATGTGTATGTGTGTATGTGTGTACGTGCCTATCTGTGTATGTGTGTATCTCTATATGTGTTTATGTGTTTATGTGTGTATGTTTGTATGTGTGTATGCATGTATGCATGTATGTGTCTATATGTGTGTATGTATGTATTTTTATGTGTGTGTATGTGTGTATGTTTATGAGTATCTACATATGTGTGAGTATGTGTGTATGTGTAAAAATGTGTGTGTATGTGTGTGTATGTATATGTATATGTGTGTATGTGTATGTGTGTGTATGCATATGTATATGTGTGTGTGTATGTGTGAGTATGAATATGTGTATATGTGTATGTGTATGTGTATGTGTATGTGTATGTGTATGTGTGTATGTGTATGCGTATGTGTATGTATATGTGTGTGCATGTGTGTGTATGTGTGTATATGTGTGTGTGTATGCATATGCATGTGTATGTGTATGTGTATGTGTATGTGTGTACAGGTGTATGTGTGTACATGTGTATGCATGTGTACGTTTATATGTGTGTATGTGTGTATGCATGTATGTGTATGTGTGTGTATGTGTATGTGTATATGTATGTGTGTATGTGTGTTATGTGTGTGTACGTGTGTATGCATGTATATGTGTGTGTATGTGTGTATGTGTGTATGTAGGTGCATGTATGTGTGTATGCATATGTGTCTATGTGTGTATACATGTGTATGTATATAAGTGTGTATGTATGTGTGTGTGTATGTGTGTATATATGTGCGTGTATGTATGTGTATATATGTGTATGTATGTGTGTGTATGTGTGTGTATGTATATGTGTGTGTATGTGTGTGCAAGTATTTGTGTAAATGTGTATGGGTATGTATATATGTGTGTATGTGTATGTGTATGTGTATGTGTATGTGTATGTGTTTATGTATGTGTATGTGTGTGTATATGTATGTGTATGTGTATGTGTATGTGTACGTGTATGTGTATGTGTATGTGCATGTGTATGTGTAGGTGTAGGTGTAGGTGTAGGTGTAGGTGTATGTGTATGTGTATGTGTGTGTGTATGTGTATGTGTATGTGTATATGCATGTATATGTTATGTGTATGTGTATGTGTTGAATGGGGGATAATTTTAACACCCCAATGCAAAAATGGAAGATGGCTGCCCTCCACTAGGTCCACAAGCAGTGATATATGCTCACTATCCTGAACTTTTCTCTACACCAGTACAGATGATGAAAATGAAACTTTTCACACTTAGAGAAGACCATAAGAGCTACCCAAAAAGCTTTAAATCATCCCAAATGAAAATTCCAGCAGGGAGAAACACGCTCTACAAAGTAGGCTACCTGTTTGCAACACTCTTTGCCTATGTGCAAAGATGTACCTTCACAAAATTGGCAATTTCTCACAATTCAATCAGTAAAATAACTTGAAACTTTGGCAATGTTCAGCGCACTATATGAGAGACCAAATGAAGCTTGAAATTAAAAGTGAGTACAATGAGAGAGCAAACAATGCTCTGCAATCTGGTACAATCAGATTTGGTAAAGCCTAACTAGACCTCTAGATAGAGAGGAGTGAAATTATGAGAAAATGAGGTAAGGAAGTAAGGGGGCTGCTCGCTGGAGTTTTTGAATTCACTAAACTAAGTCTGAAACTCATGGAATGCATACAAATCAAGAAACAAAGGTGGGATGATGCTTATATAGAGTTTAGCTTTTCTTACAATCTAGCTAACTAGCCACCAATCAATGTAGATGCACTTTTTGGTGGTTGATTCATGAGATTTGAATCTAATTGAGTTTGGTGGAGCTTCTAACTTGATTCCATGACTTTGGGTCCCCCTTTTTGATTGGCCCACTTGCAAAACTCATGGTTTAGACTTTTTGCGTGATTGAGACTTGATTTTCAACACTCCCCCTCAAGTATCAATGCCTAGATCCTTCATTCCAATGCATGCCTTGAAGTGTTGTAGCTTTACTCCATCCAAAGCTTCAGTAAAAAAATTGCATATTGATCCTTTGTATTGACATGCTCCATCTTGACATCTTTTGACATGATCTTCTCTTTAATAAAGCGGTGACACACTTCTATATGCTTCGACCTTGCATGGAACACCAGATTTTGAGCCAAGCAGATGCTACTTATGTTGTCACAAAAAAATAGGTACTTGCTTAACCTGCAAATCAAGATCAATAAACAACTTCTTGAGCCGCATAAGCTCACATGAGACGTGCTAAGCCTCTATACTGAGCTTCAGTTGATGAGAGAGCCATTTTTGGTTGTTTCTTTGACATCCATGAGATGGTCTTCTTCCCTAGCATGATAACATAACCACTAGTGCTCCTCCTGTCATCTTTGGAACCTGCCCAATCAGCATCACAATAAGCTTGTACATTTAATCCATCATCAAATGGATAAAATAGACCTTCATTCACTGATCCTTTGAGGTATCTAAGTACCCTTTTGGTTGCAACAAAATGAGTTACTCTTGGTGCCAGTAAAAATTGAGATAACACTCCAACTACATGTGCAATATCTGGTCTTGTCATAGTAGTATACAAGAGAGAACCAATTATTGACCTATACATGGTCACATCCTTCATTTCTTCACCTTCATGAGCACTGAATTTGAAATTTAATTTTAATGGACTGATGTCTCCAAGTCTCAAAAATGGCTCTGATACCATTGATGGGGGATGATTCTAACACCCCAATGGAAAAATGGAAGATGTCTGCCCTCCACTACGTCCATAAGCAGTGATATATGCTCACTATTCTGAACTTTTCTCTACACCAGTACAAAGACTTAAAATGATATTTTGCAAAATTAGAGGGGACTATAAGAGCTACCCAATAAGCTTTAAATCATCCCAAATGGATATTCGAGCTGGGAGAAACACTCTCTACAAAACAACCTACCTGTTTGCAACACTCTCTGCCTATGTGCACAAATATACCTTCACAAAATTGGCAATTTCTCACAACTCACTCAGTCAAATAACTTGAAACTTTGGCAACATTCAGGGCACTATATGAGAGAACAAATGAAGCTTGAAAGCAATGAAAATGATTGCAATGAGAGAGCAAACAAATCTCTGCAATCTGGTGCAATCAGATTTTGAAAAGCCTAACTACACCTCTAGATAGAGAGAACTCATGGACCCTACACATACTATGGAAGACTTTGGTGAATCACCTCTACGTAGGGTGCTCAAAAAATACATGTGATGAGAATGTGATGAACAAAAGTACATAGACTAAATGTAAAATATCTATGAAACATATAAGAACAATAACTCACATTAATAGAAACTATTTTACATACCTTCTGTTGAGGAAAAGTTTCTTATAGAGGTAGCTTTTTGTGAAAATATTGCCACACCTCAGGTGGTATGTCAAGCCTTATTGTATTTCTTTCTATCATGCAATATCTACTATTATTTTAATTAAAAAAGAAGGATCAATATACGAAAAAATCTTTAAATTTATTAACATGCATACACACATGCACACACATCATACACACATACATACACTTACACATACATACACTTACACATACATACACTTACACATACATACACTTATGCATACATACATTGAATCAACATACATGAGTAGAGATGTAGCAAGATCCATATTTGTCAATGCTACTACTTCATTATGTGCTGATGATGAATCACTAGTGAATTATGAATGGTGTAGAACTCCAAGAGCACCTTTTAATGAGCATTAGAAATCAAGAGCTTTGGATCTAGAGTCACATTCCTCATGTCTTGCATGAAGATGTGAATTATTTCTCAATGTTAAAAGATATGAAAATAATGCCAAAGTGATAAAAGCTAAGGTAAGAACAAGAATTCGCATCGAATGTATACTTTCTATCCACCCATCTTGTAGATGAAAATACAAGGAACACCAACACGAGTTTACAATCTCCAGAATAAAAAATGCATGCAAGAGGAGGAGGAGCTAGCCATGGGTGGAGGTATGAGGATGGAACTTAGAGCTAGCTGCCATGTATTAGGCCATTATGCAAGAGATTGTTGGTCTAAAGGAGGGGCAATCAAGGATAAAAAAGGAACTAAGGTAATTAGGCTAGTACATCAACAATTTTAAAAAATTGGAACTTGCGTATGATGTATAAGTCAAGTGAAAGATTAATTTTAGATTTTACATGGTACAGTGATAATGGTTGTGGCAACCATATGAGTTGCAGTAAAGACGTTTTGTTTAATTTACACTCCGCCATCACTCAAGGAAATGTAGAGACAAGGGATGACACTGATCACAAGATTACACATGTGGGAGATGTTGCATTGCATAGATCTCAAATCTCCAAGGTGTTGAAGGATGTGCTTCATGTGCCAACCATCACCAAGAATTTGGTTTTGGTAGGTCAAATGGTTGAAAGAGTTTATGAGGTGAGGTTTAATGATCAAGGATGTTTTTTGAAGACCCCACGGAGGCTACAAGCTCATAGAAAAAGGAAAGAAGCAAGGACGACTCTTCACCATGGAGCTAAAGCCATCAACCCCTCACACTTTCTATTTGTCAATTGGAAATAAGTAAATTGTGGAAATCGACTTATGTCATAAAAGAATTAGGCACATAAAATTACAAAGGATAAAGGAAATGCAAAGGAAGGGATTGGTGAGTGGTCTACCTAATCTTACATCTCAGAATATGCAACATTTATGCCATGCTTTTTAATCAGGGAATCAAAGGAGATTGTAGTTCAAGAAGGGAGCACATATGAGCAATGGAGTGTTGAACCTCATACACATAGATGTATGGGGACCTACAAAGGAACCATCCATTAGAGGTAATATATATTTTAACACATTGATAGATGATCATTCAAGGTTTTTTGGATGTATTGCATAAAGTAAAATTCAGAGGTGGTCTATCACTTCAAGAGGTTCAAAAACCTAGTGGAGAAGTAGACACGAACTACCTCCATAGGAGTGGCAATAGGTTTATAGTCTTCAAGGCCAAAATGCTACAATAATGTGTCAATATATTTTGTTTGACACAAAGCCATTCCATCATCAACATGCATAAATTGAATGCCCAAATAATGATGCAAATGCCCCAAATCAGACATCTCAAATGAGGCATGCAAATCATCCTTAAAATCAGCAATATGCCTCTCATGAGGACTAGTGAGTAGCATGTCATCAACATAAACCACAATGATCAGAAGTACATCATTAGCACACTTAAGATATAAGGTGCTTTCAGTTGGACTGTTCTCAAAACCATGTGCAATCAGATAGGCATGTATCTTTTCATACCAAGCACATGGTGCTTGCTTTAAACCATATAATGCCTTCTTTAACATGCACACCTGGTTCTCATGGCCTTTCAACACAAAGCCACGGGGCTAAAAAACATACACTTCTTCATGCAAGTCACCATTCACAAATGCTGTTTTGATATCCAACTGATGTACATTCCAACCATGATGAGCTGCAAGGGCACAAATGCTACTAACAATAGTCATTCGGCAAGTAGGAGCAAATGTTTCATCAAAATCAATGGCTCTTTCCTGCACATAACCCGTTGCAACAAGCCTAGCCTTATACCTGTCAACTGTACCATCACATTTACGCTTTAGCTTGTATACCCACTTAGTGCCAATGGCCTTCTTGCCAAGAGGCAAGTCACATAAAGACCAAGTACCATTCTTCATTATAGCTTCATATTCAGATTGCATAGCAACCATCCAATTTTTTGAATTTTGTGTTCATCAAATGAAACAGGCTCAATCTCATCACATCAACTAGAGGCAGCCATAGCATAGCAATCTGATGCAAAAGAGGCACTATGAGAGCCTGTCCGAGTATGATATGATAGAGGTGCATCTAATTTGCTGCCACACAAAGTCTGCACCAGCCGGCTGAGAAGTTGCCTCATTAGGACAAGCACTAGACTCTCCACCTGTAAAAAGAGGTAGCAAAGTATCATACATGTCTTTGGAGCTAATAGATCTCCTTAGTACATGAAAGCAATGGCTGAATAATATCTTCCACAAAAACAACATCACGACTAACCAGAATGCATTTAGCCTGTGGATGATATAGATGATAGCCTTTACTTTCAAAATTGTACCCATCAAAAATACATTTTGCTGCTTTATCATCCAATTTTCTATGATGTTGTTGAGGCACTAATGCATATGCTAGACAACAAAAAACACGCAGATGAGCAAAAAATGGCTTGTGATCATGCCAAGCCTCATATGGAGTGATAGACTACAGTGATTTAGTGGGACACCTATTAAGTCCATATGCTGCACACACGATAGCCTCAAGCCAGACCATCTCCATGAGTGACCTATTCTTTCGTTTAGCAAATCCATTTTGTTGAGGTGTATATGACACTGTACATTGGTGTTTTATCCCACGTTCAGCTAGAAATGCATTAAAATCAGAAGACATATATTCCCCCCCTCGATCAGAATGGAGGGTCGCCATTTTACATGCTGAGAGATTTTCAGACAAAACCAAAAACTATTTGAAGCACATGAACAGTTCAGACTTTGCCTTCAATGGATATACCCATGCATGTTTGGAAAAATCATCGATGAAAGTCACGAAGTAAAGATAATTTCCAAAAGAAGGTGTCTGCATAGGACCACAGACATCACTATGTACAAGCTGCAATTTCTGAGTAGCCCAAACTGAACCATCTTTTGGAAAGGAGGAATGTTGCATTTTGCCCAAAATACATCCTTCACAAACATGTTTTCCAGGTGCCTCAAGTTTGGGCAAAGAGGACACCATTTTAGATTTCTGTAGGCATAGCAAACTAGCAAAATTTAGATGACCAAAGCGTGCATGCCAAAGCTTTGCATCTGACATAGCTTGAGAATCATGTACTGCACATGTTGAATCATTTACAGATCTTTCGTAGTCTATGAGCTTATACAACCCATGACATAAAATGCCAAAAGCAATAATCACGTTGCCATTTGATAGATCATGAACTGTACATCTGTCATCAACTAATTTCAGAACCAAGCCAATCTTGGCTAATGCAAAAATTAATAACATATTTTTCTTGATCCTTGGCATAAACAAAGCATCTGACAAAGTGAAAGAACTACCAGCAACAATGGTCAAGATGATCTTACCAACCCCCATAACAGGATAAGAGGAGTTGTCGGTGCATGTAACAGTATTCTGTGTAGGGGCAAACTCTAGTCAAGAGAACAAACTGCACTGTTTGGTCGCTCCACTGTCAAAGTACCAAACATCTGAGTCTACTGCAGACATGCACTGCTCATGAGGAGATGGGTAAAAACTGCAAACAGTAGTAAATGCCCACTCTTCTTCCTGCACAAGATTAATAGACTCTGTTTTTGGTGTAGAGGCCTCTGCAACAACCATTCCAACCTCTTTCTTCTTTGCCTCTTTAGTAGCCAGTTTTGGATAGTTCTTTATGATATGATCATTTCCTTTATAGTACTTGCAAAACAATTTCTTCTTTTCTGATTTCTTTTCATCTTTGTCTTCCCTCTTTGATTGTGCAAAATTAGCAGATTTCTGCTTACTAGCTGAAGAGCTCCATTTTCCTTTGCCCTTCTGACTAGCCAGGAAATCTTGATCTACAACATGCATAATGAACGTGTTCTGCCTAGACTGATCTTCTTGCAACAAAACAGAGACTAACTCCTCAAAATGACAAGGCATTTGGATTGTCTTTCATCATCAACCGAAGAGTAGAAGCAAAACTCTAATATGAATTAGGAAGACCATTCATAACGGTCTGCACAAGTGAGCTATCAGGTATGACCTCATCAGCAGAAATCAACTGTTCCTTCAAGTCTTTGATCTTTGTTAGAAAATTTTTCATAGAATCACCTTCATTCATGTGCTCACTCTCCAAGTGTTTTCGGAGGTAAGCAACACGAGCCTCATTCCTAGCGTGGTACAATGTGGTAAGTGTATCCCAAGCATCCTTAGTTGTTCTGGAAGAGCGAATGTGAGGAATAATGGCACGTTTGATAGACAAATCTATCAATGCATTTGCCTAGGCATCTCTACCATCCCCACGAATTTGCTCTATAGTAGGTGCAGCAGAAACCGCAACACGAACAAGAATATGTAGAATATCATCATCTTTGATGCCTTCTGCATCAACTTCAGTACCTATAGTTGTAACAATTGCAGGACATGATTGATACTACAGAATCTATTATATCAGCATATAAAGATGTAAATGACCCCACTTGTATACTAGTAGTCAGAATTATGCGGCTTATAGTGGCATGTATAGAAACTTTTACAGACATAGATGTGCGAACCCTCAATTACATATGATTCAACTCACCATCAAATGCTCTACTTTTTGATCTGAGTGAAACACCAGATAGAAATTGCTTAATGGCCTATTATAGTAGAGTGGTGTTTTTAGGTAGCCATTACCTTCAAATTTTTGAGGATGCTTTTGATTATGGGTTTTTTGAAAGAGAATCAAAGATTTCGGGTAATTTGTCAGTAAGTACAAAGTTGAGACTCACTGCATATGAAGCTGCATACACAGAGTACCTGAAAAAGGATGTAATAGATAGACAGGAAGCAATAGTTCAATGGAGAAAAGATTTATTTGAAATGGTGAAAAATTTGAATGTCATAGAAAGAAAGAGTCATGATTTGTTGTCACAGGTTTATCAGAGGAAGAAGAACTAAAAAGGACTCATAACAATATTTTATCATATCTATTTTTGTCAGGAGCCAAAAAGTCTAGGAGGGGAAGGATGTTGAAAGAAGCATTTTTTGAAAGAAATTTCTTGTAATTTGACATTTCCATGTAGAAATAATTATTTAAATGATGTAAAAATGAGGAAGAGTCTTCCTCATGTATAGTGGAAGCATATATATTTTTTCTTAGAATTTTTAGAAGCTCTTCAGTAGCATATTTTTAGATTGGAAAGTAGAAGGACCAAATTTATAGTGTGAAAAGGGACACTTGAAAAAGTCTAAAGGATAATTTCTTTTACTTTTTAAAGGTTGGTTGTTATTATTCTCGTGCTACTCAAGTAACGTGAAGAGCTTTTTGCAAAAAATTGTGTTTCTACTTCTCTTGAGTGTCTTCTTGATTTGTTGAGTCTTTCTCTTGTGAAATCTATGGAGTTTGTGAGCTTTTCTTGTGTATTTCTGAGTGAAGTGTATGAAGAGAGGTGATTATCAATATATTGAGTGAAGTGGTGCAAAAGATCAATGCTTGAAATGGAAATTCTCAGTTTTTACAGAATCATGATTGTCTCATTTGTGTGATAAAGGTATTGTTCTTGAAATTAGACATTATATCTATAATCTACATAGAAAATGGCACATTTATGCACAAAGATCATTGAAAATGCTATTGTATAGCTCAAGTTATTCAAAACCCTAGTTTATCCATCTTCATCTTCACTAATTTGTCAAAAATCAGCTATGTTTCCTCTTATTCTTGGATTCCATTAACTAGAAGGGGCTGTGGTCTTTGCATACTTCCTGGATTAACAATTTTGATGAAGTGTTAGTTAATCTTTTGTGCTATAATGATTGGAGAGGACAACTCCAAAGGTTTACAACAAACACACATACACATACACATACACGTACACATACACATGTTAGTTAATCTTTTATGCTATAATGATTGGAGAGGACAACTCCAAAGGTTTACAACAAACACACATACACATACACATACACATACACATACACGTACACGTACACGTACACGTACACGTACACGTACACGTACACGTACACGTACACGTACACGTACACGTACACGTACACGTACACGTACACGTACACGTACACGTACACGTACACGTACACGTACACGTACACGTACACGTACACGTACACGTACACGTACACGTACACGTACACGTACACGTACACGTACACGTACACGTACACGTACACGTACATGTACACGTACACGTACACGTACACGTACACGTACACGTACACGTACACGTACACGTACACGTACACGTACACGTACACGTACACGTACACGTACACGTACACGTACACATACACATACACATACCCATACACATACACATACACATACACATACACCTTACTCCACATGGGAACTCTTAGCTGGGGGATTCATAGGACCTACAAAGTCTATTCCCCACTTAGAGAATGCACGTCCACCCATCATTGATTTCAATGGCATCTCATCTTTGCGTATCGGATGTTGAGTTCACTGACAAATGTCACACCGCTTCACATAGGTATGTGCATCCATGTGAAGGGTTGGCCACCACAAGCCTACAAATAGGATTGCCTTAATCACACGGTCTGGTCCAAAGTTTCCTCCTGCTACACCCAGGTGAGCAGTTTCCAAGACCTTCAGATATTCACTCTCATGGACACATAGTCTCAGGTATCCGTCTTTTCCATGCTTGTATAGATTATCACCAATGAGTGTGTAATCTAGGGCTTCTTGTTCTAAACTTCTTTGCCTGGCCAGGGTCATATCTTGAGGGAATGTTTTCGTCCTCAGGAAGGCTACCAATGTTTCACTCCAATCTAGTATTAGAGACATTTGGTATAGTGTAGCGTGCTCCATAGGTGGTTTAATACGACAGACTGGGCATTCCTTACACAACTCATGGACATAAGCTTCCATAATCGGCCAATGCACTCCGAGCCTCCTTAGTGTTTGTAAAGTTCTTTGCCTTGAGTAGTGTTGCTCTAATGCACCCACATGTGCTAATTGCAACCATTTTGTGTACTCCTCCTCTTCCACACAACAAGATAATATCCCTTGATCTGTATGCTTGTACATATGTCCTGCCATGATATGGTACTTTTGGGCTTTCATTACTAGGTGTTTAGGTCCATATGTCAATACTAGCACTAATGTTTTGGCCGAGTGCGGTACAACTTCCAAATTAAACAAGTAAGCATCAGGGAGATCATCTCATACTCCTTGTGGGGCCTCTCCGGATGTGAGCCTCGAGAGATGATCTGCTCTCAAATGAGTCTTGCCTTTCCTCACAACTACCTCAAAGTCATATTCCATTAGTAAGACAAACCATCTTACTAATCTGCCTGTATTGCATGGCTTGTTCACTAAATACAAAAATGCTTGATGGTCTGTAAAAAAATTAAACTTATTTGCAAGAAAATAGTGTCTAAACTTTTTAACAACATATACCAGCCTAATCCTTCTCGTTCGGTGGTGGTATAGTTTTGTTCAGCTACATTCAACTATCGATTAGCATAGGCAATTGGAAGATCCATACTACCTTCACCCATAGGTTGGGCTTACACTCTACCTCATGGAGAGGAGGTTATCTCTTGTTCATGGCAAGAAGACTTGGTCATTAGCAGCTTGATGGTGAGGATCGACCATCTACATGGTGTATTTGAAGATTATCTTCTACAAGAAGATATCAGGTTGAAGATTGTCTTCTACAAGAAGATGTCGGGCTACTTCAAAGACATTGGATGGTGGTTAACATAAGATTCACATCTTATGTTAAATATTCAGGTACATATTCTCTTTATGCACACAGGTACTACTTGAAGTTTATGGAGGCCTTGGCGTTCATATCAGGAGGAGTCCTATTCGGCATAGGTACAAGAGAAACAGTACGTATATGCTTTATGCATATTTGATGAGGTGTTTGAGAAGGTGTGTTCACATGAGTTTGAGGATTTCTAGCAGCAAACTTGTTAGCATTCTATGCTACTTTATAAGTATGTGATCTTTTCACACACGTATCTAACTTAGGGTCTTCCATAGCCTAAGTTCAGATGAGGGTTTGTTGACTATCAGTTTCACACTGATCCTTCCTCTTTCAGTCACTCATATTCACTCTTCTATAACCTATAAGGTCACACATCTCATGTATATTCAGATTACTGCCCATACATCTGAATATGTTTGTTACATTGTACATTCACTCATTCATCTATTTCTCATCACATAGAGTGGTTGAGAGTTTTGCTCCCACATTGTACATTGAACATTGGTATATATGGTACTATGAGTAAGCGATGGCTTACGTAAAACCTTACACATGTCGTCTATTCTTTCTCTATCTTTGTCTCATCATTTTTATGATTAAGTTGTGGTATGTTCATGTTTTGTCAATATGGAAGATTGCTGGAATTAATGTTGTACATATCTGGAACTATGGAACCATGGACCTGTGACATGAGCCTAAGGGCCTACCTCACTTCCAACATTTGGTATCAGAGCACTAAGGTTTTGGTTTCAGAACTTTAGATCTTTGGCATCAATGCATTAAGGCTCATTCATATCTCAGGTTCCCAGAATTCCAGATTTACAACATTTGATTTGAAAGCATCTTCTAATATTTGACATTTGACATACACACTTAATCTAGATGAGTAGAGATTTGAGAATTAGACATTTCAGTCACATGTGTATTCATCAGTGTGGAGTATGAAGTTGATGATCTGTTAGCAGCCGAATATTTTTGGAAGAGTATGCAAATACTTTACAAAAGTATTGTTTGAAGACCCAGACTTGATGAAGAGAAGACTACTTCAAATTCTAGGAAGAACAATGGTTTAGAGAAGATGAAGGAATCATATCAACATCAAATCACAGGTATCAGTTTCTACTATCAGATTATCATTTGCAGGTCATATCTTAGAAGAGCAGTTATGAAGAGATTTGAAGAAATTCAAGGAATGCTTTTATATGCTTTCATCATTTGAAAGTTAAAGGCTACATCAGGTATCTAGAGGTTTTTTCTAGAGAGTTTTGAGAGATCTCTTTCATGGCAAGAAAGTTCATCTAAGAAGACAAGTGCAGAGATAAGATGAGTTTTTTAGCTAATTTTCTGTTGCAAGTTGGTTAAATATCCAGGTACAAATGTAATCTAGAGAGGTATCTCTAGAAGGGTAATTCATCATTCAGACAAAAGATTGGTGAATTTAGTCATTTCAGACATTTGAAGCAGAATTTTGATTCAGAGATATGAGGAGATGATAAAACATGTTCAACTTCCATTTATATACCATGTTTGTTTTATCTCTTACTCTTATCATTAGAGGAAGAGAAACGTTCATTTGAAGAGGTCAAGAGTGTTTGCTACTTCAAGATGAAGAGAACAAAAGGTATGGAGGAGAAATTTGAAGATGTTGACACACATACATATGCATACACACACATATACACACATAGACACACACACATATACATAGACACACACACACACATACACACACAAATACACATATACACACACATAGACACACACACACACATACACACATACACACATACACACATACACACATACACACATACACACATACACACATACACACACATATATGCATACACACACATAGAGAGACATACACACACATACACATACATGCATACATATGCATACATAATGCATATGCATATGCATACATACATACTTACATGCATACATAATGCACATGCATACATACACATACATAATGCATACACACACATATGCATACATAATGCATACACACACATACACACACATATGCATACATACATGCATACACATACACACATAGACACATACACACACATAGACACATACACACACATAAACACATACACACTCATAGACGCGTAGCGACACATACACATAGACACACACACATACACGCATAGACACATACACACATAATGATGCATACACACACATACACAACATACACATACATATGCATACATACATGCATACACATAAACACATAGACACATACACACACATAGACACTGTTAGCAGTAGTCAAGGAACTGAAGGACTCACAAGGCAAGGAAGCTTACGAAGGGAGTCAGAGCGAAGAGAAGGCACAAGCAGACAGAGTAGTCAACGACGATCTGGCAAGTAGGCCATTATTTTTTCAGGAAACTAAAGCATATCAAAGAGGTGGACACACAAGGAGAAGGAGCAAGTAGGGAGCTCGAAGATGTGTATGTCAAATCGTTAGAAGAAATCCCTACAACAATAGTGATTTTCATCACTAAAAGGCATTGTAGATACCATTTCATATTTTTGTAGCTCCATTTTGTGCAAGCCAAGGAGTCCTTGAGCTTGAGGAGCATTCGAAGTAGCTACCTACCAATTTTCATAATTTTTAGACTTCGTTTGAGTCTTCAAATAGGCCCTAGAACCTAATTTTTAACTAGGCCGGACACTAGGTCTGAACACGGCCAAAACCTAGTCAAAAACTATAAATAGAGCTAGAGAGCTCATTTTTGAGGTTAGCTTGTAATTGATTTGAACTTGTATGAGCTTTTTGGAAGTAATCTAAAGAACTCCATTGCTTCTCACTCTTTGTCTTACCTTGTGTGCGCGTGTGTGTGTATGTGTGTGCATGTTAATGTGCTTCTCACTCATGCACTTGTGCCTTCACTTGCTCGAGGTCATCATACCATCCTCACGTCTTCCCGGATTAACATTAAAGGAGGTGATACTCATCACTGAGCTACACCAAATTTTGGCGCCGTTGCCGGGGATCGAGCTTTGAGGACGAGCGTGTGATGGTAAGACGTAGAATTGAGACGTTGGCGTTGTAGGTAATTTCTTTACTTTTCTTATTTTTCTCTTTCTTAATCCACCATCATCATCACCATCATCATCCTCACCATCATCCACCTCCATCTCCATCATCGCGAAAAATTTCAGTTTTTGATTATACCTCCTTTCTCCTTCCATTTCCCTCATTTCACTTGTGAGAGAGAGAGAGCAACTTGTGTGCCGTGTTTTTGCATGTTTTTGAGCACTCTTGCAGGTTCTTGCTATATCATCGTGTCTGTTGCAGAGCCAAAGAGCGCACAAAACAGAGAAAAAGACGGGCCCCAAAATTTTTCCGATTTGGACCACATATTTTTGTAACATATTCATTGTTGTAATATATTTCCCCTTGTAAAGGCACTAGAGGAGTCCTCTAGATGCATTCCCACAGAAGAATAGAAGCATTTTTGAAGAAGCATTTTTTACAGGATTTTTTGAAATAGATTCAGAGATATTTTTGAAGATGTCATCAAATCTGAATGCCAGACTCGCGGCATACGAATTAAGCTTCTTCGCAGACCACAGACAACCGCCCAACGATGGGGTCAAAGCTGAACAATGGAAACAGATCATGATACGTGAAGCCAATCTGCTAAATGACACAGAGCAACAAGTATACAGAACATATGCCCGACGCTTATCAAAGCCTGTCGGGGACGACAGAGTTCAGGAGGGGGGCAGTGTTGAGGGCGAGACGAGTAAGAAGAGGAAAAAAAGAAAGCAACGAAAGAAACAGCTTCACTAAAAGGCAAATTTGAAGATAGATAAATGTAAAGATACATCTCTGCAGGAAGCCCCGCAGGGGCGCAACACCCATCTCTGCACAAAGCCCCGCAGGGGCACGCACCAGGCTACAAAGCTAAACCCCGGGGTCCAGAGGAGTGGATTTTTCAAACATCAGAGTAGGACCAAAAGTTAGAAAGGGGTAGAGGCTGAAAAGTTGAAGAGGGTGACTAAGAATAGCACATTCCTAGTCACTGGTGGCGTGCGTGGCAACCCAAGTCAACAGGCAAGACAATTACATCAGGCTCTCGAGTAGTAGAGCTTGAATCAAGAAGGCCATCGAATCTGCATGTCTGTTTAACTGCAGACAATACTGACCACAGGGCGCGTGCACGAAGCAAAGTCTGTCAAAGGAAACGAAGTCTGTCAAGAGACGACAGAGGCGAAGAGGGGGAGAGTGTTGCAGAGCCAAAGAGCGCACAAAGCAGAGAAAAAGACGGGCCCCAAAATTTTTCCGATTTGGACCACATATTTTTGTAACATATTCATTGTTGTAATATATTTCCCCTTGTAAAGGCACTAGAGGAGTCCTCTAGATGCATTCCCACAGAAGAATAGAAGCTTACCCATGTAAAATAGTAGGAAATTAGCTTTTAGTGAATAAAGTGCCGGTCACTTGTGTGAAAGGACCATTTTTAGGGCACTAGTATATAAGTCAAATGTGACTCTTTGTAAAGGACTTTTTGCCATTGTGAGAATAGAGAGCACAGAAATTCGAATTTGTGTCTTCTTCCCTCTTCATCTTCTTCTTGGTGAGCTTGTATGCATGTGTATTGCTTGGAAAGAGTGCTTGTGAGTGTGGTCTATCCTTGAGAGTGTTTCTTTACTGTAGGAGAGGTGTGTGCGAGGTGTAGGAAGTGCTGAAGCGTAGGAGAGTATTTTCGCGATTCAGTATTTCTGTCATAACTTGAAGTAGGAGCGTTGGAATTGAGTGAAACTACTGCCATTGGATGCGTCTTCTCGAGAGCTTCGAAACGCATATGCTATTTGCTATGTTTGGAGCTCGGAGCTAGGAGAAAAGTCCAAAATACTGACGGCTGCTGCACCAAGTATCGTTTCGTCTTGACCTACAGTTAGAGCTTGTTAGGATAAGCATTTACCTCATTTTCATTCTTGAGTAGCTCATTTGCATTGACCATTACGCATTTGCATGTCTTCATACACTCGGCTAGGTTAGTATACTCTTCGGATTGATAAATTAAAAGCGTGTATCCCCACTATATGCACTTGTGAGGGGATTGAGGTACAGTCTCTTTCTCCGCAAGTCCCTAAGTTGAAGCATAGGTCAACACACTTTTTGGCGCCGTTGCCGAGGACTGACGAATCAAACCGAGGCATTCGCGTGATGGTAAGTAGCTTTTTTCTTTGAAGAGCTTGGAGGAGCGGAAATCTTCTCTTCTTTGGTAAGTCAATTTCAACCGCACTTGCTACTTCTCATTCTTGGAGTGTGTGTAGTGAGTTGTTAGATTAGGGAAGTGAGTAGAAGAAGTAGAATAGGAGTGAGTGGAGAGTAGAGTAGGCTTTAGGTTTGTTCAAGAATTTTCATCTTTCTGTAAGCTAGGAATTTCCAAGTATAAAAGCCAAAACTTTTTCATTTTCAAGTTACTTGTTGAACAAGTATCGTGGAGAGCTGTGTCGAGTGTCGTGTGAGCCCAGCGATCGTTTCGAGGAAAGCAAGCAATAGGGAAGAGTTCTGTGCAAAAGAGTTGGACCAAGAGATCATGGGAGCTTCCAAGGTAAACTAAACCACCTATTTGCTCAAAAATTTCCAGTATTTCTACCTAGAAAAGGAAGAAAACGACCTGCGCTGAGTGTCGTTTGGGTCTTCAGGGGGTTAAAAGTCCTTGGATGATTGATACAGTGGGTGAGGGTAGGAGAGAAGAGCTAGGTGAGAAAGGGGGAAACATCTAATCTCAAAAAACATTACAAAAAATTGAAAAAGGGTCAAGTATCGCTTTGCTCCTGCGGTCGAGTATCGTTTTACTCCTGCGGTTGAGTATCGCGATATTTCCCAGCGGTCGTAGATCGTTTCAGACAGAGGTCGTAGATCGTTTTGTTAGAGATCGTCTCGTTAGAGATCGTTTCAGACAGCGGTCGTAGATCGTTTCGTTAGAGATCGTTTCAGACAGCGGTCGTAGATCGTTTCGCTAGAGATCGTTTTGATCAGAGGTCGTCGATCGCGTATCGTTTGCCAAGTATCGTTATCCCGAGATCGCGATACTTGTCAAAGGTCGTGTATCGTTTGTCACGGGTGTCGTCGATCGTTTCTAGTGAAGGTCGTAGATCGTTTATATACGAGTATCGTGTATCGTCTAGTGAGAGATCGTGTGTCGTTTCAGCCCAAGTATCGCCGATCGTTTCTACCAGAGATCGTCGGTCGTGTATCGCTTTCTGCCAGAGATCGTTGTGCGAGAGATCGTTTGGTCAAAGATCGTTTTCCAGCGATCGTTTTGATCAAGTATCGTTTAGACCGAAGTGTCGATTTCCAGCGATCGTTTTGGTCAGAGGTCGTAGATCGTTTCATTGAGAGGTCGAGTATCGTTCCCAGTCAGAGATCGTTAGGGAAAGATCGTTTTTCAGCGATCGTTTCACCTAAGTATCGTCTGTCAGCGATCGTTTCATCCAAGTATCGTCGGTCAGCGATCGTTTTCTCAGAGATCGTGAGAGTCAAGTATCGTGACTTGAAATTTTCTTGCAGTCACATTCCAGCCTAAGCTTTCCCTAGACTTCTGAGCCATAACTTAGAACTCTAGAGACTAAAGGTGGACCAGAATTGATCAGAGCTCTTAAGTGAATGAACTTGAGATCAGGAAGAACCCTAGGAAGCCGAAGAAGTGTAATTTCTTCCGTAGGGAGTGTTGCCGAACCAAGTAACCGTTCACACTATTCTGAGACCTCCAGTGAGTCAGAAGGAGAAATCCCCATGGCTTCCGAGGATATGCAAAACACTGTGCCCATGATTGGCCAGATGTCCATCATTGAGGGCGAATACAGAACTTCCTTAGAATATGTGAGCACTAACCTCAATGAGATCCCTATCTATTTGGATGGTCTAAACAGATCAGTGGCCAGACTGAGGAAGGCTTCAGAAGCCTACATAGTGCCAAGACCGGCAGTTAAGTACATAAGAGGATCGTACATGGATAAACAAGACATTCAATGCGTGGTAACAGAACACCCTGAAATCATTAATGAACGTGGCGAGGAAAATAATACTTCAAGTTTAAATGGACATGGAACTGAAGAACAAGTAACAACTCCTAGAGGGAGATCGACAATTACTAAACTTTGGAGAGGAGACTTAGTTCCCCAGGATGACACTCTAATAGATGTGTATTTGATCAATGGGATGGAGCACCTGCTCAGAGCCCATTCCTCTATTTGGGAAGCTGCTCCTAATCCAGTTACCATCTATGAGTTACAAGATCCTGAATTCCCCACCATCATCACATATTTGGACAAAGACCACAGAAGGTATTGGCCAGTCACTGAATTAGAGAGAGCCGAGCTGAAGTATCAGAACATTCCAGTGTTCCCCCCAAGGGACCAAGCCACTACGTCACGGAACCCACATGGAACTTCTCAAAATGATTCAAGTCAACATTCGGGACAAACACAACAAACTCAACGAACCCAGATCCCCATCAGACCACATGTTCAATTCGCAATGCCTGCCACTAATCCTAATTACCGGCCACAGCCTGCTATTGACCCAAGACAAGGAGTTCATGCTCCAGTCAGACCACAGGTAGTACGAGGACCAGGCATACCTATAGGAAGACCAAATTACCCTGTAATGCCGAGACAACCTGAAGCAGGAAGGAGACTAAGACCGATTCAAGTGGCCAAGTGCATGAGAAATCATTATGATGGCTCGAGTGAACCCTATAATCACATAGCAGAATTTAAACAAGTAGTCCGAGCCGAGCAGGTAGATGACTTCATGATTCAATATGAGTCCTTTGGCCTTACCTTGTCAGACACAGCCCTGGCCTGGTTTCAGCCATTGGATCCAAATATCTTTCAGAACATGGATCAAGTGTATCAAGAAATGATTGAAGAATTTACCAAGTCTGGAATCAAGAACAATTCTTCGTCATTAATCCACAGCTTCAAACAAGCTCCAACTGAGTCAGTCAGGTTGGCAGCCAGGAGATTCAAGCAGTATGTGGATAGATGCCCCGTAGAGGAGAGACCAACTCAAAATAAAATGGTATCATTATTCTTAGAAGGATTGTTGAACGGAACCTTGAGGTCATTGGTGTACGTGAAGAGAGTTCAAACTTTGCAAGAGTGTATGAAGGAATGTATAGACCTAGAGGATAACCTTGCAGGAGACTTGAAAATACCCCAAGGGAGTGTGAAAAGTGAAGAGTCATCAAATAGCACATCAAACCCTACAAACAACATAGAGGAAATTGCCGACTTGCTAGCAAAAAAACTGAATATGCAAGGACAGAGGAATTATCCCACCAATCCTATGAGAATGCCTATGCTTAGAAGATGTCTGCAGTGTGGAGGGGATCATCCTTCTCACTTGTGTAATAGGGGAGTAGTCCCACCACCTGCCTATGCTCCTCAGAGACCCTCTGTCCCAGGACCACTGCAGTATTGCAGTATAGAGCAGAGATACACAAATCATAGCACCGAGAATTGCCCCTACAATAGGCAAACCAGACCCACACAGCCTTATGTGAGACCCTATGGATATCCGCAGAACCAGCAGGGAGGAGAAGCTTTTAGATATCCCTCATATCAGCCGCAGGCACCAATACCACGACCATACACATACCAGGGATATACGCAGCCTCAACCAGTGCTAGGACAACAACCGCCCCACCCTCAGAGCGTTGTCCCAGTTAAGATAGCGCAGCCAGAGGAAAACTTAGAAAGGGCCATAGTGCCAGCAACACCTTTGACTAGTAGTGAACCATATGACTCATTTTACGAACCTAGTCAAGGAACATAGCCCGGTTATGAGAACTCAACAGTGGATTATGGGCAACAATATGACCCATATGCTTATGGCATGGAGACACCAGAGAATGCATACAACTACGAGCAAGATTATGTACCATTAATGTATACAGCTCCTAGAGCAACCATGCCACCTCGACCAATGAATAGACCGCCTGTACCTAGAGGACCATGCTACAGGTGTGGAGGTGACCACTATATTAGAGAATGTACATTGCCAAACCCACCACCACCACAACGAATTTGGGAAGGATACTGTAGCGATTGTGGAAAGGAACATCTTTTTAGAGATTGTCCTAAGAACCCAAACAAAGTCACATCTAACGTACAGATTAATGTGATAGAGGTAATTGAATCGTCAGGGAGTGACAAAGAGTACACTATACCTTTAAAAGCCATAACAAGAGCTAAGGCTAGAGAAAACCCTGTTAAAACCAGAGAAAATAATCACAGTGACAAAGAGGGAAATACACCCATCCCTCACAGAGTAGAAGACTCAGAAGAACCAGAAAAAAGTATCACCAGTAAACGATCCCAAAGATGGAAGCAAAGGAGAGACAGGATAAAAGAAAAAAAGTTATTGCAAAAGAAGGAAAATGAAAAGAGAAAACCAAAATCAACAGAAGAAGCACAAGTAGAAGAAGAAAATAAAAAGGAGAATGAAAGGGAGGAGGTAGGATCGGTATTAGCAGACCCAATGCCTGAAGATTTAGCTATGTGGATTCAGGCATACAAAGCGAGAATAAAAGCAGGACCTACCATAGAACAACATGAGAGAGAATATCCGAGAGGTGACTTAGAGAGAGAAAGATTGGAAATCTGCAAAAAATTGATAGAAGTTGCCCAACAAACATTAGAAAAACCCGCATCACCTTTACCAAACAACCGAATTTGCGAAGAAAAATTCCAAGAGTGTCTAAACAATCAGGAAAAGCCTAATGTAAATAGGCCTCTGAATGATGAAATTGGTATTGAGAGAAAGGAAGGATCCATAGTCCCTGAAACAGAAGGAGACTGGACTAAGGATTTATGGGCGAGAGTTCAAGAGGACAAGTGGAGAAAAGCAGAGGGAATGGAACCGCCTTTTGAAGAGTTGAAAGCAGAAAACGAAATAGAGGATTCAATACCTGAACTTAATTCAGAAGAAATTTTTCCAATGGATGCAAGTGACAAAGAAGTGGAAGACGATGTAAAGGAACTACCTAATTACACCGGGGAATACGAGCACAACTCAGAATTGTATCGCATTCCATCAATACAGAGACGAGAAACGAATCCATCAGTTCAAACATCGGAGATCATACAACACCTTAGAGAGGTGAAAATCCCATGTACCTTAACATTCGAGGAACTGCTAAAGGTAAAACCACATCTAAAAGAAAAATTGATCAATCAGTGGGAAGTCAAGGAAGAAAAGAAGGAGGTAGATGACGAAGTGAAAACGATGAGAATTCCAGTGGATAAAGTAGGAGACTTTAGTGAAGGGGATGAAGGAAATACATGTCTTCCAATCACCTACAGGGGTTACACAACCAAAGCCATATTAGATTCAGGAGCTGGCGTTGGTATTGCTACCAAAGAAATTTGGGAGAAATGGGGAAAACCAGCATTGAGACCAACACGTATGAAAATTCAAATGGCAGATGGACATACGGAAAGACCCTTAGGATTGTTGGAACGAGTAGTCTTCACTACGTGCGGAGTGGAATTTGAACATACTTTAGCAATATGTCACTTTGAAAGGCCAAGCAATTATGAAATGATCTTGGGAAGGCCATTCATGAGACAGCTAAAGGTCGTACAAGATTGGGGAAAGGATGCAGTGTACCTACAACACGCAGGAGTCACCACTAGGATCAACCTACATACGTACACATATCAAGACGTACCACCTCTGCAATGGAATCAAATCCATAAAGAGGAAGACGACCAATCGATTCATAGTGCAGGCTCTAGTGACCAATCCTGGATGAACGAGGACACTCATCTATGGATATGCCAAGCTGCAAAAAAGGAAGAAGAGAGAAGAGAAAGTTGGCAGCAGAAACAAGGTATAGTGAGATCGGTACAAGATCCAGCTTATATGCCACAAGTATTTCAAGACGAAGAATTCGAACCTCATGGTTGGATGGAAATCTTAGCCACCCTCGATGTTTGTGTAAACGAAGAAGTGGTAACTATGAACGAATGTATTGACGAGGAGGGTTATGACATTAGTTTGTATATGGTAATCCTTCAGGAGGAAGAAGAAGGAGAAGTAATTGAGAAAGACTGGAAGGAGGACTACGAGAGCATTGAAATGGAACCAAAACCTATGGATCTAGGGATGAGTACCACCAACATGGATATCACTGCCAATGAACAACATGAGGATCTCACACAAAAGGAAGAATTAGAAGTTGAAAGGGAATTAGAAGATGAAGATAATAAGCTTCAAGACCAATTTGAGGTACCAGCTCATTTCAAAAAATATGAAGTGGAAGAGAGGAAGATTGCTATTCAAATGCCTAAAAGAGAGGCACAACCGGGAATAGCATATGATAATAAAGAGCAAACCAAAAAAATAGTTGTAACCATGGAAGGAGGAGAGGAACGATGTACTTTCATAGGACAGGATGTCTCAGCGGAAGAAGAGCGAGAGTTAATTCAACTCATAAGAGAATACCGGGATGTCTTTGCTTGGACTTATAAGGATTTAAAAGGAGTAGATCCATCTATATGTGCGCATAGAATCCCCATGACATCCGAAGCCAAACCTTCCAAACAAAGACCTTATACTTATAATGAGGTGTATTCAGCCAAGATAAAAGAAGAAATAGATAAGTTGTTGGATGCTGGATTCATATACGAGATAGAACACACAGAATGGGTATCGCCATTAGTGGTAGTGCCCAAGAAAAATGGAAAATTGAGAGTGTGCATAAATCTGAAGAAGGTGAATGCAGCCACTATACGTGATAGCTACCCATTACCGATTACGGATCATCTATTGGAGAGAGTAGCAGGTAAAGAGGTCTATAGCTTCCTAGATGGTTTCTCCGGATACAATCAGGTGGCCATTGCAACTGAGGATCAACACAAGACGGCATTTGCCACAGAATGGGGTGTGTATGCATTCAGAGTGATGCCCTTTGGACTCACTAATGCACCGGCTACCTTCCAACGATTAATGTGTCACGTGTTCAAGGAATTTTTGAAAAAAAGCATGGAAGTGTATGTAGATGATCTTTGCACGTATTCCAATCAAAGACCCGATCACATACCGGAATTAAGGAAGATATTCAACAAATGTAGGCAGTATAGAGTCTGCTTAAACCCAGAAAAATGTGTCTTCATGGTAAGACAAGGAAAAATACTAGGGCACATAGTCTCAAGAAATGGGATATCTACGGATGAGGACAAGATTAAAGTCATATTGGACTTACCAAGACCCAAAAATGTAAAGGAAGTACAAGCCTTTATGGGACATTGTGGATATTACCGTAGATTTATTCACATGTATGCCATAATAGCTAAGCCCTTATACGGTCTATTGACTCAGTTCTCTTGGACAGACGAGTGTGAGAAGGCCTTCAACGAGCTTAAAAAGAGGCTGAGTACAGCCCCAATTCTAAAATCACCCAACTGGAATAAGCCTTTTCATATTCATGTTGACGCTTCGAATTATGCAATTGGATGTATCCTGGCTCAACCGGCTGATGAAGGAAAGCTTGACCATCCAATCGCTTATGCGAGTAGACAATTAAACCAAGCCGAAAGAAATTACACGACTACAGAAAGAGAGGGCTTAGGAATGGTTTACGCAGTCAAGAAGTTTAGACATTACCTCTTAGCCAACAAATTCAAATTCTTCATAGACCATCAAGCTTTGTTGTATTTAGTCAATAAACCTTGTAGCACGGGAAGGTTGGTGCGATGGTTCTTGTTACTAATGGAGTTTGACTTTGAGGTAATAGTCAAAAAAGGAAACACACATGTGAGAGCAGACCATCTTTCTAGGTTAAAACACGGAGAGTCACCTAGCGGAGTCCCTGATGAGTTGCCAGACACTTATCTTTTTAACCTGGAAGTATGTCCTCAATGGGCCGAAAAATTGATCCCAATACTCACACATGGACCTAAAGATGGGATCACGCCAAACCGAAAGCAAGATCTTTGGAGGACTAAAAACCTTCACATCATTGCTGGAAGTTTATATCACCAGGAGTCAAGCGGACTACTGATGAGATGTGTGGAAGAAGATGAACAAAACATGTGGCTTCAGAAAGCGCACATAAATCAATGGAACACTCACTTGAACGCAATTGGAACATGGCAAACACTCAAGAGATTTGGCATATATTGGCCAACCATGCAACGAGATACACATCATTATGTGTCAAACTGTCAAATCTGTCAAGAACAAATCCCAGATGAGAACTCTACGTTATGCTATTCTACAATAGCACCAAGGTGGAGCATGCCTTTAGTAAAGTTCTTGAAAACTCGAGAGTACCCGGAGGGAGCTACATTAGCAAGGAAACGTGCTCTTGAAGAACAGAGCAAAGATTACGTCATCCTAGGAAAACAACTTTTTAAACGCAGGAGAGATAACCAGCTAAGATTGTGCATTCATGAAAATGAATATCTCTCTGTATTAGAAATGGCACACGCAGGAGCTGCGGGAGGACATTTCTCAGCAGATAGAACAGTCAAGATGATTCTCTTTGCAGGCCTGTGGTGGCCAACTCTACATATGGACGCAGAGACATATGTGAGAAGCTGCGAAACATGCCAGAGAGCAAAATATCCCATTAGAAGAGATGACATGCCTTTAAGACCCATGGTTTGTGCAAGAGCATTTACCAAGTGGGGTATTGATTTCATAGGACCTATCAATCCACCTGCGAAAGGATCACATGCGGAGTACATCATAGTAGCCACCGACTACTTAACTAAGTGGGTAGAAGCAAAAGCCACTAGAAAGAATGATGCTCAAACTACAGCAAAATTTCTCTTTGAGCACATATTCACATGCTTTGGACTACCGATCGAGATAGTGAGTGATCGAGGAACTCATTTCTTAAACGAAGTCATTGAATCGCTAATGAATGAATTCTTAGTGATTCATAAAAAGTCAGCCCCATACCACCCTCAAGCTAATGGGCAAGCTGAAAGTTCCAACAAGGTACTATGTACTGTATTGACAAAGATTGTCAATAATGGGAGGTCAGATTGGGACAAACAATTGCATCACGCAATCTGGGCCTTCCGAGTGGCGTATAAAACGGCCATTGGAACTACACCTTTCAACCTAGTGTATGGGCAAAATGCCATTTTGCCAATTGACTTCTTAGTACCTACCTTGAAAGTGGCTCAGCAATATGAGTGGAACGGTCATGAATTGTCTCAGCAATTAGATCAAATTGAAAAGTTGCACGAGACTAGATTGCAAGCGGTAGCAGGCATCTATGCCGCAAAGCGGAGACAAAAGGCATATTATGATGCACATATAAAAGACAAGGGACTGAAAAAAGGTGATTTAGTCTTAGTATACACCCTCAAACAGCATGCAAAGAAACTACAGAAACGTGGATATGGACCTATGATCATAAATCGAATCTCCACTAGTGGTGCAGTCAATCTCACCACACTAGACGGAGATATTCTTCCCAACTACATCAGTGGATGCCGAGTGAAAAGATTCATGAAGCCATTGACTGATCAAATGCTAGCACGACTCTTAGGAGCTCAGAGTAGGAAAAAGGAAGAAGAACGCATACGAGAAGAAGCTAGACAGGAAGCCCTAGAACGTATCAGAAAACGGAAAGAGTGGATGAGAGAAAGAGACGAGAGATATCGAGTAGGAGAAGAACTCATCCCTATGGCTAATTTTAGAGCCACGGAGAACTCAGGACAACAAAGAAGACAGCCTTATTTGAATCTGGGAGCAGGACGAAAAGAGTACCACTTAGTGGATGCTCTTATAGACACAGGAGCAGCAATAAGCTGCATTAGATTTTCCTTGTCTCAGAGACTTAAAGAGGAGATACGCCCATCGAAGGCACAACTAATTGGAATAGGAGGAAAAGTTACTCAATGCATAGGTGAGATAACTTTACCTTTACATATGGGGAATAACACAATGGAGCACAGACTCTTAGTATGTCAGGACCAAGATCTGCTTGAAGATGTGGTGTTAGGACAAGATTGGATCTACGAATATGAGGTAACCATTCAATTGGCTTTAGGATACATCTCGGCCAGAATAGGACCTCGTGAAGTATTTAGTTTGCTAGACGAACGACCACCCAAAGCTGCTATTATAGAGCCAGAAGTTCATCCTAATGAACAAAGTCATGATTGTATGTTCACTAGCAATATAGGAATCCCATCGTCAAGTACTTCATGTGAAAATACTGTGAGTCCTGTGTGCACTCCATCCTTGAGTATAGAGAGTCACGAGAGTACGCAAGAACATGAGATCAAGCCCACTGAACCACAAGGCACAAGACAGAATATTCCTCTGCAAGAATTGAAGTCTACACCTGTGAGAGTGTACCCCATTCCACGTTCTACACTAGCTTGGATAAGAAAGGACCAAAAGAAGGCCTATCTTCAGCAACAAACAAGTCTTCAACATCAGCATGTCCAATCTAAGAAGCAGACAAAAAATTTCGAACACTTCAGGCAACCACGACTCAATAGCATATGGATCCCAAAAAAGCTGATAACTGCACAACCTGATCGAACAATAATATGGGTTCCAAAGTCATGCATCCAAAGGACAACTATCCCAAGCAAGGAGCAACATCGAAAGGGCTATCATACTCAACAGGGTCAACAGGCACATCAGACGAGAAAGAGGACATATTGGAGGAAGAAGGAATCTCCAAATGCAATACAAACCGACTTGAGATTCCCAAAACAGAATCAGCAGACTTACAGCCGAAAACGAACAGCATTCATCAAGAAGGTGGAGAATACAGTACGTCGCACCCAAGTGAAGCAAATATGGGTGCCGAAAGACAAGACAAGCTGCATACATCATGCAACTACTTCCAATTGCACACATGAGGAGTTGTCACGATCCAGAGTATGCATGATAGGGCCACATTACAAGGCCAAGCATTCGGCACGTCCTTCTTCTATTTTCGGATAGTCATGCACATTTTCCCTTTGGAAATAGGAGAGCACTTGTACATACTTAAAAATATTACTCCAAAAAAATTTTCACTAACCGCTTCGGCTATGTACTAACTTTTTATGTTTTCTTTTCAGCAAAAAAATATAAAAATACATGAAAAAATTCAGGTATTACCTTTCTCACACCCACGGGAAAGGGACGGCACCATGCACTCGGAGCAACAGCGGATTATTAATCAACATATGGAGGAGGATTTATGAAAAACATATGGATACTAATTCATCCTCTATATTGAGTGCAGATGACATCCTCTGACTCAGAAGCTACACAGTAGGAAGAGGAACTACTTCTTCCATTGGGGTCAATAACCAAGGTCAGAGGACATTGGTTTCGAGATGACCAACCTATCTCGGAACTTCTCTTTATGGCAACCATCAAGATTATGGACAGGGATCACTATTTCCCAATCATGTCACAAGATTTCAAGACCATAATACAAGGGTTACCACATATCGAGGAAGTATGGACTCAAGCTGGAATTGAAGCATTTTTGAAAATACCTATATGCGTGCCAGACTTCCAAAGATGTACGCAAGTGATGAATACCATGCAGCCTGCTGCTACAAAGATTTCGGTTCCAGAAGCAAAGGTTTTGGACAAGGTAGGCACATGGAAGACAATTCAATTCACTCATGAATTGATCAATAAGGCCTTTGGATGGAATCAAGAAGGCATTACCAATGTCAAAGAGGAATGCCATGACCCCAAGAAAAGATCATTCCTGGGGATTAACAGAGTAGACATTGAAGATGCGGTACGTTTGGTACATCAACACTTTTGTTTTCCTGGCATGAACAGATACACTGCACCTCAGAAGATAGTAGTCCAGTTACTCTCCCATGCCATGAGACAGATAGGAAACAAAGTGAATCTCACAGGTTACGTACAAGAACGATTATTTGAAGCTCAGAAGAAATGGGGGCAAAAGAAGTTCCTGAACGGCGGTTCAGCTTTGACTTTATTGATATATGAAGCTCTGGATATGAAACACTGCTTACGAGAGATGCCGACAGCAGAAGGGCTAGCAAGGTATGCAAAATCAGCTTCGGTCCCTAAAAAGAAGAAAACCGTAATTGTGGTTGAAGAGGCTGGAACCAGCACACAGAAACCCATGAGGGGTACGAAACGCTTGCGAGAAGAGGAAGCTCAAGCAACACCTCAGGCTAAGAGAACGCACCTCTTGCCTAAGATCACGACAGCTCAAATGCCGATTTCAAAAAGAGATCTGTCTGCTGCCCTCGAGCAAACACACCAGTATATGCAAGGGCAGGTGAATCTAAAAGTCCAAGGACATCAATATAGACAAGCAAGTCAAGTTCAGCAAAAAGAGAGTACCGAAAAGACTCCAAAACAACCTGGAAGATACCAAGAATTGGGCATTGATGACTCGAGTACGAATACGGAATCCAGTCCTGAGAAAGACACGCTAGATACTGATATCAGGACAGAAACATATGAAGAAGAAGGACAAGAAATTGATCAAGTGGACGTGACACCGGACAACCAAAAGGAAACAGAAAAGAAGGTGGATGATGCTCAGGAACAAGAGCACGTCATTCAATTGAATGACACTACTAAAATAAGCATCAAGGAAGACACAACTACTGGGGTTACACATGTCAAAATACCTATTAAAGAGGAAGAACAAACCCCAGTGAGTACGGAAACGGGAGAGGTCCCACAAAAAGAACAAACAATAATCGAGGTGCCTGATGACACACCTCAAGGACAGGATGAAAACATGAGGACCGAGCCAAGGATTCAACTTCAAATCAGGCAGCCCCATGATACCACTTTACACATTGCTCAAGGCAAAGACGTGACTACCGGAGCAGAACCCTCAATACCGAAAACATGGCTCAATGTGGATGTAACTCAACTGAAGCCTGTGGTAAAGCAAATGATCCAGACAACCATGGATACGCAACAGCAAATGATGGATATAGATGCAGACTATGACAAAGCCATGAAGGAAAAGAATCAGTTTCAAGTTATGAGTGAACAGTTGTCTGCACAACTAATTCAGGTACAAAAAGAGATAGCCACCAAAAACACTGAGCTGTTAGAAACACAAACGCAATATGAATCATTAAGCACTCAGCATCATCAACTGCGAAACCCGCTCGAGGATCTACAGAAAGTATATGATGCCACTACAGTAGAAAAAGAAAGAATGAAAACCAGAAGCACTCTACTAGAAACACAACTGAAGTTATATCTGGACGAGAATGATACTTTACGGAACAGAAATAAAGAGTTGATGAAATCATTGTTATATGACCAACCAATAAAGCAACAGGAATCAACTGAAAGTAAAGAAGATGAATTAAGAGATCAACTCGCACAATATGAAGCCTTGCTAAAACAAGAGCGTGCAGTAAGAGAAGAAGCAGAACATAAGCACAATCAAGAAATATGTGAGCTCAAGAGGCAGCTGAATTCAGCACAGGCCAAACTGGTACAGAGCTACAGTGAAAACATGGATCACGTAGCTGACATAGGTAAAGAGCTCCTAGCCACCAAAGAAAAACTCGGAGAAGCCATACAACAGATAAAGGAAAAAGATGACTGCATTGAAGAGCTAAAAAATCAGCAGAAAGGCAAAGAACCGATCGGGACATCAGTAGTGCCAGAAACAGAACATCCTACTGACGAGGTAGAGGTAAGCCCTCTATCTCAACCGATCTATCATTCTCCAATGCATGAGCAGATGGCGGATATGCATGATGATCATCCAATGCCATACACTGCAGAAATAAGTCAGAAGGAACGGGCACTAGTGGTGTCCCGATTGACGGAAAATTTTGAGAATGAAGTCATCAAGGTCATGAAGGAAGCAAAAATCAAAGGTAAAGACTTGGAAAAGATCATAAAGCCTTTCAACATTCCATATGGACTGTTGAAAGAGAAAACAAGGCAATATATAAAGAAAATTACACACAAAAGTCCAGATGAGCAGCTCAATTTCAAGACTGACACCTTCATGTACACTCAAGCACAGTTTGAAGCTGCACAGCCGGTGTGGAGGAGAAAATTTTTGGAGAAGCATCCCACACTACGGGTGCACTGGGAAGCCGCACCTTATTTATTACAGGTAAACCCTTCATTTTGTCCAATACCACGAAGAAGGGATACCAAAGAATTTTTGGATTTACAACGAAGCGGCACTATTAATAAACAGTGGCTAAACTATCCGATGTTACCTAGCCCGCCACATAACTATTTGCCAACAGAAGATTATATGATCAAAACAATAGAATTTTGGCTTCAAAACTATGCGACGGTACCAGATTTAGCAGTTAAAATGACAAATAAAATACTTAGTATGCTACTTACAGTTTTGAAGGTCTTCAAACATGCAGCGTATACATTTCTGAACTTCATCGGCATTAATCAAGGCACAGATATACTTATTTTTGATCTATCAGTAATGCCGAGCCGCCCCACAATAATGGCATATTATTCTAGACTCATGTTTTTGCCAAGTCCGTATATGCAAACATTTGAAGAAGCATTTTTTACAGGATTTTTTGAAATAGATTCAGAGATATTTTTGAAGATGTCATCAAATCTGAATGCCAGACTCGCGGCATACGAATTAAGCTTCTTCGCAGACCACAGACAACCGCCCAACGATGGGGTCAAAGCTGAACAATGGAAACAGATCATGATACGTGAAGCCAATCTGCTAAATGACACAGAGCAACAAGTATACAGAACATATGCCCGACGCTTATCAAAGCCTGTCGGGGACGAAAGAGTTCAGGAGGGGGGCAGTGTTGAGGGCGAGACGAGTAAGAAGAGGAAAAAAAGAAAGCAACGAAAGAAACAGCTTCACTAAAAGGCAAATTTGAAGATAGATAAATGTAAAGATACATCTCTGCAGGAAGCCCCGCAGGGGCGCAACACCCATCTCTGCACAAAGCCCCGCAGGGGCACGCACCAGGCTACAAAGCTAAACCCCGGGGTCCAGAGGAGTGGATTTTTCAAACATCAGAGTAGGACCAAAAGTTAGAAAGGGGTAGAGGCTGAAAAGTTGAAGAGGGTGACTAAGAATAGCACATTCCTAGTCACTGGTGGCGTGCGTGGCAACCCAAGTCAACAGGCAAGACAATTACATCAGGCTCTCGAGTAGTAGAGCTTGAATCAAGAAGGCCATCGAATCTGCATGTCTGTTTAACTGCAGACAATACTGACCACAGGGCGCGTGCACGAAGCAAAGTCTGTCAAAGGAAACGAAGTCTGTCAAGAGACGACAGAGGCGAAGAGGGGGAGAGTGTTGCAGAGCCAAAGAGCGCACAAAGCAGAGAAAAAGACGGGCCCCAAAATTTTTCCGATTTGGACCACATATTTTTGTAACATATTCATTGTTGTAATATATTTCCCCTTGTAAAGGCACTAGAGGAGTCCTCTAGATGCATTCCCACAGAAGAATAGAAGCTTACCCATGTAAAATAGTAGGAAATTAGCTTTTAGTGAATAAAGTGCCGGTCACTTGTGTGAAAGGACCATTTTTAGGGCACTAGTATATAAGTCAAATGTGACTCTTTGTAAAGGACTTTTTGCCATTGTGAGAATAGAGAGCACAGAAATTCGAATTTGTGTCTTCTTCCCTCTTCATCTTCTTCTTGGTGAGCTTGTATGCATGTGTATTGCTTGGAAAGAGTGCTTGTGAGTGTGGTCTATCCTTGAGAGTGTTTCTTTACTGTAGGAGAGGTGTGTGCGAGGTGTAGGAAGTGCTGAAGCGTAGGAGAGTATTTTCGCGATTCAGTATTTCTGTCATAACTTGAAGTAGGAGCATCGGAATTGAGTGAAACCACTGCCATTGGATGCGTCTTCTCGAGAGCTTCGAAACGCATATGCTATTTGCTATGTTTGGAGCTCGGAGCTAGGAGAAAAGTCCAAAATACTGACGGCTGCTGCACCAAGTATCGTTTCGTCTTGACCTACAGTTAGAGCTTGTTAGGATAAGCATTTACCTCATTTTCATTCTTGAGTAGCTCATTTGCATTGACCATTACGCATTTGCATGTCTTCATACACTCGGCTAGGTTAGTATACTCTTCGGATTGATAAATTAAAAGCGTGTATCCCCACTATATGCACTTGTGAGGGGATTGAGGTACAGTCTCTTTCTCCGCAAGTCCCTAAGTTGAAGCTTAGGTCAACACAGTGTCCAACACGCTGCTCAGGTATGGAAACGCTCAGAACTGTCTCTGTGTCGCAGACCTCTGTCGATCGCGATCGACAAAAAAATCGCCTATTTGGTAAAAGAAAGTACACCACCTTAATGCACATAGAAAGCACATGCCAAATCACTAAACAAAACTAAAAAATTCCATGTTCCTCTGTCAATCGCGACCGACACCATCGATCGCGATCGACAACCACGATCGACAGATTCTGTCGATCGCGATCGACAGAGACGACCGACTACCCCTGTCAATCACGATTGATACCATCGATCGCGATCAATAGCCACGACCGACACCTCTGTCAGTCGCGATTGACACCGTCGATCGCGACCAACTGAATTTTGACGATTGATTGAATTTTTTGCGTTGCCACGTGTCCATCGCGACGGACACATCCCCGATCGACTAAAATTACGGTGAAATCCCGGAAAACGTGTCGATCGTGATTGACACCATCGATCGCGATTGACAGGACCCACGACTGACTCTGTCGATCGCGATTGACACTGTCAATCGTGACTGACGTGTCGATCGCGACCGATAGGCCCCGACGGACACCTCTGTCAATCGCGATTGACAGACTTGTCGATTGCGACTGACAGGCTTTTTCGGCCAAATTTCTAGGTTTTCTCTTGCATGTTTTTGGGGTAATTTTTGGCATACTTATCAAACAATTAGTGATTTGTGAGGTCCCTATAAGTGTGTCCTGAGAAAAATCCTGTGAACTGATAGCCTGATTGAGCCTTGTTTTAACTCCAAAACCCTGATCTGTCATAACTTCCTCATACGAAACCTGTCTGTTGTGATTCTTGTTTTGTTGGAAAGCTCATGGGGAGTACAACCAAACTTCCACTGGTTATGGTAAATTTAATATCAGGATTATTAGATATCCTATTTTGAAGTAACCATACTTAGGGGGAACAAAACCAAGGGATCTCTAGGATTGTTTGCAATAGAGTCAGGGGACATAATTGATATCCAAATTACATGCATGAAAGTGATTTGTCTGTCATTTGAATCTAAGTCTTGAGCTAACTTTGAGACTTTCACAGGTCCACTGAGAGCAATTGAGAGCATCCAAAGCAAGGGTTTCTTTGCAAGCTTGAGAACCGGGTTCTTGAGCATCATAAAGCAAGGGATCAGCAAGTAAGGTTGGAGTATTCTCAACTCCCTCTGTCAATTCCTAGTTTAGACTAAGTTCGAATAGTGCTAGAAGTAAGTCAGGGCAACGGTAGGCACGAGACAAGTCAAAGACTATCTAAGAAATCAAGTTCAAGAGATAACCTATGTGTGACCGAGAACTTTAAAGGAAAAGAACTTAACGTGGAACGATCAACTTCAAGTGCGGAAATACACTCAAATATACTTGACGACGTGATATTAGACAAGACCTTAAACACGATAATTAACTAAAAAGACTCAAGTGACTGATACCAATTGATCGGCAACGAGGTTGTACTTTGGGCAAAAATTGGTCTACTTAATTAGGCATATGAACCTTAGATCAAGACGACATCTAGTAAGAGAAAGACAAAGTCTTAGGTCTTCAGAGGCTAGCGTTAATCATATTGCTAGGTCTTGGGCCCAGCAGTTGAGCCACCACTCGCATTACCCTAGCTCTGAGACTAGTGAATCAAAGATGTCTCAATGAATGGACAGACCTACAAGAAGTTCAGGTGTGCCATATCTGTATAGGGTGGAAGGCCCCTACAAGAAGCAGCTGGAATACCTTAGACCAACCGATTAGGTGCTAGCATCTATGAGGACGGCCTAGGAAGATCTGTGGTCCAGATTAAAAACCCTGACCAATCCATTGGACTAGAACACCCAGCTGTAAAGTTTGAAAATGGAGCATACCTGGACAAAGAGGGAACCATATATGTAGTCACAAGTCACCCAGATAGGACAGACGAATTCGGAAATGTGATCCCAGAAATGGACATAGGTGACCTAGAGCAAGGAAACATGGGTATAGAACCTAGAACCCCTCGAGGCAAATCGGTTCTCACTAGGATTATCACACCAGAGTGGATTCCCCAGGATAATAAGAGCATAGATCTGCTCCTAAACCAAGAAACCGATGAAGCCTTTTGGAGGTATAAATCTGATAGGCCAAATGATGTAGGGTCAATCATGATTTATGAGTTCAAAGATCCTGATAGCCCAGGCAGAGTGACCTACTTAGATCATGCTTCATAGAGGATCTTTGTGGTTACAGAACATGACAGGCATGCTTACACTTGGAAGGGTGAATTCATTTTCCCCCAACCAAGATCGAATGTGTCCTATGGTCACCCTGGAGCTGGAGCATCCCAAGCTCATGGAGCTCAAAGAGACAAAAGTAGAGATAGGCCAGAAGTAAGCTTTGCCAACCCAGGGGGCAGAGAAAGAACGAGAACAGAAACAAACAGAGCGGAACCTGAGGTACTTAGAGCTCCAAGGAATCAAAGAAATGCGGATGAGTTCCCTCTACCAAGACCTAGAGAGCACACAAGGACTTTGAGACCGACTCAGCTAGTTAAGTCCATGAAGAACTACTTCGATGGCACTGGAGATCCATACGATCATGTGGCTGAGTTTAGGCAAGTCTTGAGAGCTGAACAAGTGGAAGATCTGTTCACGCAGTACAATGCCTTTGGTCTAACCCTTAGGAACACCACCCTGACATGGTTTCAACCACTAAACGAGAGGCAGTTCAGGAGCACTTTTGACCATAGCTTTGATTCTACGCATGTTGATAGTCCCCAGGCTTACTACATGTAGTCTCCTGAACATGGTGAGTCCTACTACAGTGAGGAACCGAGTGAACCTAATTGGGAGCCAGAGTATGCTAATGTCATGTATGCAAACCCCAACTCTAGACCTCAACCTAGGCAAGTAAGACCCCCATTTCCTAAAGGACCATGCTACAGATGTCAGGGAGATCATCTCATTTGTGATTGTCCCTTGCCTCCACCTACACAACCCCAGTCAGTGACGATCCAAGGCTATTGCCAGGAGTGTGGAAAGGAGCATCTCTTACGAGACTGCCCAAAGAATCCTAATAATATGCCGAAAATCACTCCTATCAATGTCGTTGGGTTAGTTGTAGACTCCACAGGGAAAGATTAGACTTTGAGTCTAACTCTCTACAAGAATTACCCCACTTCACAGGCCCATGGGAAGCTAAGTCTACTTGTATGAGAGCACCCACGGTCATGGTACAAAATGAGGACTCAGTCATACCTAGGAACGCAGAGGTAGTGAAAAACACTAAAGTATAGTGCAACCTCACCTTAGAAGAGCTACTCAAAGTAAGGCCAGAGCTATGGAAACATGTAGCCGAACAAGTACCAGAGATAGCAAAACCTCGTTCCCAGGTAGGATCCCAAAGAACAGTTCCAGAAATACCCTTGGACAAGATAGGAGACATGAGTGAGGGCGAAGAGGGAAACACATATCTTCCTATCACCCATCAAGGATACACTACCAAGGCCATTCTAGACTCAGGTGCAGGAGCTGCAATTGCTACCACTTCCCTATGGAAGCATTGGGGCAAGCCAACACTCAGGCCCACGAGGATGAAATTGCAAATGGCCGATGGTCACATAGAGAGACCCTTAGGGCTGTTAGAAGGAATAACTCTCACCACATGTGGTGTTGAGTTCGAGAATACATTTGCTATATGTGATTTTAGCGAAAATCATGCCTATGAAATGATCTTGGGACGACCCTTTATGTGACAGTTGCAAGTGGTACAAGACTGGGGAGCCAATTCCTTGTACCTGCAACACTTAGGTGTTACGACCAAAGTAAATCTCAAAGATTACTCTCATAGAGATGTCCCTCCTATCCAATGGAATCCCATCCATAGAGCCAAAGATGATACAGAATTGGTGCATTCCATAGGATCAGGATCCTCATGGATGCATGAAGACACCCACTTATGGATGTGCAACGTAGCAGTAGAAGAAGAGAAGAGAGAAAAAGCCAAAGAGATAGGTGCAAAAGAAACACATAGATCAATTCAAGACCCAGCCTATGCACCTGTAGTCTTTCCTGATGAAGAATTTGAACCCCACGGCTGGGCAGAAATCCTAGCAACAATGGATGTAGCCATCAATGAAGAACAATGGACACCTCACTGTGATGAAGATGGCTATGACATTTCAGTCTTCTCCATAGAGCCAATCATGGGAGAGGCAGTGTTAGAAGAGTGTGAACCTAGCCCTGATGCATTTGAGGATGCAAGTGATTCCGATCTAGAGTCAATCATTATGGACCCACCTTTTGCATCAGATGAAGAATACTTCTATGAAGTAGAATTTCAACCCCAGAGGCACGGAGAGCTTACAAATGATGTAAGGCCAGCCACACATGTGACCCCGAAGGAAGAAGGAAAGAAAAGAAAGAAGAGAGAAGTCACACCAGGAGAGGAAGAATTTTTGTTTGAGGTCCCAGAAAATTTTAAGAAGTATGAGATAGATGACAGAAGAGTCATGATAAGGATGCCAAGACATGAGGCACAATCAGGGGAGGTCTATGATAACAAAGAAACCACCAAGAAAATAGTGGTAGCCGTGGAAGAAGGAGAAGAGAGATGCACGTACATAGGCCATCACTTGACGGGAGACAAAGAGCACGAAATTGATAGCCTTGCTAAGAGAATACAGGGATGTATTCGCTTGGAGTTACAAGGATTTGAAAGGTGTGGACCTTGACATATGTTCACACACTATCCCCATGACCTCAGATGCCAAACCTTCTAAGCAAAAGCCATACACATATAATGATAATTATGCTACTAAGATCAAAGAGGAGATAGATAGGCTGGTTGAAGCTGGATTCATCTATGAAATTGAGCACACTGAGTGGGTACCCCCCATGTACACTTTCACCACTATCAGTGCACCCACAATTCCTATGTTCACAATCACTCCCACTACTGCATCCACTTTTGATTTTATGGACATATCACCCACCTCCGCACCTCTCCCTCCACCCATACACCCACCATCTCCCATTCCCCCACCACCCACTTCACCCTTTTCCAGCACAGCATACACACTCCCCTTCCCTTTCCCCTTCCCTTCTGCATTCGACACCCTTCTCGCATCCACCCCTATTAATAATGTATTTAACAATATGTATCAGTGTATGTCTCAACTACAACAGCAATACCAGCATCTTGATAACCAACATACAAGACTCTTTCGAAGCCATGAAGAACTTCAAGCACGATTCATTGATCTAGAAAGGGAAAAGCGGCTACTACAACAACAGTATGTCACTTTACAGGAACAACATGAGCAGTTAGTAGCCAATCCACCCCAGCTAGATGTAGAAGAACAACAACAAATGGATGATCTGCTACACGCCCAGATAACAGAGAATCTCAAGCTTCGACGCAACCTGGCCCTCTTATGCAAACACATGTCTACCGCACTCGAGGAAAATAAATGGCTACAGAAACAGAACGAAGAAAACTTGGAAGCAGCAATGGAGGGTTCCCCATAGGAAATCGACCTCGAGAAGTTCAAGGCCATCCCCTCAGAAAACATGCAAATTGTGTTGGAAATCCATACCGACCTCCTAGAAGCCCATGCAGCATTGGAAAGAGAAAGAGATGACCTATTAAAGCACCTGGCAACCTAGCAGGAGTCACCAAGCAAAATCACGATGGCCGTGGACACGTCTGAAGAAGTCGCAAAACTCAGAGCAGAACTAGACGAATTACGAAATAAAGTCATGCAATACGAGCGTCAACCCTCTCCCCTTGTAGAACCCGAACCTGAAGACTTAGTGCCAATTGAAGTAGAGGAAACCTTTGAAGACCCATATGTTCCCATGCCTGCACCAGGGGGCAAGCAAACAGAAGAGGGCATGGACACCATTGAGATCGAGGCGCCTGAATGGATGCAGAGGTTAGAGAAAGTGGCCACAACCCATGATGAGAGGGTCGTAGTACAGATTGCATCAATGTCTCGATTGGAAGAGGTCATCATAAAATCGGATTACTTTAGAAATCTCTCCCATCATAGGTGGATCAGCACATCTGATGATTTGTATGTTCCATTCTGTGTCTTAATGGCAGAATACAATGCTGAAATCAAGCACCACACATCAAAAGAACCAACCTTGACAACACAGTTTGCACCGGACGACATCCCTGCAAGTGCCCAGCAGGGGAATATACGTCAACCTACTTGGAGGATCCGCCTGCTTGAAACCTACCCGAAGATGGTAAGGACGTGGAATAACATGCCTTTGTATATCAAATACAACCCATGCTACTGCCCTGTCTTTCGAAGGAGGTCTTGGCCGGAATACACAAAAACTGTGCTTACAGCCAAAGGATGTGAGAAATGGCTCAATTATGTTTACTTAGCACCACCTAAAGGCCAACCTACCATAGGATATATGATTTCGACAATTCGGCATTGGGGGGTCAGGTTCAAAAACGTACCAGATGTCATGGCCCAAATGTGCCTCAAATTGGTCACCTTCAGGACCTTCAAGAATGTCAAGGAACCTCATCTATCAGCTCTCGGATTTAATGAAGGTAATTAGGACCTTGTCTACGACATGAGCACCACACCCTCTATTAATGTCGTATATGCATGGCATGCGCGTATAAAGTATCTACCTGCCTGCTTCAAACAGACGTTTGAAGAAATGTTTGTCACGGGGTTCTGGGAATATCATTCAGAGATATTCATTCCCAGACCATCACATTTATTGCAATTATTTCCAGTGGAACAAGCTCTCCATTCAGAAAAGTTACGTATATCACATCCAGAGGTTCCCGGGCCGGTAGATTGGGATGCTCTACTTACTGACTTGGCCAAAGGGTTGAGAATTGCATAACATCATTTAGCCACAGATGTGGTGGAGTACTACATCCAACGACCCACTCAACAAGGGTCTGTCAGAGACGACAGACGAGAGAGAGGGGGGGGTGTTAGCAGTAGTCAAGGAACTGAAGGACTCACAAGGCAAGGAAGCTTACGAAGGGAGTCAGAGCGAAGAGAAGGCACAAGCAGACAGAGTAGTCAACGACGATCTGGCAAGTAGGCCATTATTTTTTCAAGAAACGAAAGCATATCAAAGAGGTGGACACACAAGGAGAAGGAGCAAGTAGGGAGCTCAAAGATGTGTATGTCAAATCGTTAGAAGAAATCCCTACAACAATAGTGATTTTCATCACTAAAAGGCATTGTAGATACCATTTCATATTTTTGTAGCTCCATTTTGTGCAAGCCAAGGAGTCCTTGAGCTTGAGGAGCATTCGAAGTAGCTACCTACCAATTTTCATAATTTTTAGACTTCGTTTGAGTCTTCAAATAGGCCCTAGAACCTAATTTTTTAACTAGGCCAGACACTAGGCCTGGACACGGGCAAAACCTAGTAAAAAACTATAAATAGAGCTAGAGAGCTCATTTTTGAGGTTAGCTTGTAATTGATTTGAACTTGTATGAGCTTTTTGGAAGTAATCTAAAGAACTCCATTGCTTCTCACTCTTTGTCTTACCTTGTGTGCGCGTGTGTGTGTATGTGTGTGCATGTTAATGTGCTTCTCACTCATGCACTTGTGCCTTCACTTGCTCGAGGTCATCATACCATCCTCACGTCTTCCCGCATTGACATTAAAGGAGGTGATACTCATCACTGAGCTACAGACACATACACACACATAAACACATACACACTCATAGATACACACAAATACACATGGACATACACACATACACACACATATACACACACATATACAGACACATACACACATAGACACATACACACATAATGATGCATACACACACATACACATGCATACACACATACATACACATATACACACACACACACATACACACACATATATGCATACACACACACATAGAGAGACATACACACACATACACATACATGCATACATATGCATACATAATGCATATGCATATGCATACATAATGCACATGTATCCATACACACACATAATAGCATACACACACATATGCATACATAATGCATACACACACATACACACATATGCATACATACATGCATACACATACACACATAGACACATACACACACATAAACACATACACACTCATAGATGCGTAGCGACACATACACATAGACACACACACACATATACACACACACAAACATACACACATAGACTACACACATAATGATGCATACACACACATATGCATACATACATGCATACACAGACACACATAGACACATACACACACATAGACACATACACACACATAAACACATACACACTCATAGACACACACACATACACATAGACACACACACACATACACACACATATACACACACACATACACACATAGATACATACACACATAATGATGCATACACACACATACACATGCATGCACACATATAGACACATATATACACACACATACACACATACACACACATATATGCATACACACACACACATAGAGAGACATACGCACACATACACATACATGCATACATATGCATAGATAATGCATATGCATATGCATACATACATACTTACATACATACATACACATACATAATGCATACACACACATATACATACATAATTAATACATAATGCATACACACACATACACACACATATGCATACATACATGCATACACATACACACATAGACACATACACACACATAGACACATACACACACATAAACACATACACACTCATAGATGCACACACATACACATAGACACACACACATACACACACACATATACACACACACATACACACATAGACACATACACACATAATGATGCATACACACACATACACATGCATACACCACATACACACACATACACACGCATACATACACACACATGCATACATACACATACTTAATGCATACACACATACATATGCACACATATGTATATTGATTTTTAACCCATTTTGTTTTATATGTTAGGTATTATGGATCCTAGTAGAGAGAAAAGACGAAACTCACTCTCATAAAAAGTCTTATGAGAGCAAGAGTTCTGTCTGATACTCTAGGGGCCATCATGCGTTATTACTAAGAGATGTCTGATGATGAGCTGGACTATACGATCCACATGCTTACCCAGCGATGCATACACATAAATAAATAAATAAATAAATAAATCCTATTTCAAAAATCCTAAATTGAAAACACTAATTTCAATATTAGGGTTTTAAAACTCCTAATTTAAAAACTCTAATTCAACCTTTTAGCCATATGTTTGAAGTATATGTACACATTGCATCTATTCCTCCGACGTCCTACTAGAGAGATGTCTCTCCTCCCAATCTTATGCCTCTATATATAGCTACTCAAATCAACGAGGATCATAATATATACATCATGTAGATACACATACATAAATATAAAACGGATTAGATGTATTATGCATCACACATACATGCCTAAATGCACACATAAATATATATATACATGCATACTTATTTACATGTACACATTTACACATAGACACATATATACATGTACACATCACATATACATGCCTACATGCACACATAAACATATATATACATGCATACATATTTACATGTACATATTTACACATAGACACATATACATATATACATGTACACAATTATAAAAACTTGCATATATTACATGAATACATGAATATTTTACATAAATGCATATGCATATATACACATATGTATCCTAACACATGTATACATATATCACACACATGCAAACATGTACATATACATGAAATACATATATATGCATACTAACATATGTATACATATAATACACATGAATACACACACATATGCATACATACATGATAAAAATTTGCTCCTCGAAGATAAAGCTATATATAAAATAATTAGGCATACCCCTAAGCTTCATGTTCTAACTTAAAAGAACATGATTTCATCTCTCTAGTAGGATTCATCGTTATTCAAGTTAATAAAAAATCTATTATCTTATATCCATTCAGAAGCTTCAAGTTATTGATCGATAACTAGAGTAGAATTTACTATCTAATCTTCTCATATGTTTTCATTATTGCCATCATTTTGGTAAGACATCAATATAGTCTCATCTTCATTATCCTTATTGATTTCATTTATTTATTCTATTGTTAAATCTATGTTCTCATGAATCACATCATCTATTGATGGATTAATATCTATTTCTGGTAATTCCTCTTCCTCATTAGTAGAATCAGCATGACGAGAATTATCCTCTTCATCAAAAAGATTAGTATCATTATCACGTATAATGATTTTAATTTCTCTTTCAGATGTTGATGTATCAGTATCTGATGCTGAATCATCAAGAGGACTTTCTTCGATCTCTCTAACAATGAACTGTTCAAACAATGACCTACCTCTAGGTTGCACATGAATGACTTGCCACCAAGGATGAGCATCTCGGTTTTTAAAAAAAAAAGCTTGTTCAATATGCCTAGGAAGAATATATGGTTCTTTAGTAGATCGCATTACCTTGGAAGAATCAATTGCCCGAAACCCAGATAATTCCTTTCTTAATGTGGAATTACTACCTTTATACTCGGCTCAAAACCAGTCAACCTTCAAAATGACCTATCAAAATATATAACAACAAAAACCCATTATTAGGTGCTTAAAAAAATAACTAACTCTATCATAAAAAATATAAACTTTTTTCTACCTATTTGAATGTACGAAATGAAATTTCGTAGATACCAACAATAGTTCCTATGTAACCAAGTTCGCCATCTATAAGGTTCGTGTCTTTTGAGCTAGCACGTGATAGTTGCTTGAAAGAAGCAACAATACTAGAATCCTCTATTTTACGTAAAGAATCAATGGCTTTGATTCTAATATGCTGTCCAAAAGCCCACATATTAGTGAACATTCGAGCTTGCAAAATAAATTCAATTAGTAAATAGAAACTAATATACATATATGAAAAAATTAAAATATTATTTTAATAAAATCACCTTTCGTTCACAACCTATCATTAACTCTCTTTGCTCATTTGAGATTTCTTCATTATTTGCGTTGGCGCGTTGCAAACGACTACATAGCCAATCCGTGAAAGAAGATATATCTGTAATCTCATTATTATTGAGATTACGTCTATATCTTTTGTTTTTTTGCCTTTTACTTTGGAGATTTCGAGGTTCCTCGTACTCGCTAAGTAATTCTTGCATGCATTTGCTATTATATGCTACAAAAGTAGAAACATCATTTTTTTCTTGAAATGTAAATAAGAATGGAATTCCCTTACCTGATAATACCTCATCTGTTATTTTTGAAGAAGACTCGTTGGTCCATGCAGGTGGAGCTTCTTTATGAACTCTTTCAAGGTACTCACTAACGTAATACATGCACTCTTCAAGCATCCAACCCTTTGCCATGGATCCTTTTGGTTTTGCTCTTTGTCGCTCATAACCTTTTAATATTCCCATAAATCGCTCGACCCAAAACATCCATCGAGTGTTGACAACACCTGCAATCTCTATTCCATCTACAAGATGGACTAATAAATGAACCTGAATATCAAAAAATGCAGTAGGAAGTTCTTTCTCCATCAAACATAGTAGCTCTTTGCATTCACATTTTTTTTGTGGGATAGAGTTTTTGTCAATCTCTTTGGATGTAATCCACCTATACATATCATAAAAACAATTATAAAGAAGTTAATTAAAAAATAAAAGATATCCCATATTCATACATATTAAATATAAAAGTATCATAAGTGATCCAAGACAATAGATCACATCTCGTACTCCTTTCATACATATTAAATATTCTTATAAGTGATCCAAGACAATAGATCACATCTCGTACTCCTTTCGTTGTACATCCATCGATAACCAAAGGTAAAATATGTTTGCTCCATATCCTGTAGGAGTCTTAATCAATTGAATTCTATTGTTGATAGTCTGTATCTCTTTTGTTGTAAGTACCCAAGGAGCAGGTGCATAAGTCCTTTCTTGTTGATGTCTATCAAAAACTGGCCATAATTTTGGTTTGGATTTTTGATCTTTCAAATCATTCCTTGATGCTATGGTATCTTTTAGTCCAAGAAGATGTTGCCATAGTGAATAACCAATATTTTTGAATATATGCATAGGATCAAGAAGATGACATACTTTTAACTCTTTCCAATACTCCAAAGAATACCATATTGATATGTTCTCTACGAGTGGCAATTTTCCTTTACCTCTCTTCACATACTCGTTATCTGAATCATCACTTAAGATTTCAGATTCTGGATCTATCAGAGGTCCATCTTTCCATTTTTTATACCAATCCATAGGCGTCATAGGTTTTGGACACTAACCTATTTCAAGCTTTCCATTAAAATGTATCGCTTCTCTTTTAGATCTTAATGGATGATCATCAGGCAAGAATCATCGATGTTGAGATTCTTACTATAGATTGATCTCAACCAATCACCACATTATGGACAAGCTTTATAACCCTTAGTAGATATTCCTGCATCATGAAAATGATAAAAATCTAATTAGATTAAATCATATTTATTTACATGCATATTGAATAAAACAATTACATCAATACCTGAACAAACACCATATCCTGGAAAATCGTGAATAGTCCAAGCCATAATACCACAAACCGTAATATGTCTTTCATTGATGCTTTTCGATACCTCAATGACATTAATACCTCTCCATAACTCTTGGAGATCGTCAATGAGAGGAGCAAGATATATATTCATATCTTTAACTTGTCTTTTGCCTGGGACTAAAAGTGAAAGCATTAAATGTTCCTTTTTAATGCTAAGATATGGTGGAAGATTGTAGTTTATGACTACCACTAACCATGTTGACCATTTACTGGATTTCATGGAGAATGGATTAACCCCATCTAATGCAACTCCTAACTTTAGATTCTTTGGATTTTGTGCAAATTCAGGCCATGTAGAATCAATATGCTGAAAAGCAACACTATCACGAGGAATTCTGATTATTCCATCAGTACTTTTGTGATCATATCCCCAAGTCAAAAGCTTTGATAATTCGAGGCATTGAAACATATGTCTAACCCGTAGAGCCAATGGAAAATGTCTCAATACCTTTTTTGGGATTTTACTTTCTTCGCCCTTATATCAAGGAGATTGACATTTGGGACATGCCAAAGAGTCTGCATATTCACCTCTATATAAAATACAATTGTTAGGACATGCATGTATACATTGATAATCTATACCAAGATTGTTGATTATCTTCTTCATTTCATCATATGAGGTAGGAAGAATATTCTGACTTGGTAAAAACTTTTCAGATAATAACCTGTAAGTTCATAAAAAAAAGATATATTTAAAAAAGCAAATAAATAATATACATATATATATATATGCATATAATTTTATATATGTGTATGCTTATGTGCATCTTTCAAAATATTCGCGAAAAATTTGATTGTTTTGGATGGCAGGATACGATTGTTTACTTTGGAGGATATGAAGTATGTACCTTCATTGAATGATTTGTCGATTCTATCATATGTTCAGTTTGAAAGTGTGAGAAGCGGGTTTATAATTGCTATTCAAAGAATTTGGCACTGTTTATGGGCCATACGATGGTGACCTAGATGAATCGCATGCACCGAGGTTACTCAAGATAGAGCAACCTGATTATAATGGACTAGTGCCAGCAGGATTCCTGGGGTATGCAGTAAACCTCTTGCATGTCAATGATGAGCATCTGAACTTTAGAATACAAAGTGGAAATCATGGTGGCTTGAGAGGATCACTTTTATACAGCTTGTTCAAAGAAATTCAGGTTTATGACAATGAAGTTCTTTGAACAAGCTTTATAAAAGTGATCCTCTCAAGCCACCATGATTTCCACTTTGTATCCTAAAGTTCAGATGCTCATCATTGACATGCAAGAGGTTTACTGCATACCCCAGGAATCTTGCTGGCACTAGTCCATTATAATCAGGTTGCTCTATCGTGAGTAACTTCTGTGCATGCAATTCATCCAGGTCACCATTGTATGGCCTATAAAGAGTGCCAAATTCTTTGAATAGCAATTATAAACCCACTTCTCACACTTTCAAACTGAACATATGATAGAATCGACAAATCATTCAATGAAGGTACATACTTCATATCCTCCAAAACAAACGATCGTATCCTGCCATCCAAACAATCAAATTTTTTGCGAATATTTTGAAAGATGCATTAATAGTTTTAAAAGATGTGCGGACAAAAAGTGTCCATTCAATTCAAGTTCTTTTTCTTACCTTATCTAAAGTAAGAATAAAAACCTGCATTGAATGGACACTTTTTGTTCACCCATCCTTTAAAATTATTTTTCCATCCTTCAAAATTCTTCAAGATAAATTTGCTCCTCCCATTTTACATGTGGCTTAATACCTTCCTTGGTAACTGCTATTTAATATTTGTATAGTTAGCAGCACAAGTATTAGGTCGACTAAAATAGGAGAAATATATGTGTCAAGAAGATTCTAAAGGTTGGGTGGACACTTCTAAAGGCTAGATGGACAAGACATCTTCATTCGATATAGGTATCTATAATTTGACCTTACTCTCATAACATGTGTATGTGTGTGTATGTTTATATGTGTGTATGCATTCATGTATATTATATGTATGTTTATATATGCATGTTTATATATATATATATATATTTATGCATATATATATATATATATATATATATATATAGATAGAAAATTGAAAATTATACCTTAATAGTGTCGAAACAGATACATTACTCCATCCAAAATGATTTTGAAGATTGAGAATGAGTAAGCTCGCACTTAGTCATGTCAAACGACTTCCTTCATATACATGCTTTAGACATTCCTCTCGAAGATATTTCTCATTTTTAGAAATATCAATGCTCTCACTGTCATTTTGATACCAATCTTCAATAAAATCTGCCATGCCATCATCTTCATCATTGTCACACAAATGTTGTGCTTTATCGTCTTTTGAATATAGATCTTTCAACCTTGCATATTCCACAGGATTACTTTTGCGTAGCCTCCTGTTTGTTATTGATCTTTGGAGTTGTCCTCTCCAATCATTTAGCATAAAGAATTAACAATACATCTTTATTTTGTCAATCCTGGAAGTATTCAAGAGACCACAACCCCTTCTAGATGATAGAATCCAAGAAATAAGAGAATAATGGCTGGATTTCTGAGAATGATGAAAATGAAGAGGAATTTCTAGGGTTTGGATTATCTTGAGCAAATCTCCACCATTTTCCACAATCTTGGTGTCTATTACATGCTATTTTCTCAGCATAACACAATTACGAAGTCAAAACTCAAAAGTATTACCTATACCATACAGATGAGACAATCGCGATTCTGTGAAAACAGACGATTTTCATCTCCAGCACCATTCTTCATCAATTTCTCACTCAACACATCAATATTCAGCTCTCTTCATACACATTCAATAGAATTACACAATAGAAGCTCACAAATCTCCATGGATACACAAAGAATAGACTCAACAAATCAAAGAAACCACACAAAGAGGAGAAACATGATTTTCAATAGGAAACTCTCTCTATTCACTTGGATAGCATGTCAACAAATAATCAACCAACCCCCTCATAATAGAGGAAATTGTCTTATATACATTTTCAAGTGTCCCTTTTCACACTTGAATTTTGGTCCTTTCCTCTATTATTCTAAAAATATGCTATCTAGGAGTTTCCAAAAATTCTAGAAAAATTACATAAAATTCTATCTACATAAGGAAGACTCTTCCTTATTTTTACATCAGTTGCATAATTATTTTTACAAGTTTTTGTCATTTTACAATTATTTTTCATCCAAAATGCTTCAAAAAATACATCTTCTAACATCCTTCCCCTCCTAAACCTTTTGGCTCTTGACAAAAGACTTTCCTGCTCTTATGTCCTGATTGCTTTCTTCACTTTTTCTTTCTTTGATAGACTTGTGACAGTAAGTCATGACTTTTCCTTTCTGTAATGTTCAGGTTATTTACCATTTCAAACAATGCTTTCCTCCACTGTACTGCAGCTTCTGGTTTATCAATTACATCCTTTTTCAAATATTCTGTGTAAGTAGCTTCATATGCAGTAAGGCGAGACTTGGTGACTACTAACAAGTTTCCGAATATTTTTGAATCTCTCTCAAAAAACCCATAATCGAATGCATCTTCAAAAATTTGTAAATAGTGACTGCCCAAAAATATTACTTTGCTGTAGTATGCCATTAAACGGATTCTATCGGGTGTTTCACTAAGATCAAACAATAATGCATCTGTTGGAGAATTGAAGCCAATGTAATTTAATGTTCTGACATCTGTATCTGTGTATGTTTCTATACATGCCAGAATTAATCTCATTACTCGGATTAGTAAAATGCATGCAGGGTCGTTTACATCTTTGTATGTAGCTATAACAGACTCAGCTGTATCTACCATGTAGTTTTTTGTAGGCCATGTTCTTGCTTTTGGACCAGCTATTTTTGGGAAATTCAACCATTTAGGTGGGATTTGACCTTCTCTCCGTCTTTCCCAAAAAATTATCCATTCTCTTCTTCTTGCTACTGGGCAGTAAGCTGGATTAATTTTCAATTGAAGAGGTGCTTCCTTCCAAATTTTCCTGCATTCTTTATTTGCATCCAACCATTTGTTCCTCCACTTTGGATTGGCTTTCTCGAATAATTCTTTGGTCACGTTAATATCTTCTTCATATTCTAGATATTTATTTGGAGGTAATCCAACTCTTGCTATTTGATAGTTCTTGATACTCTCCATGATCATACATAAAGGTATGCCCAATCCATCTGCTGCCCAATGATGCTGGTCTGGATTAATCCCCTTATTCAAAGCAAATGTGACAATTTGATCTTCATATTCATCATGCATTTTTATGATAAAATCCATTCTAGATTCTCCATTTGTCAGTAATTTTTTGACAAATTCTTCTGAATATTCTTCCTCTGGTCTTTTATTTGCTGATTCACTGCCATGTTGTATTCCATCATTATTTCCTCCCTCATATTCCTCTGTATATGTAGTCTCTATATGTGTTTCTTCCTGAACTTGTGGCTTGTCCAACTTTTTCTGTAATTCTTCTATTGTCACCATCAGACTTCCGTTCTGTATTGCCCATAACTCTCTTTCTTTTATCCATTCATTTTTTTCCTTTTCCATCCTTGACTGCCAATCACTCCTTTCTTTTTCCATATCCATGTGCAACTTGTTATATCCTCTCATTGATGTAGCAGCATGTGTACTAGCTTGCTTCTCTAGCTCGGCTTCCTTCAGTTCAGTTTGTAACCTCTTGATCTCCTTGTGCAATTCTTCTTTTTCTTCCTCTGTCATCTGAGCAGTCTTACCTTCATCCTTCATCTGACCTTCTTCCAATAATAATTTGTTTATCTCTTCATTTGCTTCGGTCAAGATTTGATAAGAAATCTGCAAGGTTCTATATCTTCCTTCAGATTTTCTCAGCTCCATTTCTAGTTTATTATTCTGCTCTATTAGTTTTGCACTCTTTTCTTCTAGATATTGAATTCTATTTTGTTTCTGTTCTTCTAACTCTTCCAAAGCAATTATTCTATTTGTAAATTCCTCATTTTTCTCCTGCACCTTCCTCAATTGTTCTGACATTTGTTCCTTCTCTCTTTTGTGCTCCTTAATGATCATACTGCCTTTCTCAAATTCAGACTTTGCTACCATTCCTGAAATGATCATATTCCTGCTTGACGGTCTAAACTGCTCAATGTTGCTCATAATAATCTGACAAGCAGATCTTATATTCTTGGGTATTCTTTCCAACCCCACTTCCATTTCCATCTGTTTAACCTCTATTTGTTTGTCTTCTTTGCACTCATTCTCCTCTTCCTCTTCTTCTTCATACTCTATATCCTTAGCCTCTTGTTCTTCATGACTTTGATCCTCTTCCAATGTTTCTTGATCTACAACATCTTTTTCCTGTTCCAATATCTGGTTATCCTAGTTCTCTTGTCTTGATCTATCTTCATCTGTCTTTACTTCTTCTATTTTGTTATTCTCCAATTCTGGTTGTTCTTTTGCAGAAAGCTGTGCTTCTTTTACCTGGATTGGGGTTTCTTGAATTAAAATTGACTCAGTTTTCTCACTGAATTTTATCTCATCATGGCTTGTCTGCTGTTTCTACCCTTCTTCCTGCTCATCAATGTCCATAAGATCCATTTCTTCTTCTTGTCCTTGATTTTTGTTGTTTGCAAATTCTTCATTACTTTTCAAATCATGAAGTACATCTTTTATACTTTGGATAATCTCCTTTTCTACCACTCCTTCTGTAACTTCTTGAACATTCTTTTTCACTTCTATTTCCTCTGCTTCCTGAATTTGATCTGCACTTTTCTGTTTTATGGCTGGACTGCCTTTCTGTGCTTCTCTTACTATTTCTGCTATGCTCTCATCTAATTTAAAATAAGTTTGTGAGGGTTTTGTCCATATTGGTTTTATTCTTGCAGGCACCAGCCCACAACTGAATTCCTCTCTTACTTCACTTTCCTCTTCTATCATTACTGCTTTACCTTTCATCATCCTTCTTTCTTCTTCAAGACTGATTTGCTTAACTGCCTCTTCTTGAACCTTCTTCTTCTGAGCCTTCTTTCTCAAATCTTCAGGTGTTTTCTGTTTCTCAGTGGCCTGTGTAACCACATTAGGAGTACCTAGAACTAAAAAATTCAGACTTTTTAATAGGAAACTTTCAATGTCACTTTCAGAATCTGAGGAAAAATGTGAAGATCCTCCAAGTCCTGGTTTTTCCACTTTTGACTCTTCTTTAGCAGCAAATTCCTTCTGCTGATCTCTTACTATTACTTCTTCTGCCTCCTTTATAGTTACAGCTTCAACTACTGATTTTCCCTTCTCCTTCTTGGTCAACTTCTTTCTTTGCACTTGTTTCTTTTGAACAAAATTTTTCACTACAATTGTGGTTCTGGTTTCTGGAGGTCCTTGCAGTTCTTTGAAGTAATCTAATAGCTCTACTTCCTTTTTAACAAATACCTCTTCTGTTTCAGCTGCCATCATTTGATCATGAAGTGCTTCATAATGCTCTACCTCCTCTTGGACCCAATCTGTAGCCTTGCATGAATAATCTTCCAGCATCTTTTGATATTGTGCCTCATACATTGCTCTTTTGTTATTTCCTTGAGTTAGATAAGTGTATAACTGTTCTTTGCTTGTTTGGGGTGGATGAGGATCACTAGAAGATTGGACCTGCTTCTGCGCATCTTCATGTTCTTCTTTTGTAGCTTCATCCGGCTTTAATTCAACCTTTCTTGGGTCCAACCTCCTTTTCTTTACAGGAACCACTTCCTCGGATATTACCTTTCTTTTCATCCCTGCTCCCCTCATACTGGTTTGTCCATCTCTTTCTCTCAGAGCCATTTTCCTTGGAGGACTCTTGATTCCTGCATAAGACTTCTAAAATATTGTGCCTCTAGAGCCAATTTCAACTGATGTTCCATTCCTAAGACATGATAAATGATCCTTGTTAAAAACTGGGCTCCATTCATGAATTTTTTCTGTTCCCAGTGTTTTGCTGCTTCTTTCAGCTGTTCATGGATGTATGGTGTCACATCCATTACTCCAAAGGGCTTAGTCTTATCCTTGTTGTTAAACATCAATAGTGTAACAGATTTATGTGGCATGGTATACCTTGGTAGCTTTGGGAAGCAGAAATATTGTAAGAACATCCTTGTGGCATATTCTTCATTCTCTCTTCCTTTGAAGTCAGTGAATTTTGTGTACCCTGTATAAGTTTCCTTATTCTTTTTTACAAAGCTGGGGTCAAGCTTGGTTCCCATAGGGTAAAATTGTAGAGCTGCTCTGATATGTTCTGCTTTTATAGTGATACCCACCTCCTGATTATCCCTGTTCTTGACTTTGCACTAGAAATAAGCATCATTCCCTTTTCCTATTTCCTCCAGACTACTCATTACTTGTGCCACTCTTTCAAAATCAATGAAGAAGATGGGTTCTTCCAATATTTTGTGTATACCAACTGCCTTCCATCTTTTCTGATTGACAACAACCCTTTGAAATCTGTAAAATTCTTGACACAACATGGTATATTTGTATCCACCTACTCCCACTGTGAATATATGCTGTCCAATAATGCTTAGGGTTTCTTTGAGCTCCTTCACCACCTTCTCTGCCTCTGGAATCTCTAGTTCCTCATCAGATTCTAGGTGCACCTGTTCTTCCACAGCTTCACTGTCTAGGAACCAATGTCCTCTTGATAGAGTGACTGATTCTGCTTTGAAGTCATGAATTGATAACTCCTTTGCATTCACCATTATGAGGAAAATAGAATACACAAAGAAAAACTCCACCCACATGAGTCACAAGAAATCAAAGAGTAATATTTATTTTGAGATGTCATGACATAAGAATGAAAATAAAATCCAAAATAAATTCTGTTTCTTTAAAAAGACTCAATAAAAGTGATCATTATAGGTGTAGCAAGATGTCTAGTGCACTCCCTTTTCCCAACAACTCTTTTGGAGAAAAACAAAACTTTTATCAATGATAGAAAAATTAATACAAAATAAATAGAACTCTACTACCCTTCTACCTAGATCTTGCTTTGTGCTTTATAATTTTTGTCAAAAAGAAGGGAAAATAAACAATTTTTCTCAACTTTTCTTTCTCTCTTTTTTTTTTTAATAATAATAACAATGATTCCTTCTGTTCTTTCTTGTTATTAATAATATTATTATTATTATTTTAATAATAATAATTTTTTTGCTATTTCTTTTCTTCCCCTCCTAATTCTCTTTTTAGAAAAAGGATAAGGTCAAATATTTTTGTCATAATTTTCAATATGTTATGATTTTCTAAATACAGATCAAATATGGAAGATCTTTTTTCCATTGAAACAACTCTGATTTTTTGACCCAATACTTCCTAACTCTAATTGTCCTGGTTTCAGGCAACCATCCATTTCCTTCGGATAAGCATTTTGTAGGATTTTTTGGTCTCCATATCCATTTTGTCTTGGATTTCTGTTTTGATGAGCGAACCTCCTGTAGGCTTTGATTCCATGTGCTTCTTGTTCTGATGTTTTGATTTTTTGGACAATGCCATGATTGCCACCTTCTTCCTATCTCTCCACCCTTCTTTGTACTTCTAATCTTTTGCTGATTTTGATTACATGAAGCTTGATCATTTAACATTTGTATTGGTAATGTCTGTGTATCTTCAAATGCAAAAGTGAATCCTTCCAAGTGTATATCATGAACATCTGATTGAATTTCCTGTTCTTCATTACTCAATAAAAATATTAAAAACCTTTTGTCATTTATGTTCAATTTAAGCTTCATTTTTTCAAAATCCAAAATCACTTTACCTTGTTGGAGCCATGGTTGACCTAAAATCACTTTTTCAGACATCAAATGATCTGGCCATTCTTCACAGTCTATTTTCATATATTCTTCATTGAACTTAACTTCAATAGACAGTGAAGACATGCTTTGTACTATTTGACCTTCCAAAGTTTTGATTAAGGTTTTGCTTTTAGTTCTTTTTATGTTAAATTTACTTACCAAAGCTGAACTAATCAGATTCACTTGTGCTCCAAAATCTATCAATACCCTAATGTTTTCATTTTGAAAATCCATTGTCATCACAGAAACATGTTCTTTTGGTTTTAGAGGAGTCTCACACAAACAGACTTCCCTAAGATCTTTGATTTTTCTTATCCTTTCCTTTGCTTCCTATTGAGCCTCTTTTCTAATGTCTTCCTCTTCTTTTTTCCTATTTTGAGCTCGTTGCAACCTTCTCCATTCATCAACAGTTAATGGGCAGTCATACCTCTTGACTCTACATCCACTTATGAAGTTTGGCATGATTTCTCCATCTATGTTAGCTAGTTGAATGGCTCCACTGTTGCTTATCTGATGTATAATATATGGTCCATGTCCTTTTTTCTGGAACTTCTTCTGATGTTCTCTAACTGTGTAAGCCAAAACTAGATCTCCTTCCTGTAGATCTTTTTCTTTTATGTGAACATCATGATAAGCTTTTTGCCTTTTCTTGTCCACATATATACTCATAATGGCTTGGAGTCTAGATGCTCCCAATTTTTCCAATTCTATTACTCTATCTGACAGTTCATGTCCAGTCCAATTGTAGTGACTACCTACTTTTAATGTTGGAATAAGGAATTCCATAGGTAGAACTACATTTTGTCCATATACTAGATTGAATGGTGTGTTTCCTATTGCAGTTTTATAAGCCACTCTATAAGCCCATAGGACATGGTTAAGTTGTAAATCCCAATCATTCCTGTTTGTGTTTACTAATTTTGATAGTACAGTACAAAGTACTTTATTAGTACTTTCTGCTAACCCATTGGCTTGTGGGTGATATGGGGCTGACTTTCTATGACTGATCAGGAAATATTCAGTGATGTTTTCTAGGATTTGGTTTACAAAATGGGTCCCCCTATCACTTACCAATTCAATTGGAAGTCCAAATCTGATGATAATATTTTCATATAGGAATTTGGCAGTAGTATGAGCATCATTCCTTCATGTGGCTTTGGCCTCAGCCCACTTTGTCAGGTAGTCTATAGCCACTATGATGTATTCAACATGGGATTGTTTTGCTGGAGGATGTATAGGTCCAATGAAATCCAACATCCATTTACTAAAGGCCCTTGCTGAATTTAATGGAACTAATGGCATATCATCTCTTTTATTTGGTTGACTCACCCTCTGACAGACATCACATCTTTTTACATAGGTTCTTGCATCAGGAAATAGGGTTGGCCACCAAAAGCCAGAATATAAAATGAGTTTAGCAGTTCTCTCACTTGAGAAGTGTCCTCTTGCTACTCCCGAATGTGCCAGTTCCAACATTTCCAGATATTTATTCTCAGGAACGCAAATTCTTAAGTATCCATCCATTCCTCTCTTATACAACTGTTCTCCTATCAATTGATATTCTTCAGAGATTACTTGTAGATTTTTGGAATCTGCACCAGCTATCACTTGTTTTCCTTTCTTCTTCCTTTTCAATTCCTCAATGATATTTTCACTCCAAACTGGATTTTTCTGGAACCAATATAGAGTTATGAATTCTGAATCTTGCAATAATTGGCACTTCCTGCAATTAGCAATGTATTTTGTTACATCTTGAATCTTATTAGGCCAATGCACCCCCATCCTATTGAGATTACTTAGGGTGACTACCCTAGAAGCATGAGTGCAAGGGTTCCAACAATGAGCTCTCCTCAGATATTCTTGTTGCTCTTCCTCAGGAGTACAATATTCCAATATGCCTCTGTGGTTGAGATGATACAAATGCCCAGCTAGTAACATAAAGTTCCTACTTTGTAATACTAAGTGTGCATTGTTCCCAACTGTTCTGCAAGGTCCCATGGTTAATAATGGTACTAAAGTCATGGCCCACTCAAGAACACTCTCTACTTTGAACAAATAAGTGTCTGGCAGGTTGTCATCTAAAGGTGAACTGGTTTCTTTAGACTGAATTCGAGATAAATGATCTGCTCTCAAGTGCGTTTTCCCTTGTCTGACCACCACTTCAAACTCAAATTCCATTAGTAAAAGAAACCATCTGACTATTCTACCAGTGTGACAAGGTTTATTTACCAAATATAATAAAGCTTGATGGTCTACAAAGAACTTAAACTTGTTGGCCAAAAGGTAATGTCTATATTTCTTTACAGCAAATATCATGCCCAATCCCTCTCTCTCAGTGGTTGTGTAATTTTTTTCAGCTAGATTCAATTGCCTACTAGCATAAGCCACTGGAAAATCTAACTTGCTTCCTTCTATTGGTTGTGCTAACACACATCCTAAAGCATAGTTTGAAGCATCCACATGGACATGAAAAATTTTATCCCATTGAGGTGTTTTCAGAATTGGGGCTGTTACCAAACAAGTTTTTAAAGTTTCAAAGGCTTGGTCACACTCCTTGGTCCACTCAAACTTTGTAATTAGGGCATATAAGGGTTTGGCTATGTCAGCAAATTTGTGTACAAATTTCCTATAGTACCCACAATGTCCCATGAAAGTTTGAAGTTCCTTTACACTTGTTGGTCTCGGAAGCTCTATTATGGCCTTTATTTTCTTCTCATCAGTTGAAATTCCATTTTTAGAGACTATGTGACCTAACATTCTTCCTTGTCTTACAAAGAATACACACTTTTCTAGATTTAAACATACTCTGTAGGTTTTGCATTTCCTGAATATATTTTCTAAATCCTGCAAGTGATCTTGTCTTTTTAACGAAAAAGTACAAAGATCATCTACATAAATTTCCATTACATTCCTCAGGAACTCTTTGAAGATATGACACATCAACCTCTGAAAAGTTGGTGGAGCATTGGCCCAAAGGGCATAACCCTGAAAGCATAAATTCCCCATTCTGTGGAAAAGGCAGTTTTATGTTGGTCTTCCAGTGCTATAGGTACCTGATTGTATCCTGAAAAACCATCTAAAAAACTATAAACCTCCTTCCCTGCAACTCTTTCGAGAAGATGATCTGTTATAGGCAGTGGATAATTATCTCTTATAGTTGCTGCATTTACCTTTTTCAAGTTAATGCATACCCTAAGTTTCCCATTTTTCTTTGGTACCACAACTATAGGAGATATCCATTCTGTATACTCAATTTCATAGATGAAATTGGCAGCTAATAGCTTGTCAATTTCTTCCTTTATTTTAGCAGAGTATTTATCATTGAATGTGTAATGTCTCTGTTTACTAGGTTTTGCCTCAGGTGTAATAGGAATCTTATGCTCACAGATTTTAGGATCAATACCTTTCAAATCCTTATAGCTATAAGCAAACACATCCCTATAGTTTCTTGCCAAGTTTCTTAGTGCCTCTTCTTCCTGAGTTGTCATGTCATCAGCCACTACAATATGTCTTTCTTCTCCCTCTTCCTGAGTGATCATGATCTTTTTATTTTGTTCCTCATTATCATAAGCCTCCCCTTTCTTCTTTTCCCTCTTTGGTTTCCTCTTGAGAAGTAGTCTGTTTTCTACTTCATAAGTCTTGAAATTTGCTGGTACATCAAACTGTTGATCTTTGTTTGTTTCCCTTGTCTTGTTCTCCTCCTCCAGATTTTCTTTTATTTCCTTGTGTTTGTTTCTCTTATACTTGCCTGAGATTTTATCTTTAATAGCATCTTCAGCTTTTACTTCTTCCAAAAATTGTGTCTTCCCTTTTTCTAATATCAATTCTTCTTCTTTGTCCTCTTCGGTTCTGGATACCTTAATCATTTGTAGTCCAATGTGAAAGACATCATATCCTTCTTCATTTTGAAATTCCACTCCTACATATTCATCACTGGCTAGATCCATGGTAGCCAAAATTTGATTCCACCCATAGGGCTCAAACTCCTCATCTTTGAATTGTTGTGGCACATAGTTCTCATCTTGTAACTTCCTTCCTTCCACACAATCTTCTCTTCTCAATCTCCTTTTCCTATTGGTAAGATTTCTTATCATGTTACACTTCCATATTGATGATTCAGTTTCATCCTGGTCCTCCATTTCTGATTCCTCACTTAAATCTTGATTCTGATGTATTTTATACCATTCTTGAGGAGATATGTCACAGTAGTGCCCATTTCTTAGATTTACTTTGGTTATTCTTCCTTTGCTCTGAAGGTATAAGCAATCATTACCCCAATCTTGCACAATTTGCATTTGTCTCATAAATGGTCTTCGTAGGATAATTTCATATGAAGTGGATTGTGGGATTCAACTATAGCAAAGGTATGTTCTATCTCTATTCCACATATGTCCACAATTACTTTTTCCCATATTCCTAGGGGTTTTTCTATGTGTCCATCTACAAGTTGCAATCTCATTTTGGTGGGTAATAATTCATTTTTTCCCCATTTTTCCCAAGTTTGTTTAGTCATGATGGCCACTCCTGATCCACTATCTAGAATAGCCTTGGCCTGGTTTTTACCAAATTGTATTTTTAAGGTTGAGTTTCCCTCTTCTCCTTCACAATATCCTCCTATCTTATCAATGGGAATATACCATAATTCCTCCATTTCCTGTAGTTGTGGGTGAAGATTTTCTGGTGTTGTTTCCCACTTTTTCATTTTGTTAAGTGAGGATTTTGTTTCATTAAATCTTCCCATGTGGTGTGATATAGAATTGTGCATTGTTTATCTATATTCACCTGGAATGTTACTTGTGGGTTTTCTTCCTTGATACTATTTCCTCTTGTTTTTGTTGTCTCAGATTCCTTAACTGTTTTTTGAGAATTGTCCACTTCCCCCATTTTGAGTTGCACTTCCCGTATGATTTGTTTACACTTCTGCATCCTTTCATGTTCTAAGTCTGGCATAGGATAAGCCATTGTATGATCAGTAGGGCTTGGTCCCTCTTGATGTCTTCCCTTGTATGCTTTTATTAGAGTGTCTAGACTTTGTGAATTTCCTATCTCCAACTGGGTTTGTGTCTTCTGAGGAGGAGTACTGTTTGATTGTTCCTTATTTTCTTTTTCCGAATTTTTACCCATTCTTTGTTTCCTTTCCCATTTCCCTTTTTGTCTATTTTTCTTCACCTTTGAGATTGAACCTTCATTTTGTTCCTTAGTTGTTCTTTGTTGTTTCGTTTGTGACCTTGTTATAGCATTTACATTCACTTGGTCAATGTCACTCAATTCTTCTTGTTCCATGATATTGACTGCTTTTAGTGGTATGTTATTAGGTGTGTTTTGTTGTTTTTGAGGATTTTTTGGACAATTCTTTATCAAATGTTCCCTGCCACAATCCTTGCAATAAGCTCCCTCTATTCTTAACGTAGGAGGTTGTGGACAGTCTCTAATGAAATGTTCTCCCCCACACCTATAACAAGTTATCTTGGGTCCCCCTTTGAATTGAGGTTTTTGATTGGACATATAATTATTGGTTATATACATGAAAGTGGCAGTGTCCATCTCAATTCTCCCATTTCCCAAGTCTAGGGCTTGTAATTCTGGTTCTCTTAATTCATAACCTTCCCATTCTTCTTGATATCCTTCATTCCATTGATAATCTTCCTTGTATGTTGACTTTGTTCTTGAGTTTCCCTCCTCTATTGGTATGTATTTGATTGGTACCACATTTGTTGGTATAGGAGGTTGTTGCCCAAGCACAGGTCTTGGTTGCTCAATATACCCTCATTCTCTTTGGCTCCCATAATCTCTCTCCTTTATGGGTTGTTTATTATAGAAGCATTCCTCCCTGGTATGATTTTTCCATTTCCTCTCTAGTGTACAATATTTGAGTGTTTTCCTATCTTGCAAATGTGGAGGCTTTTGATATGGGCATTGTTGTACCAAATGACTTTCTCCACAATTGTAGCATTTTTTATTTGTGTTTACCCTAGAGTTTATCAAATTGGTTTTGGTGCTTACCTCTAGGGCTTTAGCAATGGCCTGAGCCAATTCTTCTGCTGGTGGGATTTTATCTTCATTTGATCTAGGTTGATCAAATGCTAACAGATCTTGGCCTCTGTTATCTTCCAAATGTATTGCTTCTTTACACAAGCTCCTAGATCAGGGCATCTCCTATAGTACACTAGGGTTCTTAATTGAGCACTTCTCAATCCTTCTATGAATAGGGATACTTGTCTTGCCATGGAAGGTACTTCTTCTTTAGGACATCTGTCAATATATTGCTTAAATCTCCTGGCTGCCTCTCTGACATTTTCATCTTTTTGTTGTTTAAAGCTGTGTATCAGAGTGGCTGTGCTATGTTTTATTCCAGTCTTTGAGAATTCCCCAATGAAGGCTTCTAGGAAGGATTCAATAAATAGGTACATTTCCTTTCTCAAAGGGATGAACCAAGATAATGCAGGTCCTGTTAGGGTTAGACCAAATGCTTCAAATTGGACTTTGTAATCTTCCACCTCCTCAGCTCTAATTAATTGCCTAAACTCTCCAGCATGAGCATGAGGATTAGAATACCCTTCATATTAATTTTTCATGCATTTGGCTACTTGATATGGTCTAAGCATTCTACCCTGAGGTTGCTAATGATGTCTTCTTCTTAGTGAAAATTCATTAAATCCTTCTGGTTCCTTTTCAAAAGGATTTGGGGAAGCATGTGTTTTCCTCCCTTGTTGTTGCTCAGTACTAGTGTAGTTTTCATGTGGTTTTGGTAAGTCTGATTGTCCTAGGTTGTGTTCCCAAGGTCCTTTGTCAGCACATTTCCCTAAGTCATTTGAATTTTCTGGGTCTTGGGAGAAAATGTATACACATCCTTGTCTATCCTCATACCTACCATCTTTGAATTGAGCTACTGGTGTTATGTTCAGGGGAACTTCTAAGTTTCTCAATCTAATGAGAAACTTATGCATTCCATCCTGATATACATATGTTCCAAAACTATTTTATACATGTATTTGAGGATATTTCTATAATCCCCAGTTTCAATGGGCTCATTTGTTTCATTTAAATTTTCCATGTTGTTTTCTTGCCCTAGACTTCTTTTTTGCACTTCCCTTTCCCCTGGCTCTATTTCCTTCCTTCCTAAGTCTTGCTTAGTATGTATGTTTAATTTGTTCCTAGACCTAAGGATCATTCAATTAATTTTCACAATTCAAAGGTTAGAATCGTGTTTTTCATGATTTTATGTCCAAAATCGTGTTTTCCATGATTTTCTACTCAAAATCGTATTTTCCACGATTTTGTGCTCAAAATCGTGTTTTTCACAGTTTTCTACTCAAAATCGTGTTACCCACGATTTTCTACTCAAAATCGTGTTACCCACGATTTTCTACTCAAAATCGTGTTTTTCACAATTTTGTGCTCAAAATCGTGTTTTTCACGATTTTCTACTCAAAATCGTGTCACCCACGATTTTCTACTTAAAATCGTGTTTTCCACAATTTTCTACTCAAAATCATGTTTTTCACGATTTTCTACTCAAAATCGTTTTTTCCACGATTTTCTACTCAAAATCGTGTTACCCACGATTTTCTACTCAAAATCGTGTTACCCACGATTTTCTACTTAAATCGTGTTTTCCACGATTTTCTACTCAAAATCGTGTTACCCACGATTTTCTACTCAAAATCGTGTTTTTCACGATTTTGTGCTCAAAATCGTGTTACCCACGATTTTCTACTTAAAATCGTGTTACCCATGATTTTCTACTCAAAATCCTGTTACCCACGATTTTCACTCAAAATCGTGTTTTCCACGATTTTGTGCTCAAAATCGTGTTACCCACGATTTTCTACTCAAAATCGTGTTACCCACCATTTTCTACTTAAAATCGTGTTTTCCACAACCCACGATTTTATTGGAGCAAGTCTATGACAAGCCTAAGTATTGGCTTGAGTCCCACAAAGTCATAGAAAAAGCCTTAAAATGAAGACTATGTAAAGTTCACTTGTGAACTACCTCTTGTAACTTTTGAAGAGTTTACTTAATGTAAAAGTAAGAGAATCTTAAGTGGTTGAGTCCACTTGATCAAGAATGGAAAGAGGAGCCACGAATTCGTGATTTGTGGTAGGTAGAGAATCAAATCAATCATTGATTGATTGGAGAGTGATTGAGGGAAGTTAGCCTCCCAAACTCAACTATAAATAGATGGCAGTTTTAGTCGTGGTTAGAGAGACCTATGTGAAGACCTCCAAGAGCTGAGCTTTATGCCATATCAAGGTGTGATTACAAGGCACACATATGTATCAGTAAGTCATTGTATTGTACAAGCAATATACTTTCATTTTCATGATTATTTGAGTTCATCTTTCCATGTTCTTGTGAAGTGTACTACTCACTGCCATTACTCTCAGTTTTCTCAGTCAGCTTGCAGAGATGTTTTCTCTGAGCTTGGTGCATCATTTTCAGTGATTTAACTTGGTAAAGATAGCTCTATAAGTCTACTATATGCTCACAAATTTTCATGTCATTTGGATGTTGCAATCTTCAGTTATGTTCATTTGAAGTAAACAGGGTCTGTTCATCTTCACTTCTCTGTCAGGTACCCGACTTTTTGACTCATCTTGTCAGAGCCATTGCTCAGTGGTAACTTATCCAAATTCAGTGATTTAAAAATTGTTGGATTCCGCTTACTGTCTAGTATAACCATACAAATTTTCACAATCATTGGATTTCTACATTTTGAGTTATGTTGATTTTTCTGCTCACTGGTCTATTTCTGTAACAGCCCGTGAAAATCGGGATGATGTCATCGCTTGTTAAAACTCATTCTCAGTGTGTGGTTCATTATTTTTGATGAGATTACTCTTGAAAGTTAGCTCTTTAAGTTGCCTAGACTTCCCCAAGAGGAATTGAGATAATTGCTGCTGTGCTCAGAGAATTATGTAAAACACTGGACAGGTGTATGAACCAAGAATAGCAAGTTTTCACCTCTGAGCTAACTCCAACTTATCTGTTTTGATCTATCTTTTTGAGAGTGATCTTCCAAGGTACATAGGGTGTCTAATACATCCATTGGCAAGCTAAAAGGGCCCACCATATACTCTTGGAGTTCAATTGGCTGGTGTAGATCAAGGATTTTGCAACACCTCTTCATCTTCAAGCACATACCTATCCATCTCTTCACAGTGGTATCAGAGCAAGGTTGGACAACATGGCAGATGGATTTCCTTCATCAATTGACAAATTGGACAGAGGTAACTACTCAGCTTGGTCATTAAGAATGGAAGCCTATCTCCAAGGTTGAAGTTTATATGGTTATGTGGTTGGAGATGAAGTTATGCCAAGTTTCAGGAACAAAAGTCAACCAACACAAGAAGAGCAAGAAAGATTGAGCACATGGTGCTCCAAGGATGCACTTGCAAGGTCTTATCTCCTCAACTCTATCTCAGATTTTTTGTTGCCTCACATTAGAAGTTGTAAGACATCTCAAGAAGTGTGGGATGCACTTGAAGCTTTCTTTTCTTCAAGTACTAAAGCTAGGAAGCATCAACTATGGCTGGATTTCACAACTCTCAAGAAGGCTCCCAACAAAATGTGACTGATTTTGTCACAAAGCTCAAGGACATAGCGGATCAGTTGGGAAGCATTGGAGAGGTAATAGATGAAGAGCAAATTTTAAGGCAGGTCATCAATGGCTTGAAGGCAGATGACAAGTGGGAAGCATTCACCACAGCTATGGATTTGTACATGGACATGCATGTACCTGATTTCAACACACTCATTGGACAACTACTTACTCAAGAGGCAAAGCTTATCAAAAATGGAGAAAGCTCTAAAGGTAATCAATCTTCAGCTTTATACACGGATAAAAGCAAGTCTAAAGATAACAAAGGAAAGGCAAAGAAAGTGGATGATGAAGCAGGTACATATCAAGCTAACTATGCAGGTAGAGGAAGACATGGCAGAGGTAGAGGAAGAGGAGGTAGACAAGGCAGGGGGAGATCCCAAGACTCCAACTCATGTTCTATTTGTGGATTAACTAATCATACAACTGAAAATTGCTTTAGGAGTTCCAAGAATCAAAGAGGCAGAGGATACAATAGAGGAAGTTATGGCGACTCAAGAGGAAGGTTCAACAACTACCATGGCAACTACAACAACTACAATCATTCAAACTATCAAGGAGGCTACAATGGAAGGAGAGACTACAATAACTACACAGAAGACTCAAACAAAGAGGATTCATTATTGATCATGAACATGGCTATGCCACAAGGTAAATCTGATTAGCATGTTTTCTACATAGATTGAGTTTGTTCAAATCATGTGGCAGGAAATGTGGCACTCCTATCAGATTTAGAAGATCCAAGGAATAAGCATGAGGTACAAACAGGAGATGATACAAAACATCCTGTGGAGAAAATAGGCAATCTCAAAGCACCTGATGGAAACATCAACCTACTCAGTAAGGTACTCTATGTCCCTACCATTACAAAGAATTTGATAAGTGTTGGGCAGATAGTAGAGAAAGGGTTGCAAGTCACGTTCACAAAAGCAGGAGCATTTGTTGAAGATCCAAGTCAAGGATTCAGAAGAATTGCAAAAGGTGAAAAGACAGGTAGATTGTTCACATTTGAATTACAGGACACTAGAAACATTGCTCTCTTTAATTATGGTAGTCAGACACTCACAGAATTGGAAGTATGGCACAAAAGGTTAGCACATATTGGTGAAAGGTCATTAAAGCAAATTTGTAGGGACCAAAGTGTACTTGGACTCCCTAACTTTTCAAAACAACATATGATTTATAAGTGTAGTGCATGTCAATTTGGAAAGTCTCACAGGTTACCATTCATGAAGAAAGGTTATATGCATGGAGATCTCTTGGAGTTGGTTCATACAGATGTATGGGGACCTAGCAAGGAAGCTTCAATATCTGGATCAAGGTATTATGTTTCCTTTATTGATGATTGCAGCAGATGGACTATCCTATTCTTTATGAAACACAAAGATGAAGTTTTTTCATGTTTCAAAAGATATTTGGCTCTTGTGGAGAATCAAACAGGTAAATCACTAAAAAGGCTAAGGTCAGATGGAGGGGGAGAATACTTCTCCCATGATTTTGATTCTTTTCTTCAAGAAAGAGGAATCAAAAGAGAGGTAACTACAAGGTACACTCCTGAGCAAAATGGAGTGGCAGAAAGGAGGAATAGGACAATTGTTGAAGCTGCAAGGTCTATGTTAAATGAAAAGCATTTACCTAATTACTTATGAGCTGAGGCTGTATCTATAGCCACTTACTTGATTAACAGGTTGCCTTCAAAATCCCTTGATGGGATGACTCCATATGAGGCTTGGAATGGAAGAAGACCAAGCTTAGATCATTGTAAAATTTTTGGATGTATTGCTTTTGCTCATGTTCCTTCACAGGTTAGAGGCAAGATGGATCCAAAGGCAGAAAGGTGTGTATTTATTGGATATGACAACAATCAAAGGGCTACAGGTTATACAACCCTACCAACAAAGGATTCTTGGTAAGTAGAGATGTAGTTTTTGATGAGAATAATTCATGGTATGAAGATTCATGCAGGAAGATCAATTTACCATATGATCTTGAAGAAGATTTTCCAAAGCTTGGTAGAGAACAATCAAAGATTGAAGAACAAGACACCTCAGAGGATGATGAAGAATCTCACATGGAAAAGATCAAAGCATGGAAGTCTAAAGGTAAAGCAAAATTGCAGGAACTTGGACATGAGGTAGAATCATCACATCATGGCCTAAGAAGATCTATGAGGGAAAAGAAAAAACCAGAAAGGTATGGGTTTGACACCTCATTAGTAACTAAACATTCTATCTACATAGCACAGGACATAAACCAAGAGGAGCCATCATCATTTGAAGAGGCCAAAGCAAAAACAGAATGGAAGCATGCAATGAAGGAAGAGATTGAAGCACTTGAGGAAAACAACACTTGGGATTTGGTGCTCAAGAGTTCATCCATGAAGGTAATAGGCTCAAGATGGGTCTATAAACTCAAGAAGAATTCTGATGGTTCCATGAACAGGTATAAGGCAAGGCTTGTAGCAAAAGGCTTTGCACAAACTCAGGGAATTGATTATGAGGAGACTTTCTCTCCCGTGGCAAAGATGCCTACTACTAGGGTTTTGCTTAGTATTGCCTCTTCCAAGAATTGGAAGATACTTCAACTAGATGTAAAGAATGCATTTTTGAATGGTTGGATAACAGAAGAGGTATATATGGCACAACCACCTGGTTTTGAGAATCAAGTTTATCCTGATTATGTGTGTAAACTTAACAAAGCATTGTATGGTCTCAAGCAAGCTCCAAGAGCTTGGAATTTCAGGCTTGTTTCATTCTTGCAGGACAAAGGCTTTCAACCAAGCAAGGCAGATCCTTCACTCTTTATTAAAAAGAGTAATTCCGAGGTCATCTACCTATGTGTATATGTAGATGATATTATATTGACAGGAAATGATGCAGATGGTATGAAGAAGATCAAAGATCAGATGAGAGAAGAGTTCAAGATAAGTGATTTGGGTTCACTTACCTACTTCCTAGGTTTGGAAGTTGTCTACAAAGATCATGGTTTGTTTCTCACTCAAAGGAAGTACATTAAGGACATGTTGGAAAAATTCAAGATGCAAGATTGTAAGATTGCAGGTACTCCAATGGAGGTCAATCACAAATTGAGCTCACACGAAGGTGAACTCATAGAGGACATCACATCATATCAAAGTCTAGTGGGTAGTCTCAACTATGCCACATTGACAAGAGTAGATATATGTTACAGTGTGAGTGTGCTAAGCCAATTTATGCACACACCAAGGAAACCACATATGGATGCTGCCAAAAGGATTCTCAAGTATCTCAAAGGAACCATAAATGAAGGACTTTATTATCCTTATGTATTTGATTTAGGTTTGAAGCTATTTTCTGATGCAGATTGGGCTGGCTCCAAGGAAGATAGAAGGAGCACTTCAGGTTATCTTACCTTTGCAGGTTCAAAGCTTATTTCATGGTCATCCAAGAAGCAACCCACAGTTGCTCTCTCTTCTACTGAAGCTGAATATAGAGGTCTTGCCATAGCTACACAAGAAGCTATGTGGATGAAGACATTATTCAAAGATCTTGGATTGGAGTTTGGAACTCCAACTATTTTTGGTGACAATATGAGTTCTATTCATTTGGCTGCTAATCCTATTTTTCATGCAAGGACTAAACATATTGAAGTTCATTATCACTATGTACGAGAGAAGGTTCTAAGCAAAGAGATTCAAATATCATATGTGTCCACTCATCAACAATGTGCAGATATTCTAACCAAAGCATTGGATGGTACAAAGCTTTGCAAATTCAAGGCTATGATTGGTTTGCAGGTAATCTTGGAAGATTGAAGACCTCAAGCATACTTGGCTTGAGGGGGAGCTATTGGAGCAGGTCTATGACAAGCCTAAGTATTGGCTTGAGTCCCACAAAGTCATAGAAAAAGCCTTAAAATGAAGACTATGTAAAGTTCACTTGTGAACTACCTCTTGTAACTTTTGAAGAGTTTACTTAATGTAAAAGTAAGAGAATCTTAAGTGGTTGAGTCCACTTGATCAAGAATGGAAAGAGGAGCCACGAATTCGTGATTTGTGGTAGGTAGAGAATCAAATCAATCATTGATTGATTGGAGAGTGATTGAGGGAAGTTAGCCTCCCAAACTCAACTATAAATAGATGGCAGTTTTAGTCGTGGTTAGAGAGACCTATGTGAAGACCTCCAAGAGCTGAGCTTTATGCCATATCAAGGTGTGATTACAAGGCACACATATGTATCAGTAAGTCATTGTATTGTACAAGAAATATACTTTCATTTTAAATGATTATTTGAGTTCATCTTTCCATGTTCTTGTGAAGTGTACTACTCACTGCCATTACTCTCAGTTTTCTCAGTCAGCTTGCAGAGATGTTTTCTCTGAGCTTGGTGCATCATTTTCAGTGATTTAACTTGGTAAAGTTAGCTCTATGAGTCTATTATATGCTCCCAAGACTCCAACTCATGTTCTATTTGTGGATTAACTAATCATACAACTGAAAATTGCTTTAGGAATTCCAGGAATCAAAGAGGCAGAGGATACAATAGAGGAAGTTATGGCTACTCAAGAGGAAGGTTCAACAACTACCATGGCAACTACAACAACTACAATCATTCAAACTATCAAGGAGGCTACAAAGGAAGGAGAGACTACAATAACTACACAGAAGACTCAAACAAAGAGGATTCATTATTGATCATGAACATGGCTATGCCACAAGGTAAATATGATTAGCATGTTTTCTACATAGATTCAGGTTGTTCAAATCATGTGGCAGGAAATGTGGCACTCCTATCAGATTTAGAAGATCCAAGGAATAAGCATGAGGTACAAACAGGAGATGATACAAAACATCCTGTGGAGAAAATAGGCAATGTCAAAGCACCTGATGGAAACATCAACCTACTCAGTAAGGTACTCTATGTCCCTACCATTACAAAGAATTTGATAAGTGTTGGGCAGATAGTAGAGAAAGGGTTGCAAGTCAGGTTCACAAAAGGAGGAGCATTGGTTGAAGATCCAAGTCAAGGATTCAGAAGAATTGCAAAAGGTGAAAAGACAGGTAGATTGTTCACATTTGAATTACAGGACACTAGAAACATTGCTCTCTTTAATTATGGTAGTCAGACACTCACAGAATTGGAAGTATGGCACAAAAGGTTAGCACATATTGGTGAAAGGTCATTAAAGCAAATTTGTAGGGACCAAAGTGTACTTGGACTCCCTAACTTTTCAAAACAACATATGATTTATAAGTGTAGTGCATGTCAATTTGGAAAGTCTCACAAGTTACCATTCATGAAGAAAGGTTATATGCATGGAGATCTCTTGGAGTTGGTTCATACAGATGTATGGGGACCTAGCAAGGAAGCTTCAATATCTGGATCAAGGTATTATGTTTCCTTTATTGATGATTGCAGCAGATGGACTATCCTATTCTTTATGAAACACAAAGATGAAGTTTTTTCATGTTTCAAAAGATATTTGGCTCTTGTGGAGAATCAAACAGGTAAATCACTAAAAAGGCTAAGGTCAGATGGAGGGGGAGAATACTTCTCCCATGATTTTGATTCTTTTCTTCAAGAAAGAGGAATCAAAAGAGAGGTAACTACAAGGTACACTCCTGAGCAAAATGGAGTGGCAGAAAGGAGGAATAGGACAATTGTTGAAGCTGCAAGATCTATGTTAAATGAAAAGCATTTACCTAATTACTTATGGGCTGAGGCTGTATCTACAGCCACTTACTTGATTAACAGGTTGCCTTCAAAATCCCTTGATGGGATGACTCCATATAAGGCTTGGAATGGAAGAAGACCAAGCTTAGATCATTGTAAAATTTTTGGATGTATTGCTTTTGCTCATGTTCCTTCACAGGTTAGAGGCAAGATGGATCCAAAGGCAGAAAGGTGTGTATTTATTGGATATGACAACAATCAAAGGGGCTACAGGTTATACAACCCTACCAACAAAGGATTCTTGGTAAGCAGAGATGTAGTTTTTGATGAGAACAATTCATGGTATGAAGATTCATGCAGGAAGATCAATTTACCATATGATCTTGAAGAAGATTTTCCAAAGCTTGGTAGAGAACAATCAAAGATTGAAGAACAAGACACCTCAGAGGATGATGAAGAATCTCACATGGAAAAGATCAAAGCATGGAAGTCTAAAGGTAAAGCAAAATTGCAGGAACTTTGACATGAGGCAGAATCATCACATCATGGCCTAAGAAGATCTATGAGGGAAAAGAAAAAACCAGAAAGGTATAGGTTTGACACCTCATTAGTAACTAAACATTCTATCTACATAGCACAGGACATAAACCAAGAGGAGCCATCATCATTTGAAGAGGCCAAAGCAAAAACAGAATGGAAGCATGCAAAGAAGGAAGAGATTGAAGCACTTGAGGAAAACAACACTTGGGATTTGGTGCCCAAGACTTCATCCATGAAGGTAATAGGCTCAAGATGGGTCTATAAACTCAAGAAGAATTCTGATGGTTCCATGAACAGGTATAAGGCAAGGCTTGTAGCAAAAGGCTTTGCACAAACTCAGGGAATTGATTATGAGGAGACTTTCTCTCCCGTGGCAAAGATGCCTACTATTAGGGTTTTGCTTAGTATTGCCTCTTCCAAGAATTGGAAGATACTTCAACTAGATGTAAAGAATGCATTTTTGAATGGTTGGATAACAGAAGAGGTATATATGGCACAACCACCTGGTTTTGAGAATCAAGTTTATCCTGATTATGTGTGTAAACTTAACAAAGCATTGTATGGTCTCAAGAAAGCTCCAAGAGCTTGGAATTTCAGGCTTGTTTCATTCTTGCAGGACAAAGGCTTTCAACCAAGCAAGGCAGATCCTTCACTCTTTATTAAAAAGAGTAATTCCGAGGTCATCTACCTATGTGTATATGTAGATGATATTATATTGACAGGAAATGATGCAGATGGTATGAAGAAGATCAAAGATCAGATGAGAGAAGAGTTCAAGATAAGTGATTTGGGTTCACTTACCTACTTCCTAGGTTTGGAAGTTGTCTACAAAGATCATGGTTTGTTTCTCACTCAAAGGAAGTACATTAAGGACATGTTGGCAAAATTCAAGATGCAAGATTGTAAGATTGCAGGTACTCCAATGGAGGTCAATCACAAATTGAGCTCACACGAAGGTGAACTCATAGAGGACATCACATCATATCAAAGTCTAGTGGGTAGTCTCAACTATGCCACATTGACAAGAGTAGATATATGTTACAGTGTGAGTGTGCTAAGCCAATTTATGCACACACCAAGGAAACCACATATGGATGCTGCCAAAAGGATTCTCAAGTATCTCAAAGGAACCATAAATGAAGGACTTTGTTATCCTTATGTATCTGATTTAGGTTTGAAGCTATTTTCTGATGCAGATTGGGCTGGCTCCAAGGAAGATAGAAGGAGCACTTCAGGTTATCTTACCTTTGCAGGTTCAAAGCTTATTTCATGGTCATCCAAGAAGCAACCCACAGTTGCTCTCTCTTCTACTGAAGCTGAATATAGAGGTCTTGCCATAGCTACACAAGAAGCTATGTGGATGAAGACATTATTCAAAGATCTTGGATTGGAGTTTGGAACTCCAACTATTTTTGGTGACAATATGAGTTCTATTCATTTGGCTGCTAATCCTATTTTTCATGCAAGGACTAAACATATTGAAGTTCATTATCACTATGTACGAGAGAAGGTTCTAAGCAAAGAGATTCAAATATCATATGTGTCCACTCATCAACAATGTGCAGATATTCTAACCAAAGCATTGGATGGTACAAAGCTTTGCAAATTCAAGGCTATGATTGGTTTGCAGGTAATCTTGGAAGATTGAAGACCTCAAGCATACTTGGCTTGAGGGGGAGCTATTGGAGCAGGTCTATGACAAGCCTAAGTATTGGCTTGAGTCCCACAAAGTCATAGAAAAAGCCTTAAAATGAAGACTATGTAAAGTTCACTTGTGAACTACCTCTTGTAACTTTTGAAGAGTTTACTTAATGTAAAAGTAAGAGAATCTTAAGTGGTTGAGTCCACTTGATCAAGAATGGAAAGAGGAGCCACGAATTCGTGATTTGTGGTAGGTAGAGAATCAAATCAATCATTGATTGATTGGAGAGTGATTGAGGGAAGTTAGCCTCCCAAACTCAACTATAAATAGATGGCAGTTTTAGTCGTGGTTAGAGAGACCTATGTGAAGACCTCCAAGAGCTGAGCTTTATGCCATATCAAGGTGTGATTACAAGGCACACATATGTATCAGTAAGTCATTGTATTGTACAAGCAATATACTTTCATTTTCATGATTATTTGAGTTCATCTTTCCATGTTCTTGTGAAGTGTACTACTCACTGCCATTACTCTCAGTTTTCTCAGTCAGCTTGCAGAGATGTTTTCTCTGAGCTTGGTGCATCATTTTCAGTGATTTAACTTGGTAAAGTTAGCTCTATGAGTCTATTATATGCTCACAAATTTTCATGTCATTTGGATGTTGCAATCTTCAGTTATGTTCATTTGAAGTCAACAGGGTTTGTTCATCTTCACTTCTCTGTCAGGTACCCGACTTTTTGACTCATCTTGTCAGAGCCATTTCTTAGTGGTTACTTATCCAAATTCAGTGATTTAAAGGTTGTTGGATTCAGCTTACTGTCTAGTATAACCATTCAAATTTCCATAAGCATTGAATTTCTACATTTTGAGTTATGTTGATTTTTCGGCTCACTGGTCTATTTCTGTAGCAGCCCGTGAAAATCGGGATGATGTCATCACTTGTTAAAACTCATTCTCAGTGTGTGGTTCATTATTTTTGATGAGATTACTCTTGAAAGTTAGCTCTTTAAGTTGCTTAGACTTCCCCAAGAGGAATTGAGCTAATTGCTGCTGTGCTCAGAGAATTATGTAAAACACTGGACAGGTGTATGAACCAAGAATAGCAAGTTTTCACCTCTGGGCTAACTCCAACTTATCTGTTTTGATCTATCTTTTTGAGAGTGATCTTCCAAGGTACATAGGGTGTCTAATACATCCATTGGCAAGCTAAAAGGGCCCACCATATACTCCTGGAGTTCAATTGGCTGGTGTAGATCAAGGATTTTGCAACACCTCTTCATCTTCAAGCACATACCTATCCATCTCTTCACAGATTTTCTACTCAAAATCGTGTTACCCACGATTTTCTACTCAAAATCATGTTTTTCACGATTTTGTGCTCAAAATCGTGTTTTTCACGATTTTCTACTCAAAATCATGTTACCCACAATTTTCTACTCAAAATCGTGTTACCCACGATTTTCTACTCAAAATCGTGTTACCCACGATTTTCTACTCAAAATCGTGTTTTTCACGATTTTATGCTCAAAATCGTGTTTTTCACGATTTTCTACTCAAAATCGTGTTACCCACGATTTTCTACTTAAAATCGTGTTTTTCACGATTTTGTGCTCAAAATCGTGTTTTTCACGATTTTCTGCTCAAAATCGTGTTACCCACGATTTTGTGCTCAAAATCGTATTTTTCACGATTTTGTGCTCAAAATCGTGTTTTTCACGATTTTGTGCTCAAAATCGTGTTTTTCACGATTTTGTTCTTAGACAATCGTGATTGCTCACAATTGTAAATAACACGATTTTCTTATGAAAATCGTGTTCTGGGAATCGCGATTTTGTCCTTAGTTCAGAGAATCGCAATTTCTATCTTATGCTTTTGGCTATCAAAACACTTCATGAGAAAACTTCCCAAAGAAGAATGTGCTAGGAAATGCAAGTATCAAATTTTTGCAAAGATAAACTCAAACATTTTTTCTTCAAGATGCAAATCAATTTTTTCAAGAATAATGCTTTGACTTGGTAAACAAATGGATCTTATCTACTTGCATCTAGCTACTTTACTTGACTTTTCCTTAATGCAACCATGTTATCTTCCCAAGATCAACAATTTTGCCTAGTACTTAGTCAAAAAGCACTCTAAAAATACAAGAATAGACACATGTTACCTTATCTTCAGCTTTCTTGATTCAAACTTTTCACATACCTGCACTTTTCTTCAAAAAATGAGATGAGCAACTATCAATTTACAATAATTTCAGCACTTCCAATTCTCAAAAGATTATCTATTGCTTTCTTTTCCCAAAAGACAAAAAAAGACATCTACCTTTTCATGTTCACATTTCTTGATTAAAGAGTATTACCTTTTCCATGTGTTCATTACCATCAACAATAGAAGATCCAGCAAGGTCCAACTTCAATGAAGCTTTTGATATACTTCCCCGGCAACGACGCCAAAAAATGTTTATTATTGATCTTTAGAGTTGTCCTCTCCAATCATTTAGCATAAAGAATTAACAATACATCTTTATTTTGTCAATCCTGGAAGTATTCAAGAGACCACAACCCCTTCTAGATGATAGAATCCAAGAAATAAGAGAATAATGGCTGGATTTCTGAGAATGATGAAAATGAAGAGGAATTTCTAGGGTTTGGATTATCTTGAGCAAATCTCCACCATTTTCCACAATCTTGGTGTCTATTACATGCTATTTTCTCAGCAGAACACAATTATGAAGTCAAAACTCAAAAATATTACCTATATCATACAGACGAGAGAATCGCGATTCTGTGAAAATAGACGATTTTCATCTCCAGCACCATTCTTCATCAATTTCTCACTCAACACATCAATATTCAGCTCTCTTCATACACATTCAACAGAATTACACAATAGAAGCTCACAAATCCCATGGATACACAAGAATAGACTCAACAAATCAAAGAAACCACACAAAGAGAAGAAACACGATTTTCAGCAGGAAACTCTCTCTATTCACTTGGATAGCATGTCAACAAATAATCAACCAACCCCCTCATAATAGAGGAAATTGTCTTATATACATTTTCAAGTGTCCCTTATCACACTTGAATTTTGGTCCTTTCCTCTATTATTCTAAAAATATGCTATCTAGGAGTTTCCAAAAATTCTAGAAAAATTACATAAAATTCTATTCTACAAAAGGAAGACTCTTCCTTATTTTTACATCAGTTGCATAAATAATTTTACAAGTTTTTTTCATTTTACAATTGTTTTTAATCCAAAATGCTTCAAAAAATACATCTTCTAACACCTCCTCATAGAAGCTTCTGATAAATGAGGTCTTACTGGCAATTGTGAATGGTGTGGAGGAATATCATCAACATCATATATTGGAATCTACACATATAAATAAAATTCATTAGTATTCCATAAATGAATAAAAAGTAAACTTTAATTATAAAATTAAGTATATAAGTTATTAAATATGGATAGAAAATTTTTATTCTCTCTAGCTAAAAGGTGCTCTTGGAGGTCTATGCCATCCATAATTCACTAATAGTTATCACCTGCATGTAATGTAGTAATAGCATTGACAACTATGTATCTTGATACATCTCTACTCATGTATGGTGATTCATGACTATTTTCATGCTCCTCAAATGTGCAATTATTCCTTGAACTATTATGTATCTCTCGACTACTATTTATTAAATGTGCTATATTTCCATGTGTGTAAGGTCTTCCATCAATATATAATCTTTCATTTTCTGCATGTAAAATCCTTCTACTAGTAAGGGATGCTACGTTCAAACATATTCCATAAGTGTTCATGCTTTGAACATAACGTGAAAGTTGATGCCGGTCTCCCCATCCATATATAGGACCACAAAATGACATAAGAGTGACTTCAGAGTTTGGAGGCACATACAAATCCTCTACAATAAAGAGACCATGACCAGCATTAGTAATAGTGGATGGAGCAATCATATAGCGATTACCCCAAAAGTTGAAAACCTCTCCATCTGAAGGAAGTGGTCCTTTATTCCATCCTCCATATCTTCTTCTATCATATGTTTGTACTAAAGAACGATCACGAGCTGGCAATGGATAATCTCCAGCCGTTTCAGTCTCTAAACCAAGAGGTAGAGGATATCTAGAAACCTCTACTTGTAATTGATGAATAGCAAGTGCATGACATGTATGAGGTATATTAACATTATGACAAAAATTATCATCATCATCATCATCGAGCAAGTATTCCTGTATATCATCAGTAATTTGATTTTGTATATGGTTTTTAAATAAAATAATACATTAATATATATAAAAAATACATACCCAAGCATTATCACGTTGACCAGGTGATGGTGCACGCTCAAAAGTACCATACTCTACCTCATGTTCAATACATTCCAATCATGGTCTTCGATATGTGCCATAACAAGAGTTACACCAACATATAATATGCTCTTGATAGTAAAATTCATCATAATTCCTATCGGAGGCCACATGTGAAGTCGTTGCATGGGTAGAAAGTGGTGGAGTACCCTCTGATTGATCAGAATCTGCATATAATAAGAAACAAAAAAAAATATAAGTTATGTACCCATAAAATATATTTAAAATTAAATGTTTGATATACTTATAGTATATAGTCGTTGCACGATGAGGAGATGGTGGTGGAGTTCCATCTAATTGATCAGAATCTACAAATAATGGTATTTGATATTAATAATTTGATTATCTACATACACAAAAAATTCACATATACATATTTACACATACACACATATTCACATATACACATTTACACATATCCAGGAGTTCTTGGTGATACATAAGAAGTATGCCCCCTATCACCCACAAGCTAATAGGCAAGCCAAAAGCACCAATAAGATTCTATGCAATGTGCTGACCAAATTAGTGAATAATAAACGCTCTGATTGGGACAAACAACTACCGCATGTTGTTTGGGCATACTGAGTTGCCTATAAAACGATACTCCAAGCCGCACCCTTTCAGATGGTATTTGGCCAAAATGCAGTGCTACCATTGGACTTCTTGATACTTACAATGAAAATAGCACAAGAGCATGAGTGGATAGGGCATGAACTCTCTTCTAGGATCTTTGATCTTGAACGGCTAGGTGAAACAATACTGAGGGCCACTGCAAGGATATATGCAACTAAGAAAAGACAAAAGGTGTACTTTGATGACCACGTTAAGGATAAAGGCTTGAAGGCCGGAGACTTAGTTTTGGTGTATACCCTGAAACAACATTCAGGGTATGAACTCTCTTCTAGGATCTTTGATCTTGAATGGCTAGGTGAAAAAATAGTGAGGGCTACCGTAGGGATATATGCAGCTAAGAAAAGATAGAAGGTGTACTTCGATGCCCATGTTAAGGATAAAGGCTTGAAGGCCGGAGATTTAGTTTTGGTGTATACCCTGAAACAACATTCAAGAAAGCTAGAGAAGCATGGCTATGGACCGATGATCATAAATAGGATCTCAACTAGTGGAACAGTTCAATTAGCTACACTAGAAGGTGATGTTCTCCCTAGTTACATTAGCAAATGCAGAGTCAAACTCTATCAAGAACCCCTCACTGAGGAAATGCTCAATCGACTCAACACTACCAAGAAACATAAGGAAGAAGAAAAACAAATTCGAGAAGAAGCACATGCAAAAGCCTTGGAACACATCCGAAGAATGAAAGTGAGAAGACAGGGTAGAGATCAGCCTAGGACAGATGCCTATGTAGCTGCACGATATCATATGGCTATGTGTGAAGTCTCAGGTGTAAGTTCCCATAGAATAATTGACCGATGTCCTTCTGTGACCTTAGAAATAGGACAAGGAAATAGTGCAAGGATTGTACGGGCCTTATTGACTCAGGTGCAGCCACTAGTGCGGTTAAACTTTCTTACTGTCAAGAATTGAACTTAAGTGTCAATCCTAGAGAAGCATACCTCATAGGATCGGGAGGTGTGGAAACCACTTGCATGGGCGAGGCGGAACTTCCCCTCTACATCCAAGATGTTCTTATGACAGTTAAGGTGCTAGTGTGTCAAGACGAGGACCTCACTGAGCCTCTTGTCTTGGGTCAAGACTGGATCTATGATCAAAACTTTCTTACTATCAAGAATTGAACTTAAGTGTCAATCCTATAGAAGCATACCTCATAGGATTGGGATGTGTGGAAACCCCTTGCATGGGTGAGGTGGAACTTCCCCTCTACATCCAAGATGTTCTTATGACAGTTAAGGTGCTAGTGTGTCAATACGAGGACCACACTGAGCCTCTTGTCTTGGGTCAAGACTGGGTCTATGATCATGCAATCAACCTAAACCTAAGAAGTGGAATTCTTCAGGTCTGGGTAAATCAGAATCACATTATAATTGATTTAGAAAATGAAGCACTCAAGGAACTAGGAAAGGCACCAACTCCTGGTCCTTCCAGGAATACACATGAAGATGACGATGCTATTCTTGTCCAAAACTATGTGATGCAGAGGGATGATGTTCTCAACAAAGAAGCCAAGGATACGATGGAGCTCCCTTCTTTTCCAAAAGTGATTGAGACACAACAACCAAAGGAGTACCAAACACAGAGGGAGCAGACTGCCTATGCTCAAAGCCAAAGGAAAGTATGAAGCAAGGTGTCTCATCCACCAAAACAAGTATGCATATGGAAAGGCAAGCATCCTGTTCTGGTCAAGTTACAACCACTGACTAAACGTCACACTAGTGATCGACGATGGGACACTAATAAGAAGTCCTTCAAAGATTCATCTATGAAAGTAAAGTCTATTTGGGTACCCAAGAAGTCAATGAAGGCCCACCCACAATCACGACAAATTTGGGTGCCTAAGGCTTGTTTGGGGCCTCAAATAGCCCAATGAAAACCACACATTGTAAACCAGTACTCACACACTCGAACAACCGATACCCCTAATTGCTGGACACACACGGCTACATGCTCATCCACAAGCACGAGCAGAACCACTTGTAAATGGGTCATTAAAAAACCTCACTTCCAAGTGGACATTCTTGTAAAGCATTCCAAAGTCTCCACAAAATCAAGGGATAAAGCCCTACACTATGTTTGGCAGCCCAAATCTTGTAATAAACCACCTGATCCCATTGTAAAGCCACATCCACTTACTAATTGTATCTGCACTGCACCTCACCGCCCCAATTAGCACATAGGAACCCTGCATCCGCTAGCCACACTTCACACTCACAATCACGCGAGCACTAACTAACCTATTAGCTACATCACAGTTCATCATGTTAATGTTGTGACGGGGACACAGGATCACTTTGTCTCCATTGCAATGTTAACATTCATTTGTATATTCTCAAAGAACTAGGGACCGATTTCATGCACATGGCAGAGGCTGCAGGAACGAGCTCCCAGGCAGGCACTAGCCCTCAAATAGTGGACATTGAAAGTATCCCTATTGAGGAGGAGTTGAAGGAATGACCACAGGCATTGACAACAGTACATGTCATACCAATTCAAAATCCTCCCTAGGGGCACACATCACCAGTTAGCAAGAACTCCCATTGGCTCAGTGAAGTAGCAGGACCCCTTGGAGAGGGCACCTACTTATGGGAGGTTGAGCTAGAGTTTAATGGACAGTGGGGTCGGTATCATTTCTTTACACGAGAGTTTGAAAAGCTTCATAATAGTGAAGGATTACAAACATATGGAAGAAGGCCGGATTGGATGATTACTTCCGAGCTCAGTTACTAAAGTCGGACTTCTTGAGATGTTCATACCTAATTAGTACACTCACTCCTAGCAAAGATAAAAAGGGGACGAGCACCTTTGTACTGCCTTCTCTTACACGAGGAAATGAACTGAAGTGCTTTAAATTGACCAACAATTTAGTAAGGGAAGCTCTAGAAATGAGAGGTATGCACATCCCTACGGAGGAGACAATGATCCCAGACAACATGAAGAACAGGAACCTAACTAGGATATGGTGGCAATGACAACAACTATTGCCATTCACCTCCGAATGTGCATGCAGAACTTTGCATTCCCTACCCAAGAAAGATTTACGATGCCACCCAAGAAGATTTGGTTTAGTCTATACTTGGCAAACACGCTGAATCTGACAATCAATATGCCACATTGGATCATTGACCAAAAACATCTTGCACATCAACATTGGTACAAGAAATAGAAGTCAATGCTTTATGGATGTTGTGCACTTACTAGAATTGTTTATCGGTGCTTGGCATATGATGTGCCAATTCAAAGGGCACTCATTTGGACTAGGGTGCAAGAATTTCAACTAAGAGTATGAGCCGCAGGGCCTCCATCAAAGAAAATGAGGGGAGCTGTTTAGATGCCATGTGCACAATCTCGAGGTGCTACATTGACACCGAACATGACTCTGCCACCCCAAAGGCAAGTGCAACCCTTCACCATCAGATTACCAAGGCACAGTGCAGAAGGGCGTAATTTGATCTTACCACCAATTCCCACAGATTTAGAATTTCCTCACGACTTCACGCTTGAGGATTTAACTGATGAGGAAGTAGCCAAGATAATCAATGCAACTAACTTGGAAAGCAGTTAAGTGGACAACAAGCTGTCACGGACCGGCCCGATCAAACTCAACCCGTAGTAGTCAAAGTGGAGGAAGATGAAGAGGAGACTGAAGAAGAGGAACAAGACGAGGAGCATGAAGGACCATCCGACAAAGAGGAGCATGAATATGAGCAACACGTCATGTCAAAACTTGCAAGAGCCCCAGCCTACACAAAACAATTAAAAAGATTGTATGATACTATAAACCTAGTTCAAGAACAACATAGACTATCCTTGGTAGCAAGGAAGGCCTTAATGAACCACATTCTTGAAGAAGAGGGTGTGGATGATCAATTCAGAGCTTCCCTCGACATGATTGCTGATGCATTGGGGGTGCGAGAGACTATGCACACCACCCTCACACTCTCGAAGATTTGAGCGAAGACACGGGAGACACCCTCCAAGATCAGGGAAGCAGATACATATTATAGTATCAGAACCACATGGCACCACCTTCACAACCACCGGCACAACACACTCCATTCACCACACTCAAGAAGCCCATGCCTCAAGTGCACCCCCGTCACCACCCCTACCACCCTCCCCTCCAACTCCACCCCTCTCACCTCATACCACCACTGTCGCCACTACTGTCATAGCCACGGTCTCCACCTCCCTTAGTGAAGCACACAATGTGAATCAATTGTCACCACTTTCACAATCGGACACCACCACCATTGTAACTGTCACCACGGAAGATGAAACACTAACCTTGGTTACCAAAAACCCAATTCCTCCAGTCACACTTCTAGGTGGCCCACATGTACAATTAAGCACACCTTTGTACACCTTCATTACCATCACCACACCTACCATTCCCATGTATATGGTGACTCCCACGACTGCATCCACGCATGACCTCATGGACATATCACCCACATCTGCACCTCTCCCTCCCCCCATATTCCCACAATCTCCCATTCCTTCACCACCCACTTCACCATTCTCAAGCACAACATACACCCTCCCTTTCCCTTTTCCCTACCCCCCTACACTTCACACCTTCCCAGCATCCACTCCTGTAAATAATGTATTCAATACTTTATATCAATGTGTGTCTAAGTTACAACATAATTACCAGCATTTAGATGCTCAACATACGAACCTCTTCAGAGTCCATGAGACACTAAAAGAACGACTCACAAACATGGAGAAGAACAAGCGGCTACTACAATACGATTATGATACTTTACAATATGAGGAATTGGTGGCCAATCCCCACCAACTAGATTCACAGACACAACAACACCTCGAGGAAATGCTACTCATCCAACAAGCAGACAACCTCAAAATCCATCGCAACTTCGTGCTACTAAGGAAACACATGTCAGCAGCACTAGAAGGCTTCAAAGACAAAATGAAGAAAATCTAGAAGCCGTGATGGAAGGATCACCAAAAGAGATAGACCTAGAGCGCTTCAAAGCCATCCTGTCAGCAAACATGTAGACAATATTGGACACCCATGCTGAATTACTAGAGGCACATGATGCCTTAGAAAAAGAATGTGATGACCTACAGAAGAAATTGGCCAATCAACAGGAGCAACCGAAAGAAGCAGCACGTAGAGACGTCGAATCTAAAGAGGTGAAAGAATTGAAGGCACAACTAACAACTTTGCAAGAGAAGATTCTCCAATATGAATGTCAACCTTCTTCCCTAGTTGAGCCCGAGCCTGAAGAACTTGTTCCAATTGAAGTAGAACAGACATTTGAGGACCCTTATGAACCTATGTCTGTACCTGGAGGCAAACAAACAGAGGAAGGAATGGATACATTTGAGATTGAAGCTCTAGAATGGATGCAAAGGTTAGAAAAGGCAGGCCCAACTCACGATGACAGAGTAGCAGTGCAAATACAGTCCATGTCTGGACTAGAAGAGGTCATCATCAAATTATAATACTTCAAAAACCTATCTCATCATCCAGGGATTGGTGTCTCGGATGATTTATATGTACCATTTTGCGTCTTATTGGCAGATTATAATGTTGAGATCAAACATCGCACCATGAAAGAGCCAACCTCCACAACCCAATTTGCCCCACACATCTCGGAGAGTGCTACACAGGGCAACATCTTTCAACCTACATGGAGAATATGGTTACTCAAAACCTACCCCGAAATGGTACACACATGGAACAATATGCCCTTGTACATTAAGTATAACCCCTGCTATTGTCTTGTTTTTCGACGAAGATCATGGCCCGAGTTCACTGAAACAGTGAAGAACATCAAAGAATGTGCCAAATGGCTGAACTATGTATATATGGCACCTCCATGTGGCCCACCAATGGTAGCATATATGATTTCAACCATTCGGCATTGGGGCATTAGATTCAAGAATGTATCAGATGTCATGGCACAGATGTGCCTCAAAATCTTCGAACTCATGCTTGTCACATTCCGGACCTTCAAAAATGTTAAAGAACCTCACCTCTCAGCCCTGGTATTCAATGAAGGCAACCTCAACCTCATCTATGATATGAGCACAACCCCATCCAACAATGTTGTATATGCGTGGCATGCTCGAATCAAATACCTCCCGACATGTTTCAAACAAACATTTGAAGAAATGTTTATCATAGGGTTCTGGAAGTATCACTCACAAATATTCATACCCAGACCCTCTCATCTGTTACATATATTTGCTGTGGAGCAGGCTCTACACTCCGATAAGCTACGAATGCCATATCCGGACGTACTCAGGTCAGTCGATTGGGAGTCCTTACTCACAGATTTAGCCAGAGGACTGCGGCTCGAAGAGCACCATTTGGCCACAGATGGAGAACAATTGTACAAGAAAAGGATGGATGGATATTTAAGAATTTGTGTTCCTGAAGATAAATATGTGGAAATGTTAGAAATGGCACATTCTGGAGTGGCAGGAGGACATTTTTTAAGTGATAGGACTGCTAAAATCATATTATATTCTAGTTTTTGGTGGCCAACTCTACTTCCTGATGCAAGAACATATGTGAAAAGATGTGACATTTGTCAAAGAGTGAGTCAACCAAATAAAAGAGATAATATGCCACTAGTACCATTAATTTCAGCAAGAGCATTTAGTAAATGGGGGTTGGATTTCATTGGACCCATACATCCTTCACCAAAAGAGTCCCATGCTGAATACATACTAGTAGCCACAGATTATCTGACTAAATGGGCAGAGGCCAAGGCTACAAAAAGGAATGATGCTCAGACCTCTGCAAGATTTCTCTATGAAAATATCATCAACAGATTTGGATTGCCAATTGAATTAGTAAGTGATAGGGGGACTCATTTTTTGAACCAAATCATAGAAAATATAACTGAGTATTTCATGATCATTCATAGAAAGTCAGCCCCCTATCAACCACAAGCAAATGGATTAGTAGAAAGTACTAATAAAGTACTTTGCACTGTGTTGTCAAAATTGGTAAACATGAATAGGAATGATTGGGATTTGCAACTTAATCATGTATTATGGGCTTATAGAGTGGCATACAAAACTGCACTTGGAACCACACCATTTAATTTGGTATATGGACAAAATGCAGTTCTGCCTTTAGAATTCCTTATTCCAACACTAAAGGTGGGTAGTCAATACTTATGGACTGGACATGAATTATCTGAGAGAGTGGTGGAATTGGAAAAACTGGGAGCTTCTAGACTCCAAGCAATCATGAGCATATATGCAGATAAGAGAAGGCAAAAAGCTTATCATGATGTTCATATTAAAGAAAAGGACTTACAAGAAGGAGATCTAGTTTTGGCATACACAGTAAAGAACATCAAAAGAAATTTTAGAAAAAAGGACATGGACCTTATATTATCAATCAAATAAGCAAAAGTGGAGCTATCCAATTAGCTAATATAGATGGAGAAATCATGCCAAAATTCATAAGTGGATGTAGAGTAAAAAGGTATAATCTTCCATTAACTGTTTCTGAATGGAGAAGAATACATCAAGCCCAAAATAGGAAAAAGGAAGAGGAAAAAATTAGAAAGGAGGCTCAATAGGAGGCAAGGGAAAGGATAAGAAAAATCAAGGATCTTAGAGAAGTTCTTTTGTGTGAAACACCTCTAAGAGTGAGAGAGCATTTTCCTGTTATAACAATGAATTTTCATGATGAGAAAATCAAGGTTTTGATAGATTCAGGTGCACAAGTGAATTTGATCAGTTCAATTTTGTTGGATAAATTTAACCTAAAAAGGAGTGAAAGTAAAACACTTATCAAAACCTTAGAAGGACAGACAATACAAAGCATGTCTTCACCATCTATTAAAGTTAAGTTCAATGAAGAATATATGAAAATAGATTGTGAAGAATGGCCAGATCATATGATGAGTGAGAAATTGATTTTGGGACAACCATGGCTCAGGCAAGGTAAAGTAATTTTGGATTTTGAAAATATGAAGCTTAAATTGACATTAAATGACAAAAGGTTTTTAATGTTTTTATTGAGTGATGTGGAACAGGAAAATCAACAGGATATCTATGACTCAGAATTGGAGGGATTTACTTTTTCACTAGAAGTTACAAAGAAATCACAAATACCATCTCTTCATGACCAAAATTACTTCAATAAAAAACAAGAGAAAATTGAAGAAACAAAAGGTGTTGGAAAGACAGAAGAAAGGTGGCAAGTATGGAATGGTCAGAAGCATCTAGGCATCAAGACAGGAGGAATGTGGAAACAAAGTACATACAAGCAATGCTCATCAAAACAATTTACCAAAACTAAATGGCTATGGAAGCCAAAAACTTCTAAGAACAGTTTATGAAAAGAAGAAGGTTTTATTCCTAAAACAAAGTCAACAAGAATCAAGTATTATTGGGTAAAAAAATCAGATGTGGTTCAATGGAAAAAACAAAATGGTTATCTGATGCACACCTAGGATTCTTGATAAGAAATTCAGAGTTTTACAGGAAAGAAATTATGACATCTTGGAAATTATTTCCATTGGCTCTACCTCATCCTCTTTCTAAGAAGAGAAATAGGAGGGGAAGAGAGAGAAGTGGAGGAAATTATTATCATTATTTAAAAAAAAAGAAAAAAAAGAGAGAGAAAAGAGGAAAAAACAAGAGAGAAAAATTATCCATTTTTCTTTTGTAATTCCTTTAATTATATAAGTTATATAGCACAAGCAAGATATAGGTTGTAATGTAGCAGATTTCTATTTTTCATTCATTTTCTCTTTTTCCGAATTCTTTCTTTCTTTATATTTTTTAAAAAATTTATATAAAAAGAGCTATCAGAAGGGAAGAGAGCACTAGATATCTTGCTACACATGTAATGATCACTTCAATTGAGTTTTTTATCTGTGACACAAATAAGGAAGTCAAGAATTCTCTAAGTTTTATTTTCATTTTTTTATTCATTACATCTCAAGACCAATGTGATTTTATTTATGCTTCTTGAGACTCATGTGGGTGGATTTTTCTTTTTGTGTGATGCTATATTTTCTCCAGAATGGTGAATCCAAAGGAACTACCAATCCATGATTTCAAAGCAGACTCAGTAACTCTATCTAGAGGACATTGGTTCTTGGACAATGAAGCTGCAGTAGAAGAAGTGGAGCTAGAGTCTGATGAAGAGCAGGAAATTCTAGAAGCAGAGAAGGTAGCCAAGGAACTCAAGGAAACCCTTAGTATCATTGGTCAGCACATTTTCACAGTAGGAATTGGAGGTCACAAGTACACCATGTTGTGCCATGAATTTTACAAATTTCAAAAAATTGCAGTCGATTCCAAAAGAAGGAAAGCAGTAGGATTACACAGACTGTTGGATGAACCCTTATTTTTCATAGACTTTGAAAGAGTGGCACAGGTGATGAATAGTCTGCTGGAAGTTGGAAAGGGCAATGATGCATATTTCAAGTGTTCAGTCAAGGATAAGGAAAACAGAGAAGTGAATATTACTATAAAATCAGAGCATATCAGGGCAGCCCTTCAGTTCTATTCCATGGGAACCAAGTTGGACAACAATTTTGTCAAGAAGAATAAAGCAACCTATGCAGGATACTCCAAATTCCCTGATTTTAAAGGAAAAGAGAATGAAGAGTATGCTATCAGAATGTTCCTTCAATATTTATGTTTTCCAAAACTACCTAGATACACCATGCCACACAAACCAGTGACATTGATCATGTTCAATAATAAGGACAGAACCAAACCTTTTGGAGTAATGGATGTAACTCCATATATACATGATCAATTGAAGGAAGCAGCCAAACATTGGGAGCAAAGGAAGTTCATGAATGGAGCTCAATTCTTAACAAGAATTATATATCATGTTCTAGGAATGGAGGATCAATTAAAGTTGGCTCCAGAAGCTTAATACTTCAGAAGTTTGATGACAGGAATCAAAAGTCCTTCTAAGATGATGTTTGTAAGAGAAGCAGAAGCCCAACCAAGCATGAGGGGAGCAGAAAGGAAAAGAAAGGGAGTCTCAGAAGAAGTCATTCTTGTAAAGAAAAGAAGATTGGATCCCAGAAAGGTAGAATTGGAATAGGTGGAAGCAACAAAGGAAGAGCATGAAGCTGCTCAAAAAGAAGTTCAGTCTTCAAATGAACCTCATCCACCTCAGACAAGCAAGGAACAATTGTATACTTATTTGACTCAAGGAAACAATAAAAGGGCAGTATATGAAGCCCAATATCAAAAAATGTTGGAAGACTACTCTTGTAAAGCAACCGATTGGATACAGGAAGAAGTAGAACATTATGAAGAACTACATGACCAGATGATGGTAGCAGAGACTGAAGAGGTTTTTGTTAAAAAGGAAGTGGAGTTGTTAGCTTATTTCAAGGAGTTACAAGGTCCTCTTGAAACCAAAACTACAGTAATAGTGAAGAAAAAGGTTCAGAAGAAACCTATGCAGAAAAGGAAGCTGACCAAGAAGAACAAGGGAAAAGCAGTTGAACAAGCACAGAGGAAGGAGACAGAAAAATTGCCAGTAGAAGAAAAAAAGCAAGAGGAATCCATTGTATTAGAAGAACAATGAATGGATAAGTCAGGGATAGCTGGTTCTTCACAGTTCTCTTCAGACTCAGATAGTGACATTGAAAGCTTCTTGTTGAAAAGTTTGAATTTCTCAGTATCTAGCACACCAAATGTGACAGCACAAGCCTCTGAAAAAAGTAAAACACCAAAAGATTTGGGTGAGAAGCCACAAGGAAAACAGGTCGAAGAAGAAGCAGCAAAATAGGTTAGTCCTGGAGAAGAGAAAAGGATACTAAAAGGCAAAGCAGTGATGATGGAAGAAGAGGTTGAAATAAGGAAGGAGTTCAGTAGTGGGTTGGTGGACTCAGGGTTTAAAACAATATGGGCAAAACCTTCACAGCAAACCTTCTTCAAATTTAATGAGGAAAAGCTAGAAACAGAAAAGGAAGCTCAGATATGCAGCTTAGTACACAAGAAGGAAGACAAAGATCAAATCAAGGAAACTAAGGAGGTAGTAGAAAAAATGATTTTCAAAGAGGTGAAAGAGGGGAATACAGAAAAAGAAATAAACCAAAGCATAGAAGATATACTTTATGACTTAAATAATAGTGAGGAGTTCACAACTACAGAAGATCAGGGGAAAGAAGAAGGCTTGGATCTCATGGATATAGATGAGCAGGAAGAGGGACAAAAGGAGTAGATAATCAATGATCAGATAAAGCTCTCTGAGGAGATTGATTCAAGCGTAACTGAGGATAATAAAGTATAGGAAAAGGAAGGACAGGTCCTTGAAGAGGAACAACAAGGAATGGAGAAAAAGAAGGCAGAAAGATAGAGATAATTAAAGAAACATCACATCATGAGAAGAAGGAGGATCAGACATTAGAATATGAGGAAGATGTTGCATATAAAGAAGAAATGGAAGCAGAAAGGGGCTATGAAGAACAAAAGAACGAGGTCATAGAATATGAGGAAGAAGAGGATGATTACAAAGAAGAAAAGTAGATAGAAGTAAAACAAATGGAATTAGAAGCTCAATTAGAAAGGATACCCAAGGATATAAGGTCTGCTTGTAAAGTAATCATGAGCAATATAGAGCAGTTCAGACCATCTAGTAGAAACATGATCATATCAGGAATGGTGGTTGAATCAGAGTTTGTGAAAGGAAGTAGAATCATTAATGAGCAAAAGAAAGAAAAGGAGAAATTAGAGGAGCAACTAAGGACTACCCAAGAAAGAAATGAGGAATTGGCCAAAAGAATAATGTCATTAGAAGAACTGTAGGTTCAACAACAAAAGAAAATTCAATTTCTTGAAGAGAAATGTGCAAAGCAGATAGAGCAGAGTAGCAAAATAGAAATTGAGCTGAAGAAAATGGAAGGAAGATACAGAACACTTCAAAGCTCATACCAGATTATGGTCAAAGAAAATGAAGAAATAAACAGGTTGTTGATGGAAGAAGGCCAATTAAAAGAAGAGAGCAAGATTGAACAGGTGACATAGGATGAGAGGGAAGAATTGAATAAAGAGATTCTAAGACTACAAGCAGAACTGAAGGAAGCTAGGGAATTGGAAAAGCAAGCCAGTGTACATGCTGCCAGTTCAATGAGAGGTTATAATAAACTTCATTTGGATATAGCAAAGGAGAGAAGTGAATGGCAGATGAGTATAGAAAAAGAAAGAAGTGAGTGGAAATCAGAAAGTGAATTATGGAAATCTCAGAATCAAAGTTTAATGCTGATGGTGGAGGAGCTACAGAAAAAGCTAGAAAACCCACAAAGCCAGGTTAAAGAACAGGTAGAGACTACACAAGCAGAAGAATATGAAGGGGGAGATAATAACAGAATTCAACATGGTGATGAACAAGCAAACAAAGCAACAGTTGAGTACTCAGATGAGTTGGTTCAGAAGCTCTTAATAGATAGAGAATCTAGAATGGAATTTATCAGAAAAATGCATAATGAATATGAAGAACAAATTGTGAATTTTGCTCTCAACAAAGGAATAAATCCAGACCAACACCATTGGGCAGCAGATGGTCTAGGTATACCTTTTTGCATGATTATTGAAAGCATTAAAAATTACCAGCTTGCAAGGGTAGGATTGTCATCAAACAAGTAATTGGAATATGAGAGGATATCAATGTAACAAAGGAGTTATTTGAAAAAGCCAATCCTAAATGGAGGAATAGGTGGTTGGATGCCAACAAAGAATGCAGGAAAACATGGAAAGAGACACCAATTCAGCTAAAGATCAATCCAGCTTATTGTCCAGTAGCAAGGAGAAGGGATTGGATAGTATTGTGGGAAAGGAGAAATGCAGGACAAATCCCAGCAAAATGGCTGAACTTTCCGAAGATAGCAGGACCTAAAGCAAGAACGTGGACAACAAAGAAATATATGGTTGACACAGCAGAGTCTGTCATATCTACATATAAAGATGTTAATGATCCAGCTTGCATTCTATTGATGAGAGTGATGAGACTGATATTGGCATGTATAGAAACTTTTACAAATACAGATGTCAGAACCCTCAATTATATTGGTTTCAATTCACCAACTGATGCATTACTTTTTGATCTAAGTGAAACCCCCGATAGAATCTGCTTAATGGCCTATTATAGCAGGACAATATTTTTGGGTATTCACTATCTTCAGATTTTTGAGGATGCTTTTGATTATGGATTTTTTGAAAGAGAATCAGAAATCTTTGGAAATTTATCAATAGTTACAAAATCCAGACTCACAGCCTATGAAGCAGCATATACAGAATACCTAAAGAAAGATGTGATAGATAAACCAGAAGCAGTTGTACAGTGGAGAAAAGCACTATTTGAGATGGTGAATAATTTGAATATCACAGAGAGAAAAAGTCATGATCTACTGTCACAGGTATATCAAAGACAGAAGAAGTGAAGGAAGCACTCATTATATATCAGCAAGAATTTCTTTTGTCAGGAGCCAAAAAGTCTAGGAGGGGAAGAATGTTAGAAGAAGCATTTTTTGAAGAGAAATATTTGGAAAATGTCAAAAAATTGTAGAAATATTTATGCAAATGATGTAAAAATGAGGAAGAGTCTTCCTCACGTAAATTAGAATCATATGTATTTTTTCTAGAATTTTTGGATGCTCTTTGATAGCATATTTTTAGATTAGAAGGGAAAAGGACCAAAATTCAAGTGTGAAAAGGGACACTTGAAAATGTATAAAAGATAATTTCCTCTATTTTGAGAGGGTTGGTTGTATTATTTCCACTATCCAAGTAATGTGAAGAGCTCTCTTGCAAGAAATCGTGTTTTCTACTTCCATGTAATTTTCTTTGATTTGTTGAGTCTATTCTATGTGTGATCCATGGAATTTGTGAGCTTCAGTTGTGTATTTATGAGTAATGTGTATGAATAGAGAGGTGATTCTTGATGTATTCAGTGAGAAAGTGCTGAAGAATAGAGCTAGAGATGGAAATCCTTAGATTTCACAAAATCACGATTGTCTGGTCTGTGTGGTACATGTATCATTTTTGAGATTTGACTTCATAATTGTGTTCTACTAAGAAAATGGCATGCTTTAGGCACCAAGATCATTGAAAATGGTGTAGTGTAGCTCAAGATAATCAAAACCCTAGAAATTTCTCTTCATCTTCATCATTTCTCAGAAAAACTGTCATTTATCTCTTATTCTTGGATTCCATTAACTAGAAGGGGTTGTGGTCTTTGTATACTTCCCAGATTGACAATTTAAAGATGTGTAGTTGATCCTTTATGCTAAAATGACTGGAGAGGACAACTCCAAAGGGTAACAACAAACAGAGAGCCAAGCACCCATAGAACAAGAACTTGTCACAGGTGGTTTCAAAGAAGTATACATAAAAGGTTTCAGGGAACTTGTTAAATCAGTGGGATCTAACGAAGCATTAAGATATATAAAGAGAAAACCGCTACTGCAATTTGACCCCCGACGAGTACGATTATTATCAAAGCCAGGTCAGTACATTCGCGTACCGACAGGTGGCCAATCTTCAGAACAGGCCAGGGAAGCACGTCTCATCCCTGAAGGCTCATTGGCAGAAGACACCATTGTCATCGACTCCCTGTCATGGACGAAGGAAACCATCCTGAACCTAAGATTCCATGTGAACCCTGTATCTCATGATTGGTTCAGAATTAGGAGAAACCAATGCTTCCATTGCGTCCGGAATGTGCCAAAACCCCAAGATCAACTGTCTATTCGCTGAATTCTGACATTGGGAGGTCTTGTTACAAATCGATGACATCATGATGACATCATCAGTTCGCAACCGCCTTGGGAACCGCCCTTGAAAACCTATATAAGGAGGGGTTGGCCACATTCATAATCAGTCTTGCCAATGCCAGTCTTGGGAGCTCAAGGAGTCGTGACCTCCAAGTAAGTACATTCAAGTTCCAGTTCAAGTTCTAGTCTTGTTTCTAGCTCTAGTCTTGTCTAGTCTTGTATTGTGGACATCCTTTCTTGTCCTATTGTAATCTCGTAGTACGAGATCCTTTCTAGTTATTTCTTGTATCCAGTTCATATCCCTGAGGGGATTTCTTGTAATCGAGATATCTTGTTTCCTACCTACGATCCCGGGTTGTGGGATCTCCTGTATCATCTCTAGTCGAGTTTTCCATACCTATTGGTCCCGGGTTGTGGGACATCTTGTATCGATCGTATATTCTTGTAGCATTTTCCCTTCGTGGGTATTCTTGTAATCAGAACTGTGTTTCCGAAATCTTGTCTTGTGTAGTCAGAGAGCACAATCTAGTGCTCCCCTGACATTTTGGCAAGACTATCTTCTATCCAAGACCAGACATCATGGAGAACGCTTATGAACAGATCGTAGCATCACTTCAGAGTCTCCAACAACAAGTCGAAGACCTAAGTCGTCGACAGACACAAGTCGAGATGGGACATCCAGTGCATGTAGGTACACTCCTTCAAGAATTACAAGAACGAATCGGGAGTCTTCAAGCGAATCAAGGGAGTATTCAAGTGAACCAACGGCCCAGTACATCATTTGTGAAGGAACCCAAGATTTGCATGCCAGAAAAGTTCAATGGTGATCGTACAAAGTTTCGAGGATTCTTGCAACAAGTCAAATTGTACATTCGCATGCAGCCTGATAGATACCCTGATGATGCATCCAAGGTCGGTTTTATTGGAACCTTGCTCTATGGTCAAGCTTTATCATGGTTCGCCCCAATCTTGGAGAAGGATATGGCCGTACTTCATAATTATGAGGCATTTCTTGGAGAGCTTGTCGCCACATTTGGAGATGCAGACACGAGTCGAGTGGCAGAAACAAAACTTCGAAAGCTACGTCAAGGTAACCGCCCTGCCTCTACCTATGCATCAGAATTTAGGCAATTGATATGTGACCTCACTTGGCATGAAGATTATTTCATTAGCCAATTTAGATGGGGCTTAAGGGATGACGTGAAGGACCTTCTACTCACGATGCCAGAGGTGAAGACATTGAATGAATACATCAACCAAGCCATTCAATGTGATAACCGTCTTTTTGAAAGGAAACAAGAAAAACAAGTAGAAGGAAGACCTCGCCAATGGAAACCTTTCCAGCCTACTCCTAGAGATGACACTATGCCCGAACCTATGCAGATAGATGTAACTAGGTTCCAGCCTCTAACACCACAAGAGAAACAAAGAAGGAGGGATAACAAATTATGTCTATATTGTGGAAACCCTGGCCACATTGCAGTTAATTGTCCCAACAAGAGAACAAACTCCAAAGTCGCAGCCACCCTTGTAGAGCAGGGAAACGAGGAAGTCCAGTTGTAAAAGAGACCATACAGCCGGACCATGATATACGAAAGGGTCTCATAATTCCATCCACACCCGTAGAAACATGTCTTGCCCCTGTCAAGTTAATCCTGTCTAAGAAGACCCTTTCCCTCATAGCTCTAGTAGATTCAGGAGCGTCCTCATGTTTCATTGATGAAGGACTCGTTAAGAAACATGGAATTCCAGTACTTCGAAAGAACAGACCAGTAGTAGCCGAAGTAGTAGATGGACGGCCTCTAGCATCGGGGAATATAACCATGGAAACCATACCACTAAGAGTACACCTTGGTGACCATGATTCACACATATGTTTCAATGTAATATCGAGTCCAGCAAATATGGTTATCATCGGAATGCCGTGGTTAAAGAAACATAATCCAGAAATTAATTGGGAAAAGAATAAAATCACCCGTCGAGATATCCAGAAGAACCCAACATATGTTGGAGCTAAAGCCTTCATACATGCAGTAAGGAAGGAACCTACATATATGATCTATGCCATACCAGCTCAAGAATCCAAGAAAGATGATCCAGTACAGCTACCCAATCAGTACAACGGCTTTGAAGATGTTTTTGAAAAGAAGAATGCAGATATCCTTCCAGAGCATAGACCTTATGATTGTCCCATAGATCTTCAAGAGGGAACACAACCACCCTTTGGACCAATCTACAGACTATCTCCAGAGGAACTTACAGAACTACGCAAGAACATTGATGAGAATCTAGCAAAGGGGTTTATCAAACACTCGAAGTCTCCAGCAGGAGCTCCTATTCTATTTGTAAAGAAGAAGGATGGGACTCTCCGGATGTGTGTAGATTATCGTGGATTGAACAAAGTCACTATAAAAAACAGATACCCTCTACCACTCATATCAGAGCTCTTGGAACGCCTTGGAAAAGCAAAATTCTTCACGAAAATTGATCTTCGAGGAGCTTACAACCTTGTCAGGATCAGAGAAGGAGACGAATGGAAGACAGCATTTCGAACAAGGTATGGGCATTTTGAATATGTAGTTATGCCCTTCGGTCTTACAAATGCTCCAGCTGTCTTCCAACATATGATGAATGATATTTTTCGAGAATATTTAGATGATTTTGTTGTAATATACCTTGATGATATCTTGATATTTTCAAAAAATCTAGAGGATCATGAAGATCATGTAAAGATAGTCCTAGAGAAACTAAGAGAAAAAGGATTGTATGCGAAATTGGAGAAGTGTTCTTTTCATAAGACAGAAGTGGAATTTTTAGGGTACATAGTATCAGATAAAGGAATTTTTATGGACCCTAAGAAGATTGAGACAATCCTTGATTGGCAACCACCTTCATGTGTTCGAGATGTACAATGTTTTTTGGGGTTTGCCAATTTCTATAGGATATTCATCAGAGATTACTCCAAGATAGTGACACCTCTTACCAAGCTTACAGGGAACTCCAAATTCTCATGGACCGAAGAAGCAGAGAAGGCCTTTCAGACCTTGAAATCAGCATTCACTACTGCTCCAATCCTAGTTCATCCTGATTCTAGTAAGCCCTTCTTCCTTGAGACAGATGCATCGGACTTTGCTCTAGGGGCCATTCTTTCCCAATATGGAGATGATGGACAACTACATCCAGTTGCATATCATTCAAGGAAGTTTTCCCCTCCAGAAATTAATTATGAAATTCATGATAAAGAACTCCTTGCCATAGTAGACGCGTTTGATACCTGGCGTCACCATCTAGAAGGAGCAGCTCATAAAGTCATTGTATATTCAGATCACAAGAACCTAGAGTATTTTATGACCACCCGGATCCTCAATAGAAGGCAATCTCGATGGAGTAACTTTTTATCCAGATTCGACTTTGTCATCACATACCGTCCAGGACGTCATCAATGTCAGTCAGATGCCCTATCCAGAAGATCTTACCTTGCACCAAAGAAGGGTGAAGAGGCCTTTGATCAACAAGAGAGTGTATTACTCAAGCCCGAGCATCTCCAGTTAGCAGCTATCTCTTCAAGCCATCATGAAGATTCAGCCTTGAATCAGTTGATCCGTGAGAATCTACCACAGGATGAATTGTTTTGTAACGTTAAGCAGAAAGCTCAAGAAGGAAAATTCCAAGAAGTAAACGAATTTCAGGAAAAGGATGGTTTACTACTCTATAAGAACCTATTGTATGTCCCTCCAGGAAAGCCCAGGATCCAAGTACTTCAACAACGCCATGACAACCTTGCAGCAGGACATTTTGGAGTAAATAAAACAATAGAACTCATATCAAGGGACTTTTGGTGGCCTCAGATGTGGAAGGAAGTCAAAGAATACATTCGAACCTGTGATACTTGCAATAGATCTAAGGTACCCCGACATAAACCTCATGGCCTCTTGCAACCTCTACCTATTCCAGAAAGGCCATGGGCTTCATTGTCGATGGATTTCATCACAGATCTACCAAAGTCAGATAAGTATGATGCCATTCTTGTTATTGTGGATAGATTTACAAAGATGGCACACTTCATTCCAACTACCAAGGCAATCACAGGTGCAGCCACTGCCAGACTTTTTCTTAGGTACATATTTAGGCTTCATGGATTGCCTGATGACATTGTCAGTGATCGAGGTCCACAGTTCATATCCAGCTTTTGGAACAGTCTTTGCAAGCTCCTTGGTGTTCAAGTTAAACTATCTACAGCAAATCATCCACAGACTGATGGACAAACAGAACGAGTGAATCAAGTCCTGGAGCAATATCTCCGTTGCACTAGCAACTATCACCAAAATGACTGGTTTGAGTTGTTACCCTTTGCAGAGTTTGCCTATAACAATAGTGTTCATGCATCTACTAAGCAAACTCCCTTCTTTGCAAACTATGGACAACATCCAAGGATGGATATACAACTCTCAAATCATGTCAAGAACCCAGCTGCCAGAGACAAGGCCCAGTACCTGATGGACATTCACAAAGAACTGAAGGAAGAGATCCATAAAGCTCAACAACAATATAAGTACTATGCAGATCAACATCGTGTCCAGAATCCATCGTATCAAATTGGGGATAAAGTATGGTTACTCCGAAACAATTTACAAACTTCAAGGCCTTGTGCAAAGTTAGATCATCAAAAGTTTGGACCATTTACCATCTTGGCCAAGATTAATCCAGTCACCTTCAAACTCCAGTTACCGAGTACCATGAGAATACATCCAGTTTTCCATGTATCCATGTTGGAACCATATCAGATTTCACCATTGAGGGGGGAGAGACCTAGTCCTTCACCACCTATTGAGATTGATGATCATGAAGAATTTGAAGTCGAGCATGTCCTAGATTCCAGAATATCCCGGGGAAGATTGGAATACCTTATTCATTGGAAAGGGTATGACATCAGTGATCGTACTTGGGAACCTGCAGAAAACCTTCAGAGAGCACCAATCAAGGTTCGAGAATTCCATAAGAAAAATCCAACGAAGCCGAGACCAGATAACATGACCGCTCCTCGTGGAACTCGTCGCTTGAGGGGGAGGTGATGTCATGGACGAAGGAAACCATCCTGAACCTAAGATTCCATGTGAACCCTGTATCTCATGATTGGTTCAGAATTAGGAGAAACCAATGCTTCCATTGCGTCCGGAATGTGCCAAAACCCCAAGATCAACTGTCTATTCGCTGAATTCTGACATTGGGAGGTCTTGTTACAAATCGATGACATCATGATGACATCATCAGTTCGCAACCGCCTTGGGAACCGCCCTTGAAAACCTATATAAGGAGGGGTTGGCCACATTCATAATCAGTCTTGCCAATGCCAGTCTTGGGAGCTCAAGGAGTCGTGACCTCCAAGTAAGTACATTCAAGTTCCAGTTCAAGTTCTAGTCTTGTTTCTAGCTCTAGTCTTGTCTAGTCTTGTATTGTGGACATCCTTTCTTGTCCTATTGTAATCTCGTAGTACGAGATCCTTTCTAGTTATTTCTTGTATCCAGTTCATATCCCTGAGGGGATTTCTTGTAATCGAGATATCTTGTTTCCTACCTACGATCCCGGGTTGTGGGATCTCCTGTATCATCTCTAGTCGAGTTTTCCATACCTATTGGTCCCGGGTTGTGGGACATCTTGTATCGATCGTATATTCTTGTAGCATTTTCCCTTCGTGGGTATTCTTGTAATCAGAACTGTGTTTCCGAAATCTTGTCTTGTGTAGTCAGAGAGCACAATCTAGTGCTCCCCTGACACTCCCCGCCCCACACTACTACTGTACATACCACCACTGTAACCGAAGTACCCGCCACCCCAACCACTCCTCTTTCACCTCCCATCTCTCCAATCTCCCCTGTACATCCGATCTCTCCCAGACCATCCATATCTTTGGATAGCACTGTAGCAAAAGCCTTCCTTACTTCCATTCATTCCACAATTCCCGCACCCACCTAACCTAGTTTTCCTCCTCGGACATCCACCTTTCTATCCAATCCAATGTTCCATCCATCCTTCCGGTCCTTCCCCACACCTCCAAGACACCTTTTCCCATTCCCACCTCCATTAACCTTCTCCCCAGTCTCACCCCCTCGACCCACCGTAATTCCTCTTTCCCCTTTCCACCAAGGAGTACAAGAGAACCCCTCTGTAAATTACTCTTCAACCTTTGTAAATCCTGTATTTACACCCACGCATGCACCCATTATCACTCCATTATTCACAGTCACGGCACTTGACACCACGTCCAGTGACATGGACATCTCACCACCCACCGCACCAACACTCACCTCCTCTATTGCACCATCATATTTAGGCACCACACTTTCTCCACTATTACCACTGCATCCACATTCCCATCCCTATTCCCCCTTCCCATTGCATCAACACCCTTAAACACAGCATCTGCATTCACCACACCACTAATATTATCACCCACTATAGACACTGCATTTCACCAGATGTTCACATGCATGACTCAAGTGAGAGATGAATTTGCATCTCTTGGCAATAATTACCGAACGCTGCAGTAGACAATGCATGATTTACAGTCGTAGCTCAATTCACTATCCATCGAGAATGCCTCACTAAACACCCGCTACCAAGAGCTAGGAGATGCTTATTATAAATTGGAACTAGAAAGTGAAGAAAAAACCAAAGAGGCCGTCACAGATATCGATAACTTGTTAAGGGCCCAGACCATTCGCAATGCGACGCTCACTAGGAACATGGGACTGCTCAGATGCCACTTGGCAGCAACAAAAGAAGAGAACCAGCGTTTACAAGAACAGAACAGAGAGAATTTAGAAGCTGCCCTAGATCAACCTGATCAACCATTAAGTCCCAGCCGTTTCAAGGCCCTGCCCTCCAAATCTATGAAGATGTTATTAGATGATCATGTCAAATTACTGGATGAATACGACAACATGAACGAGGAGTTCTAGAAGCTCAAAGAAGAACACAAGATATTGCAGTTTAGAGCACCCGTACCACAAGGACTACCAACTCCTGCGGACCCGTTTCCTGACATCATCGAGGAACTCAATGCATTACAGGCCCAAGTATTAACTCTTCAATCACAGATAGCAATATATGAAGCACCCCCCAGGCCAGACTCCCCACCGGAACTACCAGCAGAGGAAGAAACAGTAACTATTCCGCTGGAGGAAACTTTTGAAGAAGCATATGAACCCCAACCCATCCCAGGCGGACGAGTCACGGCTGAAGGCCAGACGACTTTAGAACTTCCAACTCCCGCATGGATGGAGACGATTGAAGAACTTGGAAGAACTCACTCAGCAAGGGTAGAGGCGCAGTTACACGCAATGTTAATGATTGAAGAACACATTTTACAGCCCCCTACTTTGCTCATTTGGCTCCTCGCAGATACATATCTGGGCATGAGCTACAATACAAGCCTTATTTTATGTTAATGGCAGAATATGAGCTGGCCATAGAAAAAGAAACATGCAAAAAGCCCTCCCATGCAACTCAATTTGAGCCGGAAGATTTTCCACTAGATGCGCAGCAAGGAGAGATCTATCAACCAGATTGGTGCAAGGATTTATTACAAGAATATCCAAAGATGATGAGTACTTGGGTCAAGGCACCACTACACTTAAAGTACAACCCATGTTGGGGACCAGTGCCACATCGTCGCTCTTGGAAGGCATTTGCCATTAAAGTACAGAACAACAAGCAATGCCAAGATTGGCTTAATTACCCATACTTCACCCCACCCACCAGACCACCAACAGTTGGATACATGATGGCAACGATTCGTCACTGGCTCCCTCGCTTAAAACATATGGACGATGTAGCAGCGCACATGACTATCAAGATATTTGACATGATGCAGATGGTATTCAAAGTCTTCCGTTGCATCAAGGCACCACATGTGAACACCCCAGGTTTCGATCATGGCAATCTAGATCTAGCATATGACATGAGCACGACACCATCGCTCTGGGTGTCTTACGCCTGGCGCTATCAAATTAAATACTTACCGACGTGCTATAAGCAGTCCTTCGAAGAAATGTTCACAACCGGTTTCTGAGAATACCATTCACAGGTGTTCATCAGCAGGCCTACACACCTCTTGCAGTTATTTGTCTGTGAACAGATGGTATATTCCATGCATTATCGACTCCCACCATCAAATGAACCGCAGCCCATTGATTGGGAGAAACTCGAGGCAGATCTCGCCCAAGGAATTCACATACTAGAACACACCCTCGCTCAGGAACTACTCCAGAGTTATATCCGACAGACCTCACAACCAGGTTCTGTCGAGGACGATAGAAGCGAGAGGGAGGGGGGTGTTGGCAGTAGCTAGAGCCATAGAAGATGCGGAAGCATGTAAAGATAGAGCATACTGAAGTAGCAGGGAGTCGAATCATTTTTCAAAGAATTATGTTTTATAAATACTTTTCAAAACCTCCAACAGTGATTTTCATCACTTTTGTACCATATGTAGCATAGAAAAACCCTTTTTGTAATTTATAGCTCCATTTTGTGCAAGCCGAGGAGTCCTCAAGCTTAAGGAGCTTAGGTAGAATGAGCGTACCAATTTTGGTTATTTTTAGACACTGTTTACCCTTTCAAATAGCACCTATAACCTATTTTTATTTATGTCGGTCACTAGATGTGAAACCGGTCAAAACTAGTCTAGAATCTATAAAAAGAGCTAGAGAGCTCATTTTTGAGGTTAGCTTGTATGAGTAGAGAAGAGGTTAGAGCTATTTTGAGCTTCTAAGAGTGTTCTTGAGTAATAGAGTTGATTTCCTACCTTCCATTATGTCTTGCTTGTCTCTTCGTTGTGCGTGTGTATGTGTGTGTGCATCTCTATGCTTCTCACCATCACTCTCACTTCATCTCATATTCACGATCTTCATATCACTCCTATCTCTTCCGCGGATTGACATTAAGAAGGTGGAGCTTCTTAACGTGGTTCTCACCATTGTGCTAGACCAACAGAGGGCTAATCTATTTCTATTCGAATCCGTGATTCTGATGCTCACGTGTCACCATGTCTAATTATGGATATTTTTGGATATGTTTTTTTTTTATATTTTTCTCTTGTTTTTGACACGTATGCTAAAGAAAGAAAGCACACTATGATTGCATGGCTTTCTCCGAAAGTTTTGGAGAAACTCGACTTTTTCTAAATTTGGTGGATCGCACACTTCTTTGGGAGGGCAGCATTCAAACTCTGATATAGGGAGACCTACGCATCAACATAGGGGACACATAGAAAGGTGAGAATTACCTTGTGATTGAGAGTGAGAGTGAGAGTGAGAGTGTGATTGAGAGTGCAAGTGTGAATGCGATTGTGATAGCTCGAGGGTGGTTGGGAGGTAGAGGCTTCGTCAAGAAGCTATTGTCCAAAGCTCTTGTAACCATTGATTCACATCTATAATATCAAAATTCTTCCTTGTCTGCGTCATATTTGTTTCTACTCTTCTGCATCAGATTTTCTCTTACCTTGTGCAATCTCTACATTCTTCTCTCCTCTGTTAATTTTGAGTGATTGAAAGATTGTGATTGGGGATAGATTGTGATTGAGGAAATGCTACAAGTGGTATCAGAGCAGAATCAATCCTCGGGAACGATGGAAGGTCTAACACAAAAGATTCGTGAACAAGAAGAGCTTATTCAGAAGCTTCTTGGAGAATTGCACAAAGAACGAGGCGGAAAGCAACCAGAAGGAGCAACAAATTTGTTTGTGGAGCTGAAGGATGAAGTAGATGAAGGTGTGGGAACATCTAGTGTACCTCGCAGAAAGCAAAAACGCAATTATGAAGATACGGAACTAGGTGAGTTCGCCCTTAACCAAGTCTTCAAGAAGACAAAGTTGAATGATTTTGATGGTGAGAAGAAGAGTGGCGAAGATCTTGAGGCATGGATTGAAGAATTGGAGGATTTCTTTGAACTTCGACAATTTAGTGAAGAATCCAAGGCAAACATTGGGATCCTACATCTGCGTGGGATTGCGAAGCTATGTTGGAAGTTGTATATGCAGACTCAAACGTGTTCTGGTCCAATTCCGTGCAAGGAATTTAGAGAACAAGCTAAAAAATGCTATTGTTCTCCACACTAGCATATGGAGAAGAAGATGGAGTTCTATGATTTCCGACAACACGAAAGTGATAAGCATAGCTTATCCGTTGATGAGTGCAAAGAGAAGTTCCTACGTCTTCATAAATATGCATTAAAGGTTAGTGGTAACGCTCTAAAGAGTAAATTTATTCAAGGGCTTTGTGAGGAACTTCGCCTCAAGTCAAGGGATCTAGATGCATTGATTTTCTTGATGTTGTTGCGATGGCCGAGAACTTTGAGAAGATGGAGAAGCTCATTTGTAGAAGGCAAATAGAAGCAGATTCATTGCAACGGGACATAGGCCACAAAGACCTGTTGCAATGAACATGAACAATTCAAATAAGACTCCATCTTCAAATAACCAAGGCAAGAATCCTGCTCAGGTGGAAAATCAAAGGAGGCATCAACCAATCCAGTGGCAATAAGACCCTGATTTTATTGAGAGGGCAAAAAGACTTGTTCTATGTTTTCATTGCGGGCAGCAAGAGCATCGGATATATCATTGCCCAAATAAGGCATTCTTTTCACTCGCACAATTAAAAGCGATAAACATCATCGAGGAGGGTACAATTATTGAGGAAGCAGATGATGGAGGTAAGTGCCCTGACTCTACTTTACGTTGCATGGTGGTTAGTTCTTTCCCAAAGACTTCTGTAACCACGATTCCGGGTATGATTTATGTGCATAAAATTAGATTTTTGATCCTCTACAGATGGCCAATGGAAGATTACAGTACACGAAGGGATATATTGAAAACCTTGAATTCACTCTTTTTGATAGGTGCTTTTCTAGAAGTTTCCATGAAATTGAGATGAAACAGAGTGATGAAATCATAAGCATTGATTCGCTAGTTAAAACATGTGTGATGATTAATTGTGAAGAAAGAACGATCACTTTAAAGCTAGATGATGAATCTATTCATATTATAGGTGATTCCTTTAATCCTAAACCTATCCTTATTTTTGCTATGCAGATAATTAAAGGTATACATGATGGTTGTAGAACGTTTATAGTGAACCACGTGCATGAAGAAGATAATGAGGAAAGTGTTTTGAATTATGTAGAAAATCTTTTGAAAGAATACGTAGATGTATTTCGAGAAGAGTTGCCTGGTATACCTCCACCTAGGCAAATTGATCATGCCATTGACCTATATCCAGGGAGTGAACCACGTGCATGAAGAAGATAATGAGGAAAGTGTATGTAAACCACGTGCATGAAGAAGATAATGAGGAAAGTGTTTTGAATTATGTAGAAAATCTTTTGAAAGAATACGCAGATGTATTTCGAGAAGAGTTGCCTGGTATACCTCCACCTAGGCAGATTGATCATGCCATTGACCTATATCCAGGGAGTGAACCATATTTTAGAGCACCCTATAGATTTACCATCAGTGAATTAAAGGAGCTTAAGATTCAATTAGATGATCTTATGAAGAAATTCCTGATAAGACCGAGTGTATCACCTTGGGGTGCACCTATTTTATTTCAGAAGAAGAAAGATGGCTCTTATAGATTATGCATTGACTATAGGGGGTTGAATAAAAGAACAATTAAGAATAAGTATCCACTCCCTCACATAGATGACTTATTAGGTCAATTAAGTGGAGTGACTCTATTCACTAAGATTGACTTAAGATCTGGATATCACCAAATTAGGATCAAAATAGAGGATATTTCTAAGAAAGCTTTTTGAACACGTTATGGTCACTATGAGTTCAGGGTTCTATCTTTTGGATTAACAAATGCTCTTGCCACATTTATGTGCTTGATGAATAACATTTTTCACGATTACCTAGATGAATTCATCTTAGTATTTCTTGATGATATATTTGTATACTCCAAAGATGATTCTGGGCATGCAATACATCTAAAGAAGACTTTGCAAACTCCTAGGGAACACAAATTGTATGGAAAAAGGAGTAAGTGTTTCTTTGCTAAGGATAAACTTGTGTATCTAGGAAGAGAAATATTAAAAGAATGAATCCTTATAGATGAAGATAATGTAAAAACAATAGTTGATTGGCCAATTCCTAAGACTGTAAGGGATGTTAGAATCTTTCTTGGGTTGGCGCAATATGAAAGAGCACATATTAAGGATTTCTCTAAGATAGCTTCTCCCCTCACAGAATTGACTAAAAAGAATTTAGGATTTGCATGGAGTGATGCCTGTCAAAAATCATTTGAAACATTGAAACAAAAAGTTGTTGAAAATTTTGTTTTGAAAATACCAAAAATGGGAAAGACTTTTGTGGTTGCATGTGATGCAAGTGGTAGTCAGATATGATGTGTTCTTTCTGAGGATGGTAGGGTGGTCGCATATGAGTCCAGAAAACTAAGAAAACATGAACTTAACTATCCTACTCATGAATTAGAAATGCTTGTTGTTGTGCATGCACTTAAGCATTGGAGACATCTATTGTTAGGGGTTAAGTTTGAATTGAAAACAGATAATCAGAGTCTAAAATACATCTTCATACAACCATTGCTTAACAACAGGCAGAAGCGTTGGATTGAATTATTAAGTGAGTATGATTTTGACATTATGTATTTGGCTGGTAAGGAAATAAGGTTGCTGATGCATTGAGTCGAAGACCTTTGTGTAATCATGTTTCTGTAATAAATTCTGATTTTGTCAATCAAAGTCAAGAAGAGATAAAATAGGATCCTTTTTATGCACCTATTCTGAATTCTTTGAATGCAAAACAGGGGATCTATACATGAGGAAAAATTTCATTTGTAGAATGGAACATTGTATTGTAACAATCCGCTATGTACATCTTTCAAATCTCCATTAAAAGTTAAAATATTGCATGATTGTCATGATGCATCTTTTTTTGCACATCCAGGTTATTCAAGGACCTATGTTAAAACAATGTATTCTTACTTTTGGCGAGTGAGAGTGAGATTGAGAGTGAGAGTGTGATTGAGAGTGCGAGTGTGAATGCGATTGTGATAGCTCGGGGGTGGTCAGGAGGTAGACGCTTTGTCAAGAAGCTATTGTCCAAAGCTATTGTAACCATTGATTCACATCTATAATATCAAAATTCTTCCTTCTCTGCATCATATTTGTTTCTACTCTTCCGCATTGAATTTTCTCTTACCTTGTGCAATCTCTGCGTTCTTCTCTCCTCTATTATTTTTGAGTGATCGAAAGATTGTGATTGGGGACAGATTGTGATTGAGGAAATGCTACAAGTGGTATCAGAGCAGAATCAATCCTCGGGAATGATGGAAGGTCTAATTCAAAAGATTCGTGAACAAGAAGAGCTTATTCAGAAGCTTCTTGGAGAATTGCGCAAAGAACGAGGTGCAAAGCAACCAGAATGAGCAACAAATTTGTTTGTGGAGCTGAAAGATGAAGTAGATGAAGGTGTGGGAACATCTAGTGTACCTCGCAGAAAACAAAAACGCAATTATGAAGATATGGAACTAGGTGAGTTTGCCCTTAACCAAGTCTTCAAGAAGGCAAAGTTGAATGATTATGATGGTGAGAAGAAGAGTAGCAAAGATCTTGAGTCATGGATTGAAGAACTGGAGGATTTCTTTGACCTTCGACAATTTAGTGAAGAGTCCAAGGCAAAACTTGGGATCATACACCTGCATGGGATTGTGAAGCTATGGTGGAAGTTGTATATCCAGGATCGAACGTGTTTTGGTCCATTTCTATGGAAGGAATTTAAAAAACAAGCTGAAAAACGCTATTCTTCCCCACACTACCATATGGAGAAGAAGATGGAGTTCTACAATTTCGGACAATACTAAAGTGATAAGCATAGCTTATCCGTTGATGAGTACAAAGAGAAGTTCCTACATCTTCCTAAATATGCATTATAGGTTAGTGGTAACGCTCTAAAGAGTAAATTTGATGAAGGGCTTCGTGAGGAACTTTGCTATCAGGTGAAGGGATTTGGATGCATTGATTTTCTTGATGTTGTTGCGATGGTCAAGAACTTTGAGAAGATGGAGAAGTTCAATTTGCAGAAGGCAAATAGAAGCATACTCATTGCAATGGGACATAGGCCACAAAGACCTATTGCAATGAACATTAACAATTCAAAGAAGACTCCAAGGCAGGAATCATGCTCAAGTGGAAAATCAAAGGAGGCGTCAACCAATCCACTGGCAACAAGACCCTGATTTTATTGAGAGGGCAAAAAGACTTGGTGTGTGTTTTGGTTGCGGGGAGCAAGGGCATCGGACATATGAGTGCCGGAACAAAGCTGTCTTTCGACCGGCACAATCAAAAGCGATAAACATCATCGAGGAGGGTACAATTATTAAGGAAGTAGATGATGGAGGTAAGTGCCCTGACTCTACTTTATGTTGCATGGTGGTTAGTTCTTTCCCAAAGGCATCTGTAATCATGATTCGGGGTATGATTCCTATGCATAAAATCAGATTTCTGATCGATTGAGGTAGTACCCATTGTTTTCTATCTTTCAAACTGGTACAAAACCTAGGGACAACCCTTATGCAGATAACCAGACCAGTACAGATGGCCAATGGACGATTACACTACACGAAAGGATATATTGAAAACCTTATATTTATTCTTTCTGATAGGTTCTTTTCTGGAAGTCTCCATGTAATTGAGATGAAACAGAGTGATGCAATCATAGGCATGGACTAACTGGTTAAAAATTATGCGACGATTGATTGTGAACAAAGAACGATCGCTTTAAAGCTAAATGATGAATCTATTCATATTCTAGGTGATGCCTATAATCCTAAACCTATCATTATTTCCACTATGCAGATAATTAAAGTTATGCATGATGGTTGTAGAACATTTAGTGTATGTAAACCATGTGCATCAAGAAGATAATGAGGAAAGTGTTCCGAATTATGTAGAAAATCTTTTGAAAGAATATGCAGATGTATTTCCAGAAGAGTTGCCTGGTATACCTCCACCTCGAGAGATTGACCATGCCATTGACCTATATTGAGGGAGTGAACCATATTCTAGAGCACCCTATAGATTTAACATCAATGAATTAAAGGAGCTTAAGATTCAATTAGATGATCTTCTGAAGAAAGGCTTGATAAGACCGAGTGTATCACCTTGGGGTGAACCTGTTTTATTTCAGAAGAAGAAAGATGGCTCTTATAGATTATGCATTGACTATAGGGGGTTGAATAAAAGAACAATTAAGAATAAGTATCCACTCCCTCACATAGATGACTTATTAGGTCAATTAAGTGCAGCGACTGTATTCACTAAGATTGACTTAAGATCTGGATATCACCAAATTAGTATCAAAACAGAGGATATTCCTAAGACATCTTTTGGAACACATTATGGTCACTATGAGTTCACAGTTCTACCTTTTGGACTAACAAATGCTCATGCCACATTTATGTGCTTCATGAATAATATTTTTCATGATTACATAGATGAATTCATCTTAGTATTTCTTGATGACATATTCGTATACTCCAAAGATGATTCTGAGCATGTAGTACATCATAAGAAGACTTTGCAAACTCCTAGGGAACACAAATTGTATGGAAAAGGAGTAAGTGTTTCTTTGCTAAGGATAAACTTGTGTATCTAGGAAGAGTAATATCAAAAGAAGGAATCCTTATAGATGAAGATAAGGTAAAACAATAGTTGATTGGTTGATTCCTAAGACTGTAAGGGATGTTAGAAGTTTTCTTGGGTTGGCATAATATGAAAGAGCACATATTAAGGATTTCTCGAAGATAACTACTGCCCTCACATAATTGACTAAAAAGAATGTAGGATTTGCGAGGAGGGATGCCTGCCAAAAATCATTTGAAACATTGAAACAAAAAGTTGTTGAAAATTGTGTTTTGAAAATGCCAGAAATGGGAAAGCCTTTTGTGGTTGCATGTGATGCAAGTGGTAGTCAGATAGGATGTGTTCTTTCACAGGATGGTAGGGTGGTCACATATGAGTCCAGAAAACTAAGAAAACATGAACTTAACTATCCTACTCATGATTTAGAAATGCTTGTTGTTGTTTAGGCACTTAAGCATTGGAGACATCTATTGTTAGGGGTAGAGTTTGAATTGAAAACAGATCATCAGAGTCTAAAATACATCTTCACACAACCATTGCTTAACAACACGCTGAAGCGTTGGATTGAATTATTAAGTGAGTATGATTTTGGCATTAAGTATTTGGCTAGTAAGGAAAATAAGGCTGATGCATTGAGTCGAATTGCACCTATTTTGAATCTTTGAACGCAAACAGTGGATCGATACATGAGGAGAAATTTCATTTGGAGAATGGAACATTGTATTGTAACAATCGGCTTTGCATATCTTCTAAATCTCCATTAAAAGTTAAAATATTGCAGGATTGTCAGGATGCACCTTTTTCTGCACATCCAAGTTATTCAAGGACCTATGTTAAAACAAAGTATTCTTACTTTTAGCCATGTATGAAGGGGGATATTAGAAAATATGTAAGTGAATGTTTGAAGTGTCAACAACTGAAATCTGAGTTTAAGAGGATGCCTGGAATGCTTCAACCTTTGGATGTTCCAAATTAGAAGTGGGAGTCTATTTCTATGGAGTTTATCACTAAGCTACCTATGAGCAGAAGTACGCATGATACCATATTTGTTGTAGTTGATCGGCTTACCAAGATGTCACATTTCTTTCCTCTGAAAAAGACTCATACTGCATTGAATGTTGCAAGAATCTTTGTAAGAGAAATTTTTTGATTGCATGGAATGCCTAAAAGCATAGTTTCTGATAGAGATTCTAGATTTACGTCAAACTTTTGGAGAGCAAAATTTAAATCGATAGGAACTCAAATTCGTATGAGTACAGCTTTCCATCCACAAAGTGATGGGGAAACCGAGAGGGTTAACAAGGTAGTTGAAGATCTCTTGCATATGTATGTGAATGAAAAGCAGGATAATTGGAGTGTATATTTACCCTTGGTTGATTTTTCATACAATAGTGCATGGCATGCATCTATAAAAATGACTGTGTTTGAAGCTATGTACGGTTATAATTGTTTGACTCCACCTTTGTTTTTGGGTTTTCCAAATAAAGTAGAAGTGTCCAAAGAAATGCTTGAGAAAATGGATGAAGAACTTGGAAAACACATAAAAGAAGCTTAGAAAAGACAAAAGACGTTCTATGATTTAAAGAGAAGACCACTTGAATTTCAAGTTGATGATATGGTATTTCTTAAAGTTAATCCTCACCGATCTAACTTGTTGTTAGGGAAGGATCATAGACTTTCTCCTCGATATGCACGTTCTTTTAAAGTTTTGAAAAAGATTGGATCTCTTGCTTATTTGCTGGAATTACCTAAACATTTAAATGTGCAGCCTGTATTTCATGTTAGCTTACTTAAAAGATATGTATCTAATGTTGTTCATGTATTGCAGGACAATTATAAGTTGAAAGATGATGGCTCTTTTGAGCTTCAACCTAAAATAATATTAGATAGAAAGGAAAGATTTCTTAGAAATAGATCTATAGTAAACATTTTAGTGCAATGGCACTCATACCGAGTAGAAGATTCGAACAAAAAGAACTCTCCAATGGATATTCTTTCGACGCGATAACCTTTGATGTAGATCAAATCCACCTCAAGCATAGTGTAAGCTTGATGTTCCACTAGCTCCCCCTCAAGCTAAAGTATGCTTGAGTCATCATTCTCTGATAGGTTGAATACCTGCCCTAGCTTCGAATCTACAAAGCTTTATTCCATCAAGTGCCTTCGTCATCATAACTGCTACTTGCTTTTCAGTTGGAACAAAAGAAATCTCAATCTCCTTTGTCATGAGCTTCTCCCTGATGAAGTGGTAATGGACTTCTATGCGCTTGGTTCTCGCATGGAAGATAGGATTTGCCGCTAGATGCATGGAACTTACATTATCTCCAAATATGTGAGATTTGGAACTCACAAGTCCCAAATCTGTATACAATGCTTTTAACCATATTGCCTCTTGAGTTGCTATGGTCAAGGCTCTGTACTCTGCTTCAGTTGAGGATAAAGCAACTATTGGTTGGTTCTTGGAACTCCCAGCATTGGAAGAAAAATTACAAACAGTTCAAGAGACTTTGGATACAGTACAGGCTCAAGTTGTGGGAATCTCTGAGTTGGAAAAGTAGCTCAATGGAAGGAGCACTGTGCGGATGCTAACTTAGTGTTAGCAGATAAAGAAGCAAAGGTAGACAAGCTCCAAAAGGAGGCTAAAATTTTGGAAATCTCTTGTCAGGCTAAAGTAGAAGAAGCAATGAAGGATACTACGGAGATTTAGACTAAACTAACGGAGGCTACCTTAGCTTTTGATAAACTAATAGAAGGATTTCAGCAGAAGTTAGTTATAAAAGCCTTAGTCAACAAGCTTTAGAACCTAAGCTGTTTTTTGAAGCAGAAATGCTCTTAGCTGAAGAAAACCTTAGGGATATGTTTAATGAATTACATTATGATATAGAGAGAATAATGTTTTCAGAATTATAGAATCAAGATGATGATCTATACATTTTGTGTAATTTTGTACTTAGTGGGTTCGGATCCACCGTGCGTGCCAATCTTAGCAGTGGGTTTGAACGGACTATTCTTTGTAATTTCTACTTTGTAATAATGGAGATGTCAAGAGTTTCAGGAATATGGAGGTTTGGAATGGTGTGAAGTTCATTCCTATTTTCTTTAGGATATGTGGAGATAGGTCTTCAACGGGTTCTTCCAGATTCCGGACTCGACGATTACGGAAACGAAGATACACAGTGTAGTGCATGAAGATACAGAGCGGAGAACAATTGTAACTACAATGCTATAATGAAATACCATATCTATTTCTGACTCCGATAACTATTGTTATGTGTAATTAAGATTTCGAATTGTCTATGAATTCTCAGTCTGCGCTAAGTCATATTGAAGCAATGGAGCAGTGGACAAACATGAAGTGCCTCCTACAATAGATAGAGAGAGAGAGAATGAGAGAGACCTTTGTTGCCATAGCTACGATCAAGAACAAGCAGACAAAGAATACACACATTCCAAGAAACAAGAAGCTAATAAAAGAAATGAGCAAAAAACAAATGCACGTCAAATGCCATATTGGCGATGCAAATGAGAGAGGATTTTTTCATTAGAAGCAAGCCATATATATACATTATGAGTGGCCTTTAAGGCTCTTCCCAGTGAACCTCTATCTCACCCTCCAATCCAACCTTACAAATATAATTTCAAAAATAGCCCAAAGAGTAGCAAGATACAAAGTGCCCCTAACATTGGCACGCATAGTGGATTTGAACTACCACTATCCCTTGATTGATACTACCCCCTCAACAAGATGAAATTTACATGGAAACCATTTATAGGCTGGGAACCTTTATACCACATGTCATAAGAAAGAGAGGCTGAGGCATATCTTCTCTAAGCCTTCTCCCAAAGTGCTTAAATCCGTGAGCCTCCACTTCTTTTGGGTAGGTCTCAGGCACCATCACACTGATTAACTAAAATAAAGTTTCAAAAGATAAGTACTCAATCCAATAGATAATCCCCATGTAAATCCTCATAGTGCTAAAGTGATAGCACCGTTCTTGAATAGAGTAATCCAACTCCATGTACATAACCAATGTAGTAGCAACCTGTCAATCCAATTTTATATATGCACACATAATTATGCTCTACCCTTATGAACAATACTTGCAAACCAAAGTGCATGGTTAGACCATGGTATGGAATGCAAGTAAGGCTCATAACATATCCAAAACCAAGAGCAATGTAAGAGGCAAAGTGAAGTGCTTGGAACTTAACCCAAGGTTCACAAATAACACTCACATAACCCATGATCTTGCCCTCCTATATGCATACATGAAGTGCAAGGGTGGACCAATTACATCATTTCATGAATCAAGAAGTATACAACATAGTCCCATGTAGAACATGTTTCATAGATGTGTAAAGAACATGGACTCCCAAACCTCCAAGATGAACAACATTCTTAATGCAAATCTGTGCTTGTCATCCTTTGAAAAAATAGACTACATTTCCAAGTATAAAGACTTAAAACGTGGCCAACATAATTTATCTCGTGTAAAATTCCCATCCGAATGTAGTTGACATAATGAATTAATGAAAAGATATATCAGACACGCAATTTCCTTCCAAAATTAGTGCATCATTCAAAAGCAACAATAGTAGATTGTAATGTGATAATAACGCATCAGTCAAGGAGCACAACGTTTATACAATGAACACATACTCACAATTGCATAAAGATCATAAGCGTTAACGCCAACAAAAGAGCATAAAATAAAACCCAAACCACAGAATGAGAACCGGCCACAATTCGCTAAACACATGGTTGAGGATACCGAATAATTATAATAGATTGCCAGAAGAATTGGGTGAAGTGGCATTGATCTTGGATAATAGAAACCTGCATGCCAATGTTAGGGGCACTTTGCATCTTGCTACCTGTAACATAATCCTGGTAGGAGATGGTTGAACCACACCCTAAGAGAGAGAATTAGGAAGTAATCCTCAACCATGGCTTTTGGGGCAGGTGGTTAGCCCATCACATTCCTAACCAAGAGGTTGTGAGTTCAATTCCTTGCATTGGTATCAGAGCCTAGGAAGTAGGCTTGGGCAAGGTGGAATGATCCAATGGCCTCTAAAAAAGGCGCTTGGGCATCCTCTATGTGAAAGGGTAGGAATTGTGGAAGGCGCGCGCGTCGGCTTCAAGGATGGACCTAACATAGATTGGGGTGTATCTCTCAATCCGTAGGTCGGATTGAGGCGTGTAATATACCGTTGGAAAGCTCTCGGAACGAACTTTCCAATGAGCTAGCTTGCAAGTGTGAATTCCTTGGGAATCCTTGGGTGGCACTTGATTGAGTGTTCAAGATACCAAGCATGGGTGAGAACAAGGTTCAAGACTGAGGTTGAGAACAAGGCCTCGAGACACCAAGGTTGCGAACAAGAAGGTTCAAGACACCAAGGTTGAGAGCAAGGGTTCAAGAGACCAAGGTTGCGAACAAGGTTCAAGAAACTGTGCGAGCTTGAGGAACATCAATTCAAGGGCACCTAGGGAGTTCAAGGGATTGATCACCGAGGCTAGAGGGATACAAGAGCAGATCATTGAGGGCAATGATCGACCAAGGGGGGAAGAATGTAACATAATCCTGGTAGGAGATGGTTGAACCACACCCTAAGAGAGAGGATTAGGAAGTAATCCTCAACCATGGCTTTTGGGGCAGGTGGTTAGCCCATCACATTCCTAACCAAGAGGTTGTGAGTTCAATTCCTTGCACTACCCTTTGAGCTATTTTTGAGATTATATTTGTAAGGTTGGATTGGAGGGTGAGATAGAGGTTGAGTGGGAAGAGCCTTTAAGGCCACTTGATTTATGGCTTCATGGTAATGAAAAAATCCTCTTCATTTGTGTTGCCAAGAATGGCCTTCGATCTTTTTCCTTAGATTAGTTAGTTCTTGTATTTTTGACGTTCTTGGAATTCGTGCCCTAAGAATGCATGTTATTTCTGTGTTTTTATTCTGTTTGTAGCTATCGCAATGGCGATGTACTCTCTCTCTCTCTGTTGTAGGGAGGTGCAGCCTCTCTGAAACACCTGGTATACCTCCACCTAGGCAGATTGACCATGCCATTGACCTATATCCTAGGAGTGAACCATATTCTAGAGCACCCTATAGATTTAACATCGATGAGTTAAAGGAGCTTAAGATTCAATTAGATGATCTTCTAAAGAAAGGCCTAATAAGACCGAGTGTATCACCTTAGGGTGCACCTATTTTATTTTAGAAGAAGAAAGACGGCTCTTATAGATTATGCATTGACTATAGGGGGTTGAATAAAAGAAAAATTAAGAATAAGTATCCACTCCCTCACATAGATGACTTTGTTGATATATTTAGGTAGTGATGTGTGTGAACACTCTAGGACCGCCGGGGCACTTTTTTCCCTCTTTAGGAGGTTTTTTTCCCCCGGCTTGTATATACGCCTATTGCCCTAATGGGCTACTTATCTTTGTACATTCTCTAGTAATACATTCAGTCTTGTGTGTTGTGCTCCAAGCTTCTTCTTCTTCCTTGTGCTGTTCGCGTGCTTCCGCAGACGTCTAACTCCAACAATTGGTATCAGAGCAGGTCGTTGCTTCTTCTAGGGCGCCGTCGACACTCCTCCATTTGCAGTCTCAGATTCGCATGAAATTTGGTGAGCATACTCAGGGTGTTTCCTAGATCAAAACAGCTTTGCTGTGTGGTGCCGAAATCGCGATCTGAGCTCGTTTCGGCCTCCGAACGCACTATCGCAGCGCTTGTGCAGGCTATTTCGTCCTTTTGTGCCAAAGGTATATACCAGTTTCTGTTCGCCAGTTTAAGAGTCTCGAAGTCTGCTACAGGTCTAGCAGAACTCGTCTGGGCAGTTCCGTTCAACTTTTTGAGATACAGTCAATTTTCTGCATCAAGGTATTTTAGTCACCGGCCATGGCTGAAAGCAGTGATGTATTCCGTATGTTGGCTGTTGAGGATAAGTTGGATGGTACCAACTACCCATTATGGGCTTATATGATGCGACATGTACTGGTTGCAAAAGGATTGTGGAACATTGTGCAGGGTGTTGAAAGACGTCCTGTTACACCTGTAACGACAGGTACTGCAAATACAGGTGTTGGAGCTGATGAAGATGGTGTCGAAGATGATATTCCGCAGATTCCTGTTCGTGCTGCTGTTTCTGTTGCACCTACTGCAGAGCAGATTCGTTGGGATGGCAGAGATGCCCAGGCACATGCATTGATAGCTTTGTCTGTCAAACGTGCCATTATCCCTCACATTCGCTCTTGCAGAACAGCAAAGGATGCTTGGGATACACTTACCACTTTGTACCAGGCTAGGAATGAGGCTCGTGTTGCTTACCTCCGAAAACAGTTGGAGAGTGAGCACATGAATGAAGGTGATTCTATGGACAGTTTTGCTGATGAGGTTATACCAGATAGCTCACTTGTGCAGACCGTTCTGAATGGCCTTCCTGATTCATATCAGAGTTTTGCCTCTACTCTTCGATTGATGATGAAAGGCAATCCGAATGCCTTGTCATTTGAGGAATTAGTCTCTGTTCTGTTGCAGGAAGATCAGTCCAGGCAGAACAGGTCCATTATGCGTGTTGCAGATCAAGCTTTCCTGGCTAGTCAGAAGGGCAAAGGAAAATGGAGCTCTTCTACTAGTAAGCAGAAATCTGCAAATGCTGCACAATCGAAGAACCAGGATAAAGATGAGAAGAAATCAGAAAAGCAGAAATTGTTCTGCAAGTACTGTAAAGGAAATGATCATATTATAAAGAACTGTCCAAAACTGGCTGCTAAAGAGGCAAAGAAGAAAGAGGCTGGAATGGTTGTTGCAGAGGCCTCTACACCAAAAACAGAGTCTGCAAATCTTGTGCAGGAAGAAGAATGGGCGTTTACTACTGTCTGCAGTTTTGACCCATCTTCTCATGATCAGTGCATGTCTGCAGTAGACTCAGATGTTTGGTACTTTGACAGTGGGGCGACCAAACATATTACCTCGCAGCGTAGTTTCTTCTCTTCACTCGAGCCTGCCCCTACAGGGAATACTGTCACATGCGCCAATAACTCCTCTTATCCTGTTATGGGAGTTGGTAAGATCATTTTGACTACTGCTGATGGTAGTTCTTTCACTTTGTCAGATGCTTTATTTGTGCCAGGGATCAAAAAGAACCTGTTATCAGTTTCTGCATTAGCCAAGATTGGCTTGGTTGTGAAATTCGTTGATGACAGGTGTACAGTCCATGATCTCTCAAATGGCGATGTGATTATTGCTTCTGGCATTTTATGTCGTGGGCTGTATAAGCTCATAGACTATGAAAGATCTGTGAATGATTCGGCATGTGCAGTTCATGATTCTCAGGCTATGTCAGATGCAAAGCTTTGGCATGCACGCTTTGGTCATCTGAATTTTGCTAGTTTGTTACGCCTGCAGAAATCTGAAATGGTGTCTTCTTTGCCCAAACTTGAGGCACCTGGAAAACATGTTTGTGAAGGCTGTATTTTGGGCAAAATGCAGCGTTCTTCCTTTCCAAAAGATGGTTCAGTTCGGGCTATGCAGAAATTGCAGCTTGTACATAGTGATGTCTGTGGTCCTATGCAGACACCCTCTTTTGGAAATTACCTTTACTTCGTGACTTTCATTGATGATTTTTCCAGGCATGCATGGGTATACCCACTCAAAGCAAAGTCCGAAGTGTTCATGTGCTTCAAACAGTTTTTGGTTTTGGCTGAAAATCTGTCAGCATGTAAAATCGGCACCCTCCGTTCTGATCGAGGGGGGGAATATATGTCTTCAGATTTTAATGCATTTCTGGCTGAACGTGGGATAAAACACCAGTGTACAGTGCCGTATACACCTCAACAGAATGGAGTTGCTAAACGAAAGAACAGGTCACTCATGGAGATGGCGAGGTGCATGGTCAAAAGTCAGGCTTTACCACATAGTTTCTGGCTTGAGGCTGTCATGTGTGCAGCATATGTACTGAACAGGTGTCCCACCAAAGCGTTGCAGTCTATCACTCCATATGAGGCTTGGCATGACCGCAAGCCATCTGTTGCTCATCTGCGTGTTTTTGGTTGTTTGGCATATGCATTAGTGCCTGAACAACATCGCAGAAAATTGGATGATAAGGCAGTAAAATGTATTTTTGTTGGGTACAGTTCTGAAAGTAAAGGCTATCGTCTGTATCATCCACAGACTAAACGCATTCTGGTTAGCCGTGATGTTGTCTTTGTGGAAGATGCTATTCAGCCATTGCTTTCATGTACTAAGGAGACATCTGTTAGCTCCAAAGACATGTATGATACTTTGATGCCTCTTTTTACAGGTGGACAGGCTAGTGCTGGTCCTAATGAGGCAACTTCTCAGCCTTTGCAGGTTTCATATGATGATGCAGATCATTCCATTTCTGATGCAGATTTACATGATGCACTTGTTGATGAGAGAGCTGATATTGAACAGGCAAAAACTATGCCAAAATGGCTGGTGCAGACTTTGCGTGACAGCAAATTAGATGCACCTTTGTCATATCGTACTCGTTCAGGCTCTCATAGTACCTCCTTTGCATCAGATTGCTATGCTATGGCTGCATCTAGTCTCTGTGATGAGAATGAGCCTGTTTCTTTTGATGAAGCACAAAATTCAGAAAATTGGATGGCTGCTATGCAATCTGAATATGATGCTATAATGAAGAATGGTACATGGTCTTTATGTGACTTGCCTCCTGGCAAGAAGGCCATTGGCACTAAGTGGGTGTACAAGCTGAAGCGTAAACCTGATGGTACAGTTGACAGGTATAAGGCTAGGCTTGTTGCAAAGGGTTATGCGCAGGAAAGAGGCATTGATTTTGATGAGACCTTTGCACCTACATGCCGTATGACTACTGTTCGGAGCATTTGTGCACTTGCAGCCCATCATGGTTGGAATGTACATCAGTTGGACATTAAAACAGCATTTCTGAATGGTGACTTGCATGAAGAAGTGTATGTTTTTCAGCCCCGTGGCTTTGTGCAGAAGGGCATGAAAACCAGGTGTGCAGGTTAAAGAAGGCGTTATATGGTTTAAAGCAAGCACCACGTGCTTGGTATGAGAAGATACATGCCTATCTGATTGCACATGGTTTTGAGAACAGTCCAACTGAAAGCACCTTATATGTTAAGCGTGCTAATGATGTGCTTCTGATCATTGTTGTCTATGTAGACGACATGCTGCTCACTGGTCCTCTTGAGAAGCATATTGCTGATTTCAAGGCTGATTTGCATGCCTCATTTGAGATGTCTGATTTGGGGCATTTGCATCACTATTTGGGCATTCAATTTATGCAAGTTGATGGTGGAATGGCTTTGTGTCAAACGAAATATATTGACACATTATTGCAGCGTTTTGGCCTTGAAGACTGTAAGCCTATTGCCACTCCTATGGAGACAGGTTTACGATTGAGTCTTCATGATGCTGGAGATGCATTTGATGCTGTTCTCTATCAGCAGGCTGTTGGATGCTTGATTTACTTATGCATTACTCGGCCAGATATTCAGTTTGCTGTCTCACAGATGAGCAGGTTTATGCATTGCCCAGGAGTCACGCATTGGAAAGCGGTTAAGCGCATCTTTCGCTACTTGAGTGGTACTCGGCTACTTGGGTTGTTTTATCCCAAGGGGGGATCACCACCGCCAGATTTGCATGCTTTTTCTGACTCAGATTGGGCTGGTTGCTATGACACTCGTGTGTCCACCAGTGGTTTTTGCTTCATGCTTGGTAGCTCATGTATATCTTGGTTGAGCAAGAAGCAGCCTACTGTGGCCACTTCCAGTTGTGAGGCTGAGTATAGGGCAGCTTTCACAGCGACTGTTGAGTGTGTGTGGCTCAGACGCCTTATGGCTGATTTGGGTGTTGGCCAGTCTTCTGCCACCACCATCTTCACTGACAGTCAGAGCGCATTGGCAGTTGCGAGGAACCCTGTGTTCCATGCTCGCACTAAGCACATTGAGGTGCATTATCACTATGTCAGGGAGAGGTTCTCTGCTGGGGAGATCAGCTTGGCATATGTGCCCACGCAGGAGAACATTGCAGACCTTTTCACGAAGGCTCTGCCTAGGGAGAAGTTTGAAGCTTTCCGCAAAGCTTTGGTCTTACTTCCTTTTGTGGAGTGATTTCCACATAGCTCGGCACTTCCTTATACATGAGTGCCAGCTCCTTGTTCACCGCATCACTCCCAGGGGGGATTTGTTGATATATTTAGGTAGTGATGTGTGTGAACACTCTAGGACCGCCGGGGCACTTTTTTCCCTCTTTAGGAGGTTTTTTTCCCCCGGCTTGTATATACGCCTATTGCCCTAATGGGCTACTTATCTTTGTACATTCTCTAGTAATACATTCAGTCTTGTGTGTTGTGCTCCAAGCTTCTTCTTCTTCCTTGTGCTGTTCGCGTGCTTCCGCAGACGTCTAACTCCAACAGACTTATTAGGTCAATTAAGTGGAGCGACTCTATTCACTAAGATTGACTTAAGATCTGGATATCACCAAATTAGGATAAAAACAAAGGATATTCCTAAGACAGCTTTTTGAACATGTTATGGTCACTATGAGTTCACGGTTCTTCCTTTTGGATTAACAAATGCTCCTGCCACATTTATGTGCTTGATGAATAATATTTTTCATGATTACCTAGATGAATTCATCTTAGTATCTCTTGATGCTATATTTGTATACTCCAGAGATGATTCTGAGCATGGAGTCCATCTCAAGAAGACTTTGCAAACTCTTAGGGAACACAAATTGTATGGAAAAAGAAGTGTTTATTTGCTAAGGATAAACTTGTGTATCTAGGAAGAGTAATATCAAAAGAAGGAATCCTTATAGATGAAGATAAGGTAAAAACGATAGTTGATTAGCCGATTCCTAAGACTGTAAGGGATGTTACAAGTTTTCTTGGGTTGGCACAATATGAAAGAGCACATATTAAGGATTTCTCTAAGATAGCTACTCCCCTCACATAATTGACTAAAGAGAATGTAGGATTTGCATGGAGTGATGGTCAAAAATCATTTGAAACATTGAAACAAAAAGCATTGAAAATTGTGTTTTGAAAATACCAAAAATGGGAAAGCCTTTTGTGGTTGCATGTGATGCAAGTGGTAGTCAGATAGGATCTGTTCTTTCACACGATGGTAGGGTGGTCACATATGAGTCCAGCAAACTAAGAAAACATGAACTTAACTATCCTACTCATGATTTAAAAATGCTTGCTGCTGTGCATGCACTTAAGCATTGGAGACATCTATTGTTAGGGGTTAAGTTTGAATTGAAAACAGATCATCAGAGTCTAAAATACATCTTCACACAACCATTGCTTAACAATAGGCAGAAGTGTTGGATTGAATTATTAAGTGAGTATGATTTTGACATTAAGTATTTAGCTGGTAAGGAAAATAAGGTTGCTAATGCATTGAGTCAAAGACCTTTGTGTAATCTCGTTTTTGTAATAAATTCTGATTTTCTCAATTGAATTCAAGAAGAGATAAAACAAGATCTTTTTTATGCACCAATTTGGAATTCTTTGAATGCAAAAAGGGGATAGATACATGAAGAAAACTTTCATTTGCAGAATGGAACATTGTATTATAACAATCGGCTATGCATATCTTCTAAATCTCCATTAAAAGTTAAAATATCACATGATTGTCATGATGCACCTTTTTCTACACATGCACGTTATTCAAGGACCTATGTTAAAACAAAGTATTCTTACTTTTGGCCATGTATGGAGTGGGATATTAGAAAATATGTAAGTGAATGTTTGAAGTGTCAACAGGTGAAATCTGAGTTTAAGAGGATGCCTTGAATGCTTCAACCTTTGGATGTTCCAAATTAGAAGTGGGACTCTATTTCTATGGACTTTATCACTAAGCTACGAGAAGTAAGCATGATACCATATTTGTTGTAGTCGATAGGCTTACCAAGATGGCACATTTCTTTCCTATGAAAAAGAGTGATACTCTATTGAATGTTGCAAGAATCTTTGTAAGAGAAATTTTTCAATTACATGGAATGCCTAAAAGCATAATTTCTGATAGAGATTCTAGATTTACGTCAAACTTTTGGAGAGCAACATTTGAATCGATAGGAACTCAACTTCGTATGAGTACAACTTTCCATCCACAAACTGATGTGGAAACCAAGAGGGTTAATAGGGTAGTTGAAGATATGTTGCATATGTATGTAAATGAAAAGGAGGATAATTGGAGTGATATTTACCCTTCCTTGAGTTTGCATACAATAGTGCATGGCATGCATCTATAAAAATGACTCCGTTTGAAGCTATGTACGGTTATACTTGTTTAACTCCATCTTCGTTTTTGGGTTTTCCAAATAAAGTAGAAGTGTCCAAAGAAATGCTTGATAAAACGGATGAAGAACTTGGGAAAATTAAGGAACACATAAAAGAAGCTCAGAAAAGACAAAAGAAGCTCTATGATTTAAAGAGAAGACCACTTGAATTTCAAGTTGATGATATGATATTCCTTAAATTTAATCCTCACCGATCTAACTTGTTGTTAGGGTAGGATCATAGACTTTCTCCTCGATATGCAGGTGCTTTTAAAGTTTTGAAAAAGATTGGATCTCTTCCTTATTTGCTGGAATTACCTAAACATTTAAATGTGCATCCTATATTTCATGTTAGCTTACTTAAAAGATATGTATCTAATGTTGCTCATGTTTTGCAGGACAATTATAAGCTCAAAGATGATTTCTCTTTTGAGCTTCAACCTGAAATAATATTAGATAGAAAGGAAAGATTTCTTAGAAATAGATCTATAGTAGAAATTTTAGTGAAATGGCGCTCATATACCCAGTAGAAGATTCAAGTTGGTTGAACTTAGACGATTTTCTAAAACATTATCCTTTTCTAACTCTGAGGACAGAGTTCTTAAAGGGGGGAAGAATTGTAATAGGTCTCTTTTCTAGTGCAATAATTCATTTTGAACTTTGTAAATTTCATTGTGGGGATAATGCTTAGAATGAATAATTAGGTCATTTTATGCATGTACGAAAAATTTTGGGTTGACAAGTTTCATATTCTCTCTATAGACCTTATTTGCATCATGTTTTCTAGTGGGATTTTGAAGGTGAAGATGAAAGAATTAAGGAAAACTCTATATGAGAGAAAGGTAGAGCAAGTAAAGTGCCTTTGTGAAATTTTTGTGAATCATGTTTTAAGTACCTCGTTCAGGGTCCTACATTTAGTTCATTGTAAGAAAATGCCTTGATTTTACTCTCTATCTAAAATTTTAAAACTTGCAGGGCTCAAAAGTGGCATTTGAAGGTGGATTTGGACCTCAGACATCTCTAGCACTATTGTGCATATTGCAAAATTGAATAAAAGTGTCTCTCACAAACTTAAGCTAATTCCTCACCCTTTTTGAGTTATAAGGCTTTGAAAAGTGCCATTTTCCAACACTATTAAAAGGAAAAAAAATGAGGGCTTATCTATTTCTATTCGAATCCATGATTCTGATGCTCACGTGTCACCATGTCTAATTATGGATATTTTTGGATATGTTTTATTTTGGTATTTTTCTGCTATTTTTGACTAGTACGCTAAAGAAAGAAAGCACACTACGATCGCATGACTTTTTGTAAAAGTTTTGGAGAAACTCAACTTTTTCTAAACTTGGTGGATCTCACACTTCTTTGGGAGGGCAGAGATCAAACTCTAATATAGGGAGACCTGCACGTCAACACAGGGGACGCACAGAAATTTGAGAATTACCTTGTGATTGAGAGTGAGAGTGAGAGTGTGATTGATAGTGCGAGTATGAATGTGATTGTGATAGCTCCGGGGTGGTCTAGAGGGCTTCGTCAAGAAGCTATTGTCCAAAGCTATTATAACCATTGATTCACATCTATAATATCAGAATTCTTCCTTCTCTGCGTCATATTTGTTTCTACTCTTCCGCATCAGATTTTCTCTTACCTTTTGCAATCTCTGCGTTCTTCTCTCCTCTGTTATTGTGATTGAGAAAATGCTACAAGTGGTATCAGAGCAGAATGAATCCTCGGGAATGATGGAAGATCTAACACAAAAGATTCGTGAACAAGAAGAGCTTATTCAGAAGCTTCTTGGAGAATTGTGCAAAGAACGAGGCGGAAAGCAACCAAAAGGAGCAACAAATTTGTTTGTGGAGCTGAACCATGAAGCAGATGAAGGTGCGGGAACATCTACTGTACCTCTCAGAAAACAAAACGCAATTATGAAGATATGGAACAAGGTGAGTCTGCCCTTAACCAAGTCTTCAAAAAGGCAAACTTGAATGATTTTGATGGTGAGAAGAAGAGTGCCGAAGCGAGGCATGGATTGAAGAAGTGAAGGATTTCTTTGATCTTCCACAATTTAGTGAAGAGCCCAAGGCAAAAGTTGGGATCCTACACCTGCGTGGGATCCCAAAGCTAGTGGAAGTCATATATGCAAACTCGAACGCATTTTGGTCCAGTTCTATGGAAGGAATTTAGAGAACAAGCTAAAAAACGCTATTGTTGTCCACACTACCATATGGAGAAAAGATGAAGTTCTACAATTTCCGACAACACAAAAGTGATAAGCATAGCTTATTCGTTGATGAGTACAAAGAGAAGTTCCTACGTCTTCATAAATATGCATTAGAGGTTAGTGGTAACGCTCTAAAGAGTAAAAGTATTGAAGGGCTTCGTGAGGAACTTCACTATCAAGTCAGGGATCTCGATGCATTGATTTTCTTGATGTTGTTGCAATAGCCAAGAACTTTGAGAACATGGAGAAGTTCAATTTGCAGAAGGCAAATAGAAGCAGATTCATTGCAACAGGAGATAGGCCACAAAGACCTGTTGCAATGAACATTAACAACAATTCAAAGAAGACTCCATCTTCAAATAACCAAGGCAAGAATCCTGCTGAATTGGAAAATCAAAGGAGGTGTCAACCAATTGAGTGGCAACAAGACCCTGATTTTATTGAGAGGGCAAAAGACTTGGTCTCTGTTTTCGTTGCGAGGAGCAAGGGCATCGGACATATGAGTGCCTGAATAAGGCAGACTTTCAACCCGCACAATCAAAAGCAATAAACATCATGGAGGAGGGTACAATTATTGAGGAAGCAGATGATGGAGGTAAGTGCCCTGACTCTACTTTACATTGCATGGTGGTTAGTTCTTTTCAAAAGGATTCTGTAATGACGATTCCGGGTATGATTTTTGTGCATAAATCAGATTTTTGATCGATTCAAGTAGTACCCATTGTTTTCTATCTTTCAAATTGGTACAAAACCTAGGGATATCCCTAAATATGCAGATAACCAGACTTGTACAGATGGCCAATGGATGATTACACTACACAAAAACATATATTGAAAACCTTGAATTTACTCTTTCTGATAGATGCTTTTTTGGAAGTTTCCATGTAATTGAGATGAAACAAATGATGCAATCATAGGCATGGATTGGCTAGTTAAAAATTCTGTGATGACTAATTGTGAACAAAGAACGATCACTTTAAAGCTAGATGATGAATCTATTCATATTCAAGGTGATGCCTATAATCCTAAACCTATCCTTATTTCTGTTATGTAGATAATTAAAGGTATACATGACAGTTGTAGATCATTTATAGTGTATGTAAACCACGTGCATGAAGAAGATAATGAGGAAAGTTTTTCGAATTATGTAGAAACTCTTTAGAAAGAATACTAGAAGAGTTGCCTGGTATACCCCTACCTAGGCAGATTGACCATGCCATTGACCTTTATCCAAGGAGCGAACCATATTCTAGAGCACCCTATAGATTTAATATCGACCAATTAAAGGAGCTTAAGATTCAATTAGATGATCTTCTGAAGAAAGGCCTGATAAGACTGAGTGTATCACCTTGGGGTGCACCTGTTTTATTTCAGAAGAAGAAAGACGGCTCTTATAGATTATGCATTGACTATAGGGGGTTGAATAAAAGAACAATTAAGAATAAGTATCCACTCCCTCACATAGATGACTTATTAGGTCAATTAAGTGGAGCAAGTGCATTCTCTAAGACTGACTTAAGATCTCGATATCACCAAATTAGGATCAAAATAGAGGATATTCCTAAGACAGCTTTTCGAACATGTTATCGTCACTATGAGTTCACGGTTCTACCTTTTAGATAAACAAATGCTCCTGCCACATTTATGTGCTTGATGAATAATATTTTTTACGATTACATAGATGAATTCATCTTAGTATTTCTTGATGATATAGTTGTATACTCCAAAGATGATTTTGAGAATGCAGTACATCTCAAGAAGACTTTGCAAACTCTTAGGGAACACAAATTGTATGGAAAAAGGAGTAAGTATTTCTTTACTAAGGATAAACTTGTGTATTTAGGAAGAGTAATATCAAAAGCAGGAATCCTTATAGATGAAGATAAGGTAAAAACAAAAGTTGATTGGCCGATTCCTAAGACTATAAGGAGTGTTAGAAGTTTTCTTGGGTTGGCACAATATGAAAGAGCACATATTTAGGATTTATCTAAGATAGCTACTCCCCTCATAAATTGACTAAAAAGAATGTATGATTTGCGTGGAGTGATGCCTGTCAAAAATCATTTGAAACATTGAAACAAAAAGTCGTTGAAGATTTTGTTTTGAAAATACCAGAAATGGGAAAGACTTTTGTGGTCGCATGTGATACAAGTGGTGGTTAGATAGGATGTGTTCTTTCATAGGTTGGTAGGGTGGTTGCATATGAGTCCAAAAAACTAAGAAAACGTGAACTTAACTATCCTACTCATGATTTAGAAATGCTTGTTGTTGTGGAGGCACTTAAGCATTGGAGACATCTATTGTTAGGTGTTAAGTTTGAATTGAAAACAGATCATCAGAGTCTAAAATACATCTTCACACAACCATTGCTTAACAATAGGCAAAAGTGTTGGATTGAATTATTGAGTATGATTTTGACATTAAGTATTTGGCTAGTAACTAAAATAAGGTTGTTGATGCATTGAGTCAAAGACCTTTGTGTAATCTTGTTTCTGTAATAAATTCTGATTTTCTCAATCACATTCAAGAAAAGATAAAATAGGATCCTTTTTATGCACCTATTTTGAATTCTTTGAATGCAAATAGGGGATCGATACATGAGGAAAAATTTCATCATCATCTTTCAGCTTAAATTGTCCTCCAAAACATGAGCAACATTAGATACATATCTTTTAAGTAAGCCAACATGAAATACAGGATGCACATTTAAATGTTTAGGTAATTCCAACAAATAAGCAAGAGATTCAATCTTTTTCAAAACTTTAAAAGCACCTGCATATCGAGGAGAAAGTCTATGATTCTTCCCTAACAACAAGTTGGATCGGTGAGAATTAGCTTTAAGAAATACAATATCATCAATTTGAAATTCAAGTGGTCTTCTCTTTATATCATAAAACTTCTTTTGCCTTTTCTGAGCTTCTTTTATGTGTTTCTTAATTTTCCCAAGTTCTTCATCCATTTTATCAAGCATTTCTTTGGACACTTCTACTTTATTTTGAAAACCCAAAAACGAAGGTGGAGTCAACAATTATAACCATACATAGCTTCAAAGGGAGTCATTTCTATAGATGCATGCCATGCACTATTGTATGCAAACTCAACCAAGGGTAAATATTCACTCCAATTATCCTGCTTTTCATTCACATACATACACAACATATCTTCAACTACCCTGTTCACCCTCTCGGTTTTCCCATCAATTTGTGGATGGGAATATGTACTCATATGAGGTTGAATTCCTGTCGATTCAAATGTTGCTCTTCAAAAGTTTGACGGAAATCTAGCATCTCTATCAGAAATTATGCTTTAAAGCATTCCATGCAATCGAAAAATTTCTCTTACAAAGATTCTTGCAACATTCAATGCAGTATCAGTCTTTTTCATAGGAAAGAAATGTGCCACCTTGGTAAGCTGATCGACCACAACAAATATGGTATCATGCTTAATTCTGTCATAGGTAGCTTAGTGATAAAGTCCATAGATTTAGACTCCCACTTTTGATTTGGAACATCCAAAGGTTGAAGCATTCCAGGCATCCTCTTATACTCAGATTTCACCTGTTTACACTTCAAACATTCACTTACATATTTTCTAATATCCCGCTTCATACATGGCAAAAAGTAAGAATACTTTGTTTTAACATAGGTCCTTGAATAACCTGGATGTGCAAAAAAAAGGTGCATCATGACAATCATGCGATATTTTAACTTTTGATGGAGATTTAGAAGATATGCATAGACGATTGTTACAATACAATGTTCCATTCTGCAAAGTAGAAGTTTTAGTGAAATGGCACTCATACCCAGTAGAATATTGGAGTCGGGTGAACTTAGACAATTTTCTAAAACATTATCCTTCTTTCCAATTCTCAGGATAGAGTTCTTAAAGGGGGGAAGAATTGTAATAGGACTCTTTTCTAGTGAAATAATTCATTTTGAACTTTCTTAATTTCATTGTGGGGATAATGATTAGAATGAATAATTAGGTCATTTTATGCATGTAGGAAAAAATTTGCATTGAGAAGTTTCATATTCTCTCTCTAGACCTTATTTGCATCATGTTTTCTAGTGGAATTTCGAAGGTGAAGATGAAAGAATTAAGGAAAACTCTATATGAGACAAAGGTAGAGCAAGTACAAGAGAATAAAAGTGCCTGTGTGAAATTTTTGTGAATCATGTTTTGTGTACCTCATTCAGGGTCCTACATTTAGTTCATTGTAAGAAAATGCCTTGATTTTACTCTCTAGAATTTTGAAACTTGCAGGGCTCAAAAGTGGCATTTGGAGGTGGATTTGGACCTCGAATGTCTCTAACACTATTGTGCAAATTGCAAAATTTAATAAAAGTGTCTCTAACAAGCTTAAGCTAATCCCTCACCCTCTTTGAGTTACAAGGCTTTGAAAAATGCCTTTTTCCAACACTTTATTATAAAAAAAAAGGGGGGGCTTATATATTTCTATTCAAATCCGTGATTTTGATGCTCACGTGTCACCATGTCTAATTATGGATATGTTTTCTTTTGGTATTTTTCTCCTTATTTTCACAGGTACACTAAAGAAAGAAAGCACACTACAATCGCATGGATTTTTGCGAAAGTTTTGGACAAACTCAACTTTTTCTAAATTTGGTGGATCGCACACTTCTTTGGGAGGGCAGCGATCAAACTCTGATAGGGGATGCACATCAACATAGGCGATGCACAGAAATCTGAGAATTACCTTGTGATTGAGAGTGTTGACAATATACGGGAAGAAGCAAGTACGGACACACATGCAGATCTAGCACTAAGGCAACCCTTCATTTTTTTCAAAACCCTCACATCATTTTAAAGTGATTCTCATCACTACAAACCCTTGTAAATATCATTTCACCTTTTTGTAGCTCCATTTTGTACAAGCCGAGGAGTCCTCGAGCTTGGGGAGCCTTAGAAGTAGTTGCCTGCCAATTTTCATAATTTTTAGATCTCGTTTGGGCCCTCAAATAAGCCCTGGAACCTAATTTTTAACTAGGCCGGACACTAGGTCTGGACAGGGCCAAAGCTAGTCAAAAACTATAAATAGAGCTAGAGAGCTCATTTTTGGGGTAGCTTCTTGTAGTTTGAGCTTGTATGAGAACTTGGTTGCAATAGAAGTGATTCCATTGTCTTACTCTCTTTGTTCTTGCCGTGTGTGCACGTGTGCGTGTATGTGTGTGCATGCTTGTGTGCTTCTCACTCACGCACTTGTGCTTCCACTTGCTCGTGGTCTTCATACCATCCTCATGTCTTCCCGGATTGACATTAAAGGAGGTGCTACTCATCACTGAGCTACACCAAATTTTGGCGCCGTTGCCGGGGATCGAGCTTTGAGGACGAGCATGTGATGGTAAGACGTAGAGAGGACGCGTTGGAATGGTAAGTAGTTGGTAAATTTCTGATTTTTCTCCATCTCCATCTCCATCTTCACCTCCTTCTCCATCTCCACTTCCTTCTCCTTCCCCACTACATATTCCCTCTTCCTTGTCATTCCCCTCATTTGTTGTGTGCGAGTTTGAGAGAGAGCGTGTGTGTGCTTGTCTTTGTGTGTTTTTTGCATGTTTCTTGCTGGTGGCAGCTCCATCATCATCTCCAGCAAGCTCAACAGGTACAGAATTTGTCTGCACAGTCCTCGAGGCATTGAGCTCGAGCTATCGCGACACTCCGAAAATTTCACCCAATCACGATTCTGAGTGCACCACGACACTGCGCAGGCCTAGAGCTCCCAGGATCACTAGATAGAACAGAAAAATTCACCATATCCCGAGCTATCGCGACACCTCGAGGTATCGCGACACCTCACGACCTATCGCGACACCTCACGACCTATCGCAACACCTCACGACCTATCGCGACACCTCACGAGCTATCGCGACACTTCCCACCTATCGCGACACCTCACGACCTATCGCGACACCTCGAGGTATCACGACACCTCACGACCTATTGCGACACCTCACGACCTATCGCGACACCTCACGACCTATCGTGACACCTCACGACCTATCGTGACACCTCACGAGCTATCACGACACTTCCCACCTATCGCGACACCTCACGACCTATCGCGACACCTCACGACCTATCGCGACACTTCCCACCTATTGCGACACCTCACGAGCTATCGCGACACCTCACGACCTATCGCGACACCTCACGACCTATCGCGACACCTCACGACCTATCGCGACACTTCCCACCTATCGCGACACCTCACGAGCTATCGCGACACTTCCCACCTATCGCGACACCTCACGAGCTATCGCGACACTTCCCACCTATCGCGACACCTCGACCCGACCTATCGCGATACACGGCCTTTAACGCATGAAAAGTTAGGGTTAATTTTGAGTGAATGGAAGGGTAGTTGAGCTTAATTTTAGGCACCTTGGTGTAACTTTAGAACCTTGGAAGTGGGCAAAAGGCCTAGAAACCAGAGAGGGATCTCCTGAACCCTGAGAGCCTGTTTTGACCGTTTAGTGCCTGAATGGTCATAACTTGACCATACGAACTCCGATTGATGAGATTTTGGTCTCGTTGGAAAGCTCGTTGAGAATCCTACGTGGACCTCGACTGGTTTTTGTAAGAATCATACGTGGAGTTTTAGAACATGCATTTTTAAGTTGACCTTTAGGTGGAACTAAGTGGTCCTCAGATTCAGGGGGTACAGTGAGTTACTCCAGGGGGACTAAAATTATTGATGTGTGTCTTCCAATTACTTGTGGTAATAGAGCTATACTAACTGGTGAGCTTTTGCAGGAACTTTGTGTGCACTCAAGGCAATCCAAAGCAAGCTAGCAAGGGTGAGTACCAAGCTTGGGAGAAGGCTTCCTGGGCTTGTGTAGCAGTTTGGTCAACCAGCTAATTGAGGTTGGAAGATCTCTCAACCCTCCTTTGTCAATTCCTAGCCTAGGCTAAGTACGACTTAGGTGTGGTAATTAATTAGGGCAACGTTAGGCACGAATCAAGTCCAAGAGTATTAATCAACCAAGTACAAGAGGTAAGTAGGTCTTAAGTGTGAAAACTCTAAGGGACAAAAGGTAAACTGGAGTCGATCACTTATCAAGTGCGGAAATTCACTTAAGTACTCCTGACGATGCGATTTCAGACAAGACCATAAACATAATATTCAACTCAAAAGAACAAAGTGATTGGTGCAAAAGTAACCTGCGACGAGAGTGTGCTTGGGTCCCGGGGGGTAGATAAATCGGGCATATGAACCTTAGATCAGGCAGACACTTAGGCCGAGACAGACAAAGCCTCAGATCTTCTGAAGCTAGTGTCAATCACACTGCCAGGTCTTGGGCCCAACAGTTGAGTGATTACCCATACACTCCCAGATCAGAAACAAGTGATTCTGAGATGTCCTATCACATGGAAAGACCAGTAGGTAGCTCAGGGGTGGCTTATCTAGAAAAGCCAGAGGGACCTTACAAGACTCAATTGGAATACATCAGGACGAATCGTCTAGGTGCTCGCATCTACGAAGACGGATTGAGAAGATCTGTGGTCCAGATGAAGAACCCCGATCAACCCCATGGACTAGAACACCCGGTAGTGAAGTTTGAGAATGGAGCATACCTAGATAAAGAAGGGACTATATATGTAGTCACCACTCTTCCTGATAGAACTGATGAGTTTGGAAATGTGATTACAGAAACCGACATGGGTGATATAGAGCAAGGGAACTTAGAGAGAGAGCCAAGAACTCCCCGTGGTAAATCTGTCTTGACCAGAATCATGACTCCAGAGTGGATTCCACAGGATAATAAAAGCATAGATCTGCTTTTAAACCGAGAAACCGATGAGGCTTTTTGGAGATACAAATCTGCTCAACCCCAGGAAGTGAGTGCCCTCACAATCTATGAGTTTAAAGACCCTGATAGCCCAGGCCAAGTAACCTACCTAGACAATGCATCAGAAAGAATCTTCGTGGTCACATGTGTCCTTTGGTCACCAAGGAGCTGGGACCTCCCAAGCTCATGGAGCTCAACGAGATAGAAGTAGAGACAAACCTGAGGTAAGTTTTGCCAACTCCCTCGGAAGAGAAAGACCGGGAACAGAAAGGAATAGAGTGGAACCTGAGAGACATAGAACCCCATGGAATCAAAGGAATACTGGCGATTTTCCTTTGCCAAGGCTGAGAGAATACACTAGGACCCTGCGACCAACTCAACTGGTGAAGTCCATGAAGAATTATTTCGATGGCACGGGAGACCCTTATGACCATGTGGCAGAATTTCGGCAAGTATTGAAAGCTGAACAAGTAGAGGACCTATTCACACAATATAATGCTTTCGGTCTAACCCTTAGGAACACTGCCCTTACGTGGTTTCAACCACTAAACGAGAGGCATTTTAGAAACATAGACCAGCTCTTAGAGGCATTTATCGTTGAGTTTTCTAAGAGTGGAATCAGGCATAACACCTCCTCACTAATTCATAGCTTCAAACAAACACCTCAAGAGACGGTCAGACTAGCTGGAAGGAGATTTAGGCAGTACCTGGAGAGATGTCCAATGCCGGAGTTATCCACATCAGCCAAACAAGTGGCCTTGTTCTTGGATGGATTGTTGAGCACCAAGCTCAGGTCATATGTGTATCTGAAGGACCCCAGAACGATAGAAGAGTGTGTGCGAATGTGCATAGACATTGAGGACAATCTAGGTGAGGAATTAGAACTATCAAAAATCTATAAGGATTCTGATAGCTCTAGTAACCTGACATCTGGTCGATCCACATCCATTGAGGAACTTGCAGAGAAGGTAGCCAGAAAACTAGGTGTCTCTAGCAAACAAATTCCGAGATTTTCCCCAGTTAAGCGGTGTTACAATTGTGGCGGTGAACATATGGCAAGTGTATGTCCCATTATGGCCCAACCCCAGGCGAATCCTAATAGCCAGTACTGCACCATAGAGCGCAGGTACACCAACCACACTGCACAAGACTGCCCATATAACAAACAAACTGTTAGGCAAAATTACCCTCAGCCATATCCACAACAGGGTAGATACCAGAATCAGTACCCACCACAACAATACAGCAGACCACAGCAAACTTATCAGCCACCGTATCAAGGGCAGCAGAGACCTCAACCAGTCCTAGTACAACAACCCCCTGCTCCCACCAATGCAATACCAGTGAAATATGCGTCTGCTGAAGAAAATCCGAATAGAGCCATAGTCCCAGTCATCCCATTGCTATCAGACAGTGATCCAAGTGACCATAGTTTTGACTCCACACATATTGATAGCCCACAGGCTTACTACATGCAGTCACTTGAGCATAACGAGTCATACTATTATGAGGACCCAAGTGAAAATAGTGGGGAACCTGAGTATGCTAATGTCATGTTCACAAACCCCAACTCTAGACCTCAACCTAGGCAGGTACGACCCCCATTTCCTAGAGGACCATGCTTCAGATGTCAGGGAGATCACCTTATACGTGATTGTCCACTACCTATCCCTACACAACCTCAACCAGTAACCATTCAGGGTTTCTGTCAAGACTGCGGGAAAGAACATCTCCTAAGAGATTGCCCAAAGAACCCTAATAACATACCTAAAATCACTCCTATCAATGTTGTTGGGTTAGTTGTAGACTCCACAGGGAGTGTGACTTCCACTGCACCTGTGCAGGTGATCACAAGAGCCCAGGCACTTCAACAACACCAAGGTGTTGGTCAGGAAAAGAGCCCCGAGGTGAGTGAAACAGAGAGCATAACCAAAAAGAGGACTAGAGCTTGGAAGGATAGTCGTGAAAGAATGAAGAGGCAATGGGCAAAAAAGATAAACGAACTTGAAGAAAGCTTGAGAGAAACCAAGGCAAAAATCATAGAGATCACACAATTCCACCACTACCATCCCCATCACCCTCCATTCCTCCACCCTCTAATACACCCCACGTAACCCACCCACCACCCCGAGTAGGATCAGTATTAGCTGACCCCACTCTTGAAGGCTTGGACATGATGTTCAAGGCCTACCAGGCTCGACTTCAAGAAGGGCCAACAGCTGCAAACCTAGACAAGAGTTACCCTAGAGCAGATTTAGAGATTGAACGGATGAAAATGTGCATGAAAATGGTAGAACAAGCTCAAGCTATACTTGAGACTAGTCAAAAGTTCAATCAGACAAACTCTGTCAAGCCGGATTTGCATTTCCAAGGCTTACTAGAAAGATTAGAGCAGTTGGTAAACAAATCACAAGTTTCTTTACCTCCACAGGCTCAACCAGTTGTTGAAAGAGGAAGCTCACCACCAATGGGAGCTTATGTTCCTAATTCCACGGATGCTGGAATACCTCCTTCAATTCAACAATACTCTCAAGAGTTCTTGCGGGAAATACAAGAAGAGAAATGGGCCAAGGAGAAGGGTGATTCCCCTCCTATTCCTGAGATTGATGATCTTCATGATCAATTTCCCCAAGGCATTCCGTCTATCTATGGAGATCAAACAGAGCAACAAGAGGATGAGAGATTAGATTTTGAATCTAATTCGTTACAAGAGTTGCCTCATTTCACAGGCACATGGGAATCTGAATCTCTCCAGATTAGAGCTCCCACAATATTGGTGAGAAATGAAGACTCAGTGATTCCAAGAAACACTGATGTTGTGAAGAACACTAAGGTTCAATGTCATCTCACTGTAGAGGAGCTCCTCAAGGCAAAACCGGAGCTCTGGAATCATGTGAAGGATCAGGTTCCAGAACTTGCATCCAATATACCAAAAGTAGGCTCTAAGCAAAAGGTTCCAGAGATACCTCTCGACAAGATAGGAGATATGAGCGAAGGTGAAGAAGGTAACACTTATCTTCCGATTACCTATCAAGGTTACACAACCAAAGCAATTGTGGATTTGGGTGCTGGTGTTGCTATTGCGACCACCTCCTTGTGGAAGCGATGGGACAAACCCACCTTAAGACCAACGAGAATGAAACTTCAAATGGCAGATGGTCATTTTGAAAGACCTCTAGGATTGCTTGAAGGGATAACTCTAACCACTTGTGGTGTAGAGTTTGAACATACATTTGCTATATGTGACTTTGAGAAAAATAATGTCTACGAGATGATCCTAGGAAGACCCTTCCTACGACAATTGCAAATAGTACAGGATTGGGGAACCAACTCCTTGTACTTACAGCACTTAGGGGTCACCACCAAGGTCAATTTGAAGGATTACACCTTCAGAGATGTACCACCCCTACAGTGGAATCCTATCCACAAAGCGAAAGAAGATTCTATCTCCGTGCATTCTGGAAGTTCACCTGAACCATCCTGGCTGCATGAAGATACTCACTTGTGGATGTGCAAGGTCGCGGAGGAAGAGGAAAAGCGCCTAAAAGCGAGAGAAGAAGGAACTCCCCCAGGAGATAGACCAATAAAAGACCCAGCCTATACACCGATGATATTTCCAGATGAGGAATTTGAGCCTCATGGTTGGGCAGAAATCTTAGCTACCATGGACATTGCAGTCAATGAAGAACAATGGACGCCTCATTGTGATGAGGAGGGTTATGATATTTCAGTGTTCATGTGTCAGCCCCTGTTGGAAGAGCGTGATCCTAGTGAGTTCATAGAAGAAGAAGAGAATGACGATGATCTAGAATCCATTGTGATGGATACTTACTTTGACTCAGAGGAACACTATTTAGAAGATATAGGAGTGTTAACCCAAAAAGAAGAAGAACCCCTCACAAGTATTAAAACGATAAATTCAAAGGAAGGAAGTGAAGGGGGTCAAAAGAAAAAGAAAAGAAAAGCAGTGAAACAAGAAGAGGAAGAATCATTGTTTGAAGTACCAGAAAATTTCAAGAAATATGAAGTGGAAGACCAAAAAATTTTGGTACGAATGCCTAAGAGAGAGGCCATTATAGGAGAAGCATATGACAATAAAGAAAAGACCAAAAAAATTGTAGTGACCATTGAAGGGAACGAAGAACGATGTACGTACATAGGAGATGACCTAAGTGCAAAAGAAGAAGCAGAGCTTGTAGCTCTATTAAGGGAATATAGGGATGTGTTCGCATGGCACTATAAAGACTTGAAAGGAGTAGATCCAGAGATTTGCTCTCATACGATTCCGATGACCGCTGATGCCAAGCCCACCAAACAAAAGCCCTACACATATAATGACAATTATGCAGCCAAAATAAAGGAGGAAATCGACAGGCTGATTGAAGCTGGATTCATCTATGAGATTGAGCACACTGAATGGGTGTCCCCCATTGTAGTGGTGCCCAAGAAGAATGGGAAATTGCGAGTGTGCATTAACCTTAAAAAAGTTAACGCCGCTACAATCAGAGATAGTTATCCACTTCCAATCACCGAACATCTATTGGAGCGTGTTGCAGGCAAGGAAGTTTATAGCTTCCTTGATGGATTTTCAGGTTACAACCAAGTAGCCATTGCCCCCGAAGATCAACACAAAACGGCATTTGCCACAGAATGGGGAATCTTTGCATTTCGTGTGATGCCATTTGGGCTCACCAATGCACCTGCAACATTCCAAAGGCTCATGTGTCATGTCTTCAAAGAGTTCTTGCGAAAGAGCTTAGAAGTATATGTGGATGATTTATGCGCTCATTCCCAAGAAAGAAGTTACCACATCCCTGAGCTCAGACAAATCTTCAACAAGTGTAGAGATTATCGAGTGTGTCTGAACCCAGAGAAGTGTGTGTTCATGGTACGACAAGGTAAGATCTTAGGTCACATTGTTTCTAAGAATGGAACTTCGACAGATGAAGACAAGGTAAGAGCGATAGCAGAGTTACCAAGACCAAGAAATGTTAAAGAGGTACAAGCCTTTATGGGCCATTGCGGATATTACCGTAGGTTTATCCACATGTATGCCATCATAGCTAAACCTCTTTATGGGTTGTTAACAAATTTTGAGTGGAACGAGGAATGCGAGAATTCCTTCAACGAGCTGAAAAGATGTTTGTGCACAGCACCAATATTGACTACTCCGGATTCGAGCAAACCCTTCCATGTCCATGTAGATGCCTCCAATCATGCAATAGGATGTGTGCTAGCACAACCCATAGGTGAAGGAAACCTAGATTTGCCGATAGCATATGCTAGTAGGCAATTAAATGCAGCTGAACGAAATTACACCACAACGGAGAGAGAAGGCTTAGGCATGGTATATGCTGTGAAGAAGTTTAGACACTATTTATTGGCCAATAAGTTCAAGTTTTTCACTAATCATCAAGCTTTACTATATTTGGTCAATAAACCTTGCAATACAGGCCGCTTAGTAAGATGGTTCCTCTTACTAATGGAATACGACTTTGAAGTTGTTGTCAGGAAAGGTAGAACCCATCTTAGGGCAGACCATCTTTCTCGCATCACTTCAGGAGAGCCACCGCAAGGAGTGTCTGATGAATTGCCCGATGCTTATTTGTTCAATTTAGAAGTTGTTCCTAAATGGGCAAATAAGTTGGTACCAGTCCTAACTTTCGGGCCTGCAAATAAAAATGTTAAAACAAGCAAAGAGGAAATCGTAAAATCTCTAAAGTATCAAATATTGGCCGGAAGTATGTACAAGCAAGATACCGAGGGCGTATTAGCTTGTTGTGTCGAGGATGATGAACATGCTAGTTGGTTGCAACAAGCCCATGAGGGATTGCTAGGAAATCACTACTCTAAACAACGAACATTGCAGAATCTAAGACGCTTAGGAGTGTATTGGCCTAGCATGGACAAAGAAATACAAGAGTGGATCCAGAGTTGTCCAGTGTGCCAGAAGAGACCCCCAGTGGAGCATGCCACTCTTTATCATGTGTCATTAATCCCAGATTGGAGTGCTCCATTGGTTGAGTTCATGAGATTGGGAACATTACCCAATCAAGCTAGTCTTGCAAGAAAACGGAGCTTGGAGCAAGAGGCTCAAGACTATGCCTTAGTAGGAGACAACCTATATCGAAGAGGCAAGGATGGTTACCTAAGACTGTGCATCCATGAATCAGACTATTTGAAAGTCTTAGAAACTGCACACAGCGGTGCTGCAGGTGGACACTTTGGGCCTGACAGAGTAATTAAGACCATTCTATTCTCAGGACTTTCACTCTTCATATGGATGCACATACTTATGTGAAGAGTTGTGACACATGCCAACGTGCCCAATATCTGATAAGAAAAGATGAAATGCCTTTAAGGCCAATGATGGGAGGACGTGCATTTTCAAAGTGGGGTATAGACTTTGTAGGTCCCATCAACCCCCCAGCTAGAAACTCCCATGCAGAATACATTATTGTAGCCACAGATTACCTTACAAAGTGGGTGGAAGTAAAAGCCACGACGAAGAATGATGCTCAAACGACGGCTAAATTCTTATTCGAAAATGTGTTCACTAGATATGGGTTACCAATAGAGTTGGTTAGTGATAGAGGTACACACTTCTTGAATGAGGTCATTGAAAATCTCCTTCAAGAATTCATGGTGATACATAAGAAGTCTGCCCCCTATCACCCACAAGCTAACGGACAAGCCGAGAGCACGAATAAGATCCTATGTAATGTATTGACGAAACTTGTAAATAATAAACACTCTGATTGGGACAAACAACTTCATCATGCCGTTTGGGCATACCGAGTTGCTTACAAAACGGTACTCAATGCTACCCCATTTCAGATGGTCTTCGGACAGAATGCGGTGCTACCATTAGATTTCCTAATTCCAGCTTTAAGAGTAGCACAAGAGCATGAGTGGAATGGACATGAGTTGTCCTCTAGGATCTTTGATCTAGAACGTTTAGGTGAGACGAGGCTACGAGCAGCAGCAGGCATCTATGCTGCAAAGAAACGGCAAAAGGCATACTTTGATGCCCATGTGAAGGATAAGGGCTTGAAAGCAGGAGATCTAGTTTTAGTCTACACATTGAAACAACACGCAAGAAAGCTAGAAAAGAGGGGCTACGGACCTATGATCATCAATAGGATCTCCACGAGTGGAGCAGTACAACTAGCCACTTTAGAGGGGGATATCCTCCCAAACTATATTAGCGGATGCAGAGTCAAGCTGTATCAGGAACCCCTCACGGAGGAAATGCTAAGTCGACTCAATACTGCTAAGCAACGTAAAGAGGAGGAAAAACGAATTCGAGAAGAAGCACAGGCAGAGGCCTTAGAGCGTATCAGACGAATGAAGTTGAGGAGACAAGGGAGGGATCAGCCTATGACTGACACTCAAGAGTCTCCAGGCTATCACATGGCCATGTGTGAGACTGCAGGTGAACGTACCCATAAGATATTGGACCGACGACCTTTTGTGACCCTAGAAATAGGACAAAGAGACAGCAGCACAAGCGTGAGAGCATTAATTGATTCAGGAGCAGCCACAAGTGCAGTTCGGCTTTCTTATTGCCAGCAGCTGCAATTGGAGGTAAAACCCCTAGAAGCATATCTGATAGGATTAGGAGGTGTTGAAACCCCTTGCATGGGAGAGGTGGATCTTCCCCTCTACATACAAGAGGTCCTCATGACAGCAAAAGTGCTAGTGTGTGAAGACGAGGATCTGACCGAACCTCTTGTCTTAGGTCAAGACTGGATCTATGATCATGCAGTCAACCTCAACCTAAGAAGTGGACTTCTTCAGGCTTGGGTAGGCCAAAGCCGTCTCACGATTGAATTAGAAAATCAAACACTCAAACCAATAGAAAAGGTACCCACTCCTGGTCCCTCCAGGAATCCACATGAAGATAACAATGTTGTTCTTGTACAAACTTCTATGGTGCAGAGGAGTGACAATCTTACTGAAGGTACAGGAGCCAATAAGGAGTTCCTAACTGATCCAAAGAAGATCCTAGACGAGCAGACCAAACATCACTTGACACGAAGGAGGCTGCTGATCAAGAGGCAGGAGCACCAACCTGTGCAACACGGAGCATCTCGTGGCGCGAAGTAGATCTGGATACGCAAGGATGGGAAACCCACAACTCTAATAGCAGACTCTCAAGAAGACAAGAAACGAGCCTCACCGTCAAGGAACGAAGCGAAGAAGCCCCCTAGGATAACCCCTAGGCATACCATTTCTATTTGGGTTCCTAAGCGGTCAGTGAAGGCCATCCCTAATGCTAGACAGATATGGGTGCCCAAGGCCTGCTTACAAGCCCAAATTACTTCACCTTCAGGCACTAGGATGAAGCAACTTTCACAAGCACTCATGACCAACAACTCAGAAAATGAAAAGATACCTACACCTCTCACTGTCCCCACTCCCATCAACCTTAGGAATGTCTGGAAATGGGTACCCAAAAGGTCCCAAATACATCACACTCTCATCCAGAAATCTTCACCTGTCTTTAGCTCTAAGAGCTACGACTCCTCTATCAAAGTGTGGAGAATTAAACTGTGTACTAAACCCCCTGATCCAATTCAGTAAATCCGTCTACTCTAACACAGGAGCATTCTGAGCCCATTGCATAACCAAAGTATGCATCTAGGATGACTCTGACCTCTAATCACCACTCACACCTATCACAAACACTTCACCACTAACCACTGACCTCCGGGATTGTCATGTTAGTATTGTGAAGGGAACACCATTACAGCTTGTTTCCTATGCAACACTAATGTGCCTTTCGTCTTCCAGCAGATAAGCAACCTACTCTCATGGCAACAGCGGCAGGCACAAGCTCTCAGGCAGGATCTGGTGCTCCAATTAATTGGGATGACATGCCGGTGGAGGCCCCACCAACAGCTCGACCTGAGGAGTTCGTGAATGTGCGGAGGATTCCTATTCCAGATCCACCAAATGGCCTAACCGAAAGAGTAAAGGGGCATTCTCACTGGTTCAACGAGATGCCAGGAGATTTGGGGGACGCGGATCATATCTGGGAGTCCAAGATGGAATGTGGAGGAGTGTGGTGGACCTTCCAGTTCTTCTCACGAGAATTCGAAGCATTGCAAAATGCAGCTCCACTTCAAGATATCTGGCAAAAAGCAGGATTACAAACTTATTTCAGTGCAGCTCTGCCTAAACCAGATTTCCTCAAGTGCTACTACCTAATTGCCACGCTGAAGCCGACAGGGGATAAGGATCATTCAGGCACATTCTGGGTGCCCTCCTTGTCAAATCTGGAGGAAATGAGGAAGTTCGAATTGAATGTGACTTTAATCAGGGAAGCACTTCAGATGTATGGCACGCATGTACCTTCTGACCGCGACCCCTTGATACCGGAGTCGATGAAAAGCAATAGAATCAAGAAACTAAAAGAAATGTGCACCCTCACCCCCAACATCGCCATACCTTTGCGGATGTGCCTCCAACACTTCGCATTTCCCGCTCAGGACCATTTCACTCAACCTCACAAGAAAATATGGTATGGGCTATATCTAGCAGAGACTGGAAGCTTGCCCATTAAGATGCCGGTATGGATCTTAGACCAGGTGTATGAGGCAGGTAAGCGGGGTGTGAGGAAGCCTACTCTACATGGCTGTTGTGCGCTTACAAGAATCATCTACAGATGTCTTGCATATGATGTGCCAGTTGCCCGAGCCCTAAAGTATGCACAACTGGAGCTGTTCAAAGGGCGGAAGTCAGGGAGCCAGCCTGCAAAACGAATGCGTGGATCGCTCTCCCAGGTAACGATCCCTCAAGAAGCCACGACCGAAGCTTCTCCCCGACCAGAAGCTCAGGTCACACCTTTCACGATCCATCTTCAAGGAGTTCAAGCTAGGGAGGTGGTACAACCCGTTCCATCCGCCCCTCCACTACCTACCGATGCAGAGTTTGCATCTATGGCCACCTTCACAGAAGATCCAAACTTCGATTTTGAAAGATTCCTGCAGACGGTCCCCCTATCAGACAGTGAAGATTCCCCCGACAATGTTGATCCGGGTGCATCGGTCCAAAGAGAACAGCCACGGGGCGAGACCAGCAGAGTACATGGGGAAGAAGTGGCACAACATCCTCAGGACCCAAATACACAAGTTCAGGAAGGTGCACAAAGAAATGAACCAGAAGACAGTGAAGAAGAGGCCCCTGCCTACATGGCACAACTCAGACGGCTGTACAAGACCATCAAGCAGGTGCAGAGAAGACATAAGATGACAGAAGAGGCGAATAGAGCTCTAGTGAACCAGATGCTTCAAACCGAGAATGTCGACTCACATTTTGTGGAATCATTGAATCTATTGGCAGAGACATGTGGGATCGGGGAAGCATTGAGGACAATGGTCTATCAGGAAAACCCTATCTATGATCAACGAAGGATTGATACACGGCCACGACGCGGGAAAATGATTCAAATGGAAGCCTCTACCGCCTTGCCTACTATAATTTCAGAGGATGTTCACATGACGAGCCCAAGTCCCATCGACGAACAAGAGGTAATTACACACGTACCATCTCCACCGCCACCTTCCATCCACCCTTCAGAACCCTTCTCCACTATCCCTTCTGAACAACCGATATCCACCCATCATGAAACCATTGTACACACCTCCGTTTTTACATCCTTCCCTTTACCCACATCCAGCACTTCCACCCAAATTTTTGAACCTCACACCGGTCATCCGGCCACCGATCAAACCATAATAGGTCACCCTTCCTATCTCCCCGCCCTTGGACAACCACTTGCCACTAGCCAGACCTTCTCACAGCCTTTTCCATCCACCCACACCCAAACCCTATCCACCACTCCCCTAGTAACTGCCTCACACTCAACCCAAGTCACACAACCCTCATTCTGGACAAACCTTGTAAATATACTCCAACAGGTGGATAATTATAATAAAAAGTCCCTTTCCCAACCCCACTTCCCCACATTCACTGCCACCACTATCACACCACCCACCATTCCTGTATTCACAGTTCACGAATCACACACTCGCACGTCCGATCCCATGGACATCTCACCATCCACAGGATCACCCACCACCACTGTTATTCCAACATCATCACGTATCATTTCACTCACGTCGCCAATTCCAAGCATTGTAGGCACAACATCCACTTTTCCCTTTCCCATCTCCCGACCCCTTGCATCTTCAACCTTTACCCCTGCACCCACCTCATTTAGTCATGCACTCAACACCATGCTCGAAGCTGTTGCCCAACTTAAATAGGAATACAGGTTATTAGAAGAAAACAATAAAGAGCTATGTACTTTGTCATCCCACCTCCAGGCACGTGTCACTGCCTTGGAGTTGTCTAATACGGAGTTACAGCAGGAGGTGACCACCCTCCAACAATATCAGGTGGAGCTCGAGTCCACACATACAGAGAAGATTAGGGCAACGGAAGAACAACTTAGAGAGCAGCTAGCCCGTAATGCTAGACTACAACGAAACATGGCTCTACTCCGACGCCATTTAGCGGCTGCTCAAGAAGAAAACAAAAGACTACAGCAACAAAATCAGGACAACCTCGAAGCAGCCATGGAAAATACTCCAGGGGCACCCATCGACCCTCCTAAATTCCAAGCCATCCCCTCAGAAAACATACAACAAATATTGGAAACCTATGCCAATCTCTTAGAAGCACATGATCAGCTTGCGGACCAAATCAAAGACCTACAGAAAGCCCAAGTGCCTACACCACACCAACGAGAACCTAAAGAGATGGCCAACGCTGCAACCTCACCAGAGCCGGAGTTATCAGTAGCTAGTGAAGTACTAGAGCTACGTCAGCAGGCGGCCGAGTTAAAAATTAAGTTGCTAAAATATGAACGACCCCCCTCCCCACCTGATCAGCCAAGTGAAGAGGAGACTATTGTTATTCTGGTGGAAGAAACATTCGAAGATAATTATGAGCCACAACCTCTTCCAGGTGGCAGGATCATTGAAGAGGGACAGGATACATATGAAGAACCCCCGTCAGCATGGATGAAGTAGGTAGAGGAGATGGGTCACACTCACGAAGAGCGTGTTGCAACTCAGATGCTAGCCATGAAAGCCGTAGAGGAGACCATACTCAAGTCTGAATATTTCTCGAACTTGGCTCCTAGGCGGCTGATAACTAGCTCCGAGTTACAATACAAACCTTATTTTGTATTGTTGGCCGACTACAACGCAGAGATCAAAAGAGTCACCAACAAGTGCCCTACCTTCGCCACCCAGTTCGAACCAGAAGATATACCAGAGGCAGCCAGAAAAGGGGCGATTTTTCAACCTACTTGGAGGCAAAGATTGCTGGAAACATACCCGGAAATGCTGAGAACATGGGATCAAGCTCCCATGCATTTGAAGTATAACCCCTGTTATGGGCCAGTACAAAGAAGAAGATCATGGAAGGCCTTCGCCATCAAGGTTGAGAACAACGCAAATTGTAAAGAATGGCTCAATTACCCCGCAATCGCACCCCCAACCGGCACACCTACAGTATCATACATGATAGCCACCATCAGACATTGGATGCCACGCCTCCACCCCATGCCGGATGTCGCCGCTCAAATGATGCTCAAAATTTTGGACATGATGCAAGTGGTCCTAAAGACCTTTCGAAATGTACGTAACATCCAGCCTTCAATCCCGGGCTTCATCAACGGTAATTATGATTTGCTATATGACATGAGCACGACCCCTAGCATTCGAGTAGCATACGCATGGCATGCACGAATAAGATATCTCCCTGCCTGCTACAAGCAAACCTTTGATGATATGTTCACCACGGGGTTTTGGGAGTCACACTCCGAAGTGTTCGCACCACGCCCAACCCACCTGCTACATCTATTCGTGTGTGAACAAACCATGCACTCAGAGCTCTACACCACACCACACCCTGGTATGCCGGGTGCAGTCAATTGGGATGCCCTCCAGAGAGACTTGGTCCGGGGACTACGCATCAAGGAACAAGAAGTGGCAACCAACCTCCTGCAGGAATACATTGATCAAACAGTGGAGCAGAGGTCTGTCAGAGGCGACAGACGCTAGGGGGGGGAGAGTGTTGACAATATACGGGAAGAAGCAAGTACGGACACACATGCAGATCTAGCACTAAGGCAACCCTTCATTTTTTTCAAAACCCTCACATCATTTTAAAGTGATTCTCATCACTACAAACCCTTGTAAATATCATTTCACCTTTTTGTAGCTCCATTTTGTACAAGCCGAGGAGTCCTCGAGCTTGGGGAGCCTTAGAAGTAGTTGCCTGCCAATTTTCATAATTTTTAGATCTCGTTTGGGCCCTCAAATAAGCCCTGGAACCTAATTTTTAACTAGGCCGGACACTAGGTCTGGACAGGGCCAAAGCTAGTCAAAAACTATAAATAGAGCTAGAGAGCTCATTTTTGGGGTAGCTTCTTGTAGTTTGAGCTTGTATGAGAACTTGGTTGCAATAGAAGTGATTCCATTGTCTTACTCTCTTTGTTCTTGCCGTGTGTGCACGTGTGCGTGTATGTGTGTGCATGCTTGTGTGCTTCTCACTCATGCACTTGTGCTTCCACTTGCTCGTGGTCTTCATACCATCCTCACGTCTTCCCGGATTGACATTAAAGGAGGTGCTACTCATCACTGAGCTACAGAGAGTGAGAGTGAGAGTGAGAGTGAGAGTGAGAGTGAGAGTGAGAGTGAGAGTGAGAGTGAGAGTGAGAGTGAGAGTGAGAGTGAGAGTGAGAGTGAGAGTGAGAGTGAGAGTGAGAGTGAGAGTGAGAGTGAGAGTGAGAGTGAGAGTGAGAGTGAGAGTGATAGTGAGAGTGAGAGTGGGATGAGAGTGTGATTGAGAGTGCGAGTGTGAATGCGATTCTGATACCTCGGGGGTGGTTAGGAGGTAGAGGCTTTGTCAAGAACCTATTGTCCAAAGCTATTGTAACCATTGATTCACATCTATAATATCAAAATTCTTCCTTCTCTGCGTCATATTTGTTTCTACTCTTCCGCATCAGATTTTTCCTTACTTTGTGCAATCTCTGCGTTCTTCTCTCCTCTGTTATTTTTGAGTGATCAAAAGATTGTGATTGGTGATAGATTGTGATTCAGGAAATGCTACAAGTGGTATCAGAGCAGAATCAATCCTTGGGAACGATGGAAGGTCTAACACAAAATATTCGTGAACAAGAAGAGCTTATTCAGAAGCCTCTTGGAGAATTGCACAAAGAACAAGGTGGAAAGCAACCAGAAGGACCAACAAATTTGTTTGTGGAGCTGAACGATGAAGTAGATGAAGGTGTAGGAACATCTAGAGTACCTCCCAGAAAATAAAAACGCAATTATGAAGATATGGAACCAGGTGAGTTTGCCCTTAACCAAGTCTTCAAGAACGCAAAGTTGAATGAGTTTGATGGTGAGAAGAAGACTGGCGAAGATCTTGAGGCATGGATTGAAGAACTGCAGGATTTCTTTGATCTTCAACAATTTAGTGAAGATTCCAAGGCAAAAATTGGGATCCTACACCTGTGTGGGATCACGAAGCTATGGTGGAAGTCGTATATGTAGACTCAAACGTGTGCTCGTCCAGTTCTATTGAAGGAATTTAGAGAACAAGCTGAAAAATGCTATTGCTCTCCACACTACCATATGGAGAAGAAGATGGAGTTCTACAATTTCCGACAACACAAAAGTGATAAGCATACCTTATCTGTTGATGAGTACAAAGAGAAGTTCCTACGTCTTCATAAATATTCATTAGAGGTTAGTGGTAACGCTCTAAAGAGTAAATTTATTGAAGGGCTTCGTGAGGAACTTTGCTATCATGTCAAGGGATCTCGATGCATTGATTTTCTTGATGTTGTTGTGATGGTCGAGAACTTTGAGAAGATGGAGAAGCTCAATTTGCAGAAGGCAAATAGAAGCAGATTCATTGCAACAGGACATAGGCCACAAAGACATGTTGCAATGAACATGAACAATTCAATGAAGACTCCATCTTCAAATAAACAAGGCAAGAATCCTGCTCAGGTGGAAAACCAAAGGAGGGGTCAACCAATCCAGTGGCAACAAGACCCTACTTTTATTCAGAGGGCAAAAAGACTTGGTCTGTGTTTTAGTTGCAGGGAGCTAGGGCATCAAACATATGAGTGCCCGAATAAGGCAGTCCTTCGACCCGCACAATGAAAAGCGATAAACATCATCGAGGAGGGTACAATTATTGAGGAAGCAAATGATGGAGGTAATACCTTGACTCTACTTTACATTGCATGGTGGTTAGTTCTTTCCCAAAGGCTTCTGTAATGATGATTCCGGGTATGATTTCTGTGCATAAAACCAAATTTTTATCGATTCAGGTAGTACCCATTGTTTGCTATCTTTCAAATTGGTACAAAACCTAGGGATAGCCCTAAATATGCAGATAACCAGACATGTACAGATGGCCAATGGACGATTACACTACATGAAAGGATATATTGAAAACCTTGAATTTACTCTTTTTGATAGGTGCTTTTCTGGAAGTTTCCATGTAATTGAGATGAAACAGAGTGATGCAATCATAGGCATGAATTGGCTAGTTAAAAATTCTGTGATGGTTAATTGTGAACAAAGAACGATCGCTTTAAACCTCGATGATGAATCTATTCATATTCTAGGTGATGCCTATAATCCTAAACCTATCCTTATTTCTTCTATGCAAATAATTAAAGGTATATATGATGGTTGTAGTCATTTATACTGTATGTAAACCACGTGCATGAAGAAGATAATGAGGAAAGTGTTTCGAATTATGTAGAAAATCTTTTGAAAGAATACGCAGATGTATTTCCAAAAGAGTTGCCTGGTATACCTCTACCTAGGCAGATTGACCATGCCATTGACCTATATCCATGGAGTGAACCATATTCTAGAGCACCCTATAGGTTTAACATCGATGATTTAAAGGCGCTTAAGATTCAATTAGATGATCTTCTAAAGAAAGGTATGATAAGACCGAGTGTATCGCCTTGGGGTGCACGTATTTTATTTCAGAGGAAGAAAGATGGATCTTATAGATTATGCATTGACTATAGGGGATTGAATAAAAGAACAATTAAGAATAAGTATCCACTCCCTCACATAGATGACTTATTAGGTCAATTAAGTGGAGCGATTGTATTCACTAAGATTGACTTAACATTTGGATATCACCAAATTAGGATCCAAACAGAGTATATTCCTAAGATAGCCTTTTGAACATGTTATGGTCACTATGAGTTCACGGTTCTACCTTTTGGATTAACAAATGCTCTTGTCACATTTATGTGCTTGATGAATAATATTTTTCACGATTACCTAGATGAATTCATCTTAACATTTTTTGATGATATATTTGTATAATCCAAAGATGTTTTTGAGCATGCAGTACATCTCAAGAAGACTTTGCAAACTCTTAGGGAACACAAATTGTATGGAAAAAGGAGAAAGTGTTTCTTTGCTAAGGCTAAACTTGTGTATCTAGGAAGAGTAATATCAAAAGAAGGAATCCTTATAGATGAAGATAAGGTAAAAACAATAGTTGATTGGATTCCTAAGACTATAAAGGATGTTCGAAGTTTTCTTGGGTTGGCACAATATGAAAGAGCACATATTAAGGATTTCTCTAATATAGCTACTCCCCTCACAGAATTGACTAAAAAGACTATAGGATTTGCGTGGAGTGATGCATGTCAAAAATCATTTGAAACATTGAAACAAAAATTCGTTGAAAATTGTGTTTTGAAAATACTAGAAATGGGAAAGCCATTTGTGGTTGCATGTAATGCAAGTGCTAGTCAGATAGGATGAGTTCTTTTACAGGATGGTAGGGTCGTCGCATGTGAGTCCAAAAAACTAAGAAAACCTGAACTTAACTATCCTGCTCATGATTTAGAGATGCTTGCTGTTGTGCATGCACTTAAGCATTGGAAACATCTATTGTTAGGGGTTAAGTTTAAATTGAAAAGAGATCATCAGAGTCTAAAATACATCTTCACACAACCATTGCTTAACAACAGGCAGAAGCATTGGATTGAATTATTAAGTGAGTATGATTTTGACATTAAGTATTCGGCTAGTAAGTTAAATAAGGCTGCTGATGCATTGAGTCGAAGACCTTTGTGTAATCTTTTTTCTGTAATCAATTCTGATTACCTCAATCAAATTCAAGAAGAAATAAAATAGGATCCTTTTTATGCACCTATTTTGAATTCTTTGAATGCAAGTAGGGGATCGATACATGAGGAAAAATTTCATTTGCAAAATGGAAAACTGTATTGTAACAATCGGCAATTCATATCTTGTAAATGTCCATTAAAAGTTAAAATATTGCATGATTGTCATGATGCACATTCTGCACATCTAGGTTATTCGAGGACCTACGTTAAAACAAAGTATTCTTACTTTTGGCCATGTATGAAGCGGGATATTAGAAAATATGTAAGTGATTGTTTGAAGTTTCAACGGGTGAAATCTGAGTTTAAGCGGATGCCTGGAATGCTTCAACCTTTGGATGTTCCAAATCAGAAGTGGGAGTCTATTTCTATGGACTTTATCACTAAGCTACCTATGACCAAAAGTAAGCATGATACCATATTTGTTGTAGTCGATCGGCTTACCAAGATGGTACATTTCTTTCCTATGAAAAAGATTGATACTGCATTAAATGTTGCAAGAATCTTTGTAAGAAAATTTTTCTGATTGCATGGAATGCCTAAAAGCATAATTTCTGATAGAGATTCTAGATTTACATCAAACTTTTGGAGAGCAACATTTGAATCGATAGGAACTCAACTTCGTATGAGTACAACTTTCCATCCACAAATTGATGGGGAAACCGAGAGGGTTAACAAGGTAGTTGAAGATATGTTGCATATGTATATGAATGAAAAGCAAGATAATTGGAGTGAATATTTACCCTTGGTTGATTTTGCATACAAAAGTGCATGGCATGCATCTATAAAAATGACTCCTTTTGAAGCTATGTATGGTTATAATTGTTTGACTCCACCTTCGTTCTTGGGTTTTCCAAATAAAGTAGAATTTTCCAAAGAAATGCTTGATAAAATGGATGAAGAACTTGGGAAAATTAAGAAACACATAAAAAAAGCTCAGAAAAGACAAAAGAAGTTCTATGATTTAAAGAGAAGACCACTTGAATTTCAAGTTGATGATATGGTATTTCTTAAAGTTAATCCTCATCGATCTAACTTGTTGTTAGGGAAGGATCATAGACTTTCTCCTTGATATGCAAGACCTTTTAAAATTTTGAAAAAGATTGGATCTCTTGCTTATTTCCTAGAATTACTTAAACATTTAAATGTGCATCCTATATTTCATGTTAGCTTACTTAAAAGATATGTATCTAATGTTGCTCATGTTTTGCAGGACAATTATAAGCTGAAAGATGATGGCTTTTTTTAGCTTCAATCTGAAATAATATTAGATAGAAAGGAAAGATTTCTTAGAAATAGATTTATAGTAGAAATTTTAGTGAAATGGCACTCATACCCAATAGAAGATTCGAGTGGGGTGAACTTAGATGATTTTCTAAAACATTATCCTTCTTTCCAACTCTGAGGACAGAGTTCTTAAGGGGGGACGAATTGTAATAGGCCTCTTTTCTAGTGAAATAATTCATTTTGAACTTTTTGAATGTCATTGTGGGGATAATGCTTAGAATGAATAAATAGGTCATTTTATGCATGTAGGAAAAATTTTGGGTTGACAAGTTTCATATTCTCTAATGCTTATGTCACCATGTCTGATTATGGATATTTTTGGATATGTTTTTTTTGGTATTTTTCTCCTATTTTTGACAGGTACGATAAAGAAAGAAAGCACACTACAATCGCATGACTTTTTGCGAAAGTTTTGGAGAAACTTGAATTTTTCTAAATTTGGTGGATCGCACGCTTCTTTGGGAGGGTAGCGATCAAACTCTGATATAGGCAGACATGCACATCAACACAAGGGACGCACAAAAAACTGAGAATTACCTTGTGATTGAGAGTGAGAGTGTGATTGAGAGTGCGAGTGTGAATGTGATTGTGATAACTCGGGGGTGGTCGGGAGGTAGAGGCTTCATCAAGAAGCTATTGTAACCATTGATTCACATCTATAATATCAGAATTCTAATTTCTCTGTGTTATATTTGTTTCTACTCTTCCGTATCAGATTTTCTCTTACCTTGTGCAATCTCTGTGTTCTTCTCTCCTCTGTTATTTTTGAGTGATCAAAAGATTGTGATTGGGGATAGATTGTGATTGAGGAAACGCTACAAGTGTTATCAAATAGAATCAATCCTTGAGAACGATGGAAGGTCTAACACAAAAGATTCTTGAACAAGAAGAGCTTATTAAGAAACTTCTTGGAGAATTGCACAAAGAACAAGGTGAAAAGCAACCAGAAGGACAAACAAATTTGTTTGTGGAGCTAAACGATGAAGTAGATGAAGGTGCGTGAACGTCTAGTGTACCTCGCAGAAAACAAAAATGCAATTATGAAGATATGGAACCAGGTGGGTTTGCCCTTAACCAAGTCTTCAAGAAGGCAAAGTTGAATGATTTCGATGGTGAGAAGAAGAGTGGAGAAGATCTTGAGGCATGGATTGAAGAACTGGAGGATTTCTTTGACCTTCGACAATTTAGTGAAGAGCCCAAGGCAAAAGGTGGGATCCTAGACCTGTATGGGATTGCTAAGATATGGTGGAGGTCGTATATGCAGACTCGAACATGTTTTGGTCCAGTTCTATGGAAGGAATTTAGAGAACAAGCTGAAAAATGCTATTGTTCTCCACACTACCATATGGAGAAGATGGAGTTCTACAATTTTTGAAAACACGAAAGTGATAAGCATAGCTTATGCGTTGATGAGTACAAAGAGAAGTTCCTACGTCTTCATAAATATGCATTAGAGGTTAGTGTTAACGCTCTAAAGAGTAAATTTATTGAAGGGATTCATGAGGAACTTCGTTATCAAGTCAGGGGATCTGGATGCATTGATTTTCTTGATGTTGTTGTGATGGCCGAGAACTTTGAGAAGATGGAGAAGTTCAATTTGCGCAAGGCAAATAGAAGAAGATTCATTGCAACGAGACATAGGCCACAAAGACCTGTTGCAATGAACATGAACAATTCAAAGAAGACTCCACCTTCAAATAACCAAGGCAAGAATCCTACTCAGTTGGAAAATCAAAGAAGGCATCAACCAATCCAGTGGCAAGAAGCATGCAGTACATCTCAATAAGACTTTGCAAACTCTTAGGGACCACAAATTGTATAGAAAAAGGAGTAAGTGTTTCTTTGCTAAGGATAAACTTGTGTATCTAGGAAGATTAATATCAAAAGAAGAAATCCTTATAGATGAAGATAAGGTAAAAACAATAGTTGATTGGCCGATTCCTAAGACTATAATGGATCTTAGAAGTTTTCTTGGGTTGCCACAATATTAAAGAGCACATATTAAGGATTTCTCTAAGATAGCTACTCCCCTCACATAATTGACTAAAAGGAATGTAGGATTTGTGTGGAATGATGCATGTCAAAAATCATTTGAAACATTGAAACAAAAATTCATTGAAAATTGTGTTTTGAAAATACCAGAAATGGGAATGCCTTTTGTGGTTGCATGTGATGCAAGTGGTAGTATGATAGGATCTGCTCTTTCACAAGATGGTAGGGTGGTCGCATATGAGTCCAGAAAACTAAGAAAACATGAACTTAACTATCCTAGTCATGATTTAGAAATGCTTGCTGTTGTGCAGGCACTTAAGCATTCAAGACATCTGTTGTTAGGGGTTAAGTTTGAATTGAAAACAGATCATCAGAGTCTAAAATACATCTTCACACAACCATTGCTTAACAATAGGCAGAAGCATTGGATTGAATTATTAAGTGAGTATGATTTGCACATTAAGTATTTGGTTGGTAAGGAAAATAAGGTTGCAGATGCATTGAGTCGAAGACCTTTGTGTAATCTTGTTTCTGTAATAAATTTTGATTTTCTCAATCAAATTCAATAAGAGATAAAATAGGATCCTTTTTATGCACCTATTTTGAATTCTTTGAATGCAAACAAGGGATCGATACATGAGGAAAAATCTCATTTGCAAAATGGAACATTGTATTGTAACAATCGACTATGCATATCTTCTAAATCTCCATTAAAAGTTAAAATATTGCATGATTGTCATGATGCACCTTTTTGCACATCAAGGTTATTCAAGGACCTATGTTAAAGCAAAGTATTCTTAGTTTTGGCCATGTATGAAGGGGGATATTAGAAAATATGTAAGTGAATGTTTGAAGTGTCAACAGGTGAAATCTGAGTTTAAGAGGATGCCTGGAAAGCTTCAACCTTTGGATGTTCCAAATCAGAAGTGGGAGTCTATTTCTATGAACTTTATCACTAAGCTACCTATGAGCAGAAGTAAGCATGATACCATATTTGTTGTAGTCGATCGGCTTACCAAGTTGACACATTTCTTTCCTATGAAAAAGACTGATACTGCATTGAATGTTGCAAGAATCTTTGTAAGAGAAATTTTTCGATTACATGGAATGCCTAAAAGCATAATTATTGATAGAGATTCTAGATTTATGTCAAACTTTTGGAGGGCAACATTTGAATCAATAGGAACTCAACTTCCTATGAGTACAGAATTCCATCCACAAACTGATGGGGAAACCGAGAGGGTTAACAGGGTAGTTGAAGATATGTTGCATATGTATGTGAATGAAAAGCAGGATAATTGGAGTGAATATTTACCCTTGGTTGAGTTTGCATACAATACTGCATGGCATGCATCTATAAAAATGACTCTCCTTGAAGCTACATACGATTATAACTGTTTCACTCCACCTTCATTTTTGGGTTTTCCAAATCAAGTAGAAGTGTCGAAAGAAATGCTTGATAAAATGGATGAAGAACTTGGGAAAATTAAGAAACACATAAAAGAAGCTCAGAAAATACAAAAGAAGTTTTATGATTTAAAGAGAAGACCACTTGAATTTCAAGTTGGTGATATGGTATTTCTTAAAGTTAATCCTCACGAATCTAACATGTTGTTAGGGAAGGATCATAGACTTTATCCTTGATATGCGGGTCCTAAAGTTTTGAAAAAGATTGGATCTCTTGCTTATTTGTTGGAATTACCTAAACATTTAAATGTGCATCCTGTATTTCATGTTAGCTTTCTTAAAAGATATGTATCTAATGTTGCTCATGTTTTGCAGGACAATTATTGTTGGAGTTAGACTTCTGCGGAAGCACGCGAACATCACAAGGAAGAAGAAGAAGCTTGGAGCACAACACACAATACTGAATGTATTACTAGAGAATGTACAAAGATAAGTAGCCCATTAGGGCAATATGCGTATATACAAGCCGAGGGAAAAAAACCTCCTAAAGAGGGAAAAAAGTGCCCCGGTGGTCCTAGTGTGTTCACACACATCACTACCTAAATATATCAACAAATCCCCCCTGGGAGTGATGCGGTGAACAAGGAGCTCGCACTCATGTATAAGGAAGTGCCAAGCTATGTGGAAATCACTCCACAAAAGGAAGTAAGCCCAAAGCTTTGCGAAAAGCTTCAAACTTCTCCCTAGGCAGAGCCTTCGTGAAAAGGTCTGCTATGTTCTCCTGCGTGGGCACATATGCCAAGCTGATCTCCCCAGCAGAGAACCTCTTCCTGACATAGTGATAATGCACCTCAATGTGCTTAGTGCGAGCATGGAGCACAGGGTTCCTCGCAACTGCCAATGCCCTCTGACTGTCAGTGAAGATGGTGGTGGCAGAAGACTGGCCAACACCCAAATCAGCCATAAGGCATCTGAGCCACACATACTCAACAGTCGCTGTGAAAGCTGCCCTATACTCAGCCTCACAACTGGAAGTGGCCACAGTAGGCTGCTTCTTGCTCAACCAAGATATACATGAGCTACCAAGCATGAAGCAAAAACCACTGGTGGACACACGAGTGTCATAGCAACTAGCCCAATCTGAGTCAGAAAAAGCATGCAAATCTGGTGGTAGTGATCCCCCCTTGGGATAAAACAACCCAAGTAGCCAAGTACCACTCAAGTAGCGAAAGATGCGCTTAACCGCCTTCCAATGCGTGACTCCTGGGCAATGCATAAACCTACTCATCTATGAGACAGCAAACTGAATATTTGGCCGAGTAATGCATAAATAAATCAAGCATCCAACAACCTGCTGATAGAGAACAACATCAAATGCATCTCCAGCATCATGAAGACTCAATCATAAACCTGTCTCCATAGGAGTAGCAATAGGCTTACAGTCTTCAAGGCCAAAACGCTGCAATAATGTGTGAAAATATTTCGTTTGACACAAAGCCATCCCACCATCAACTTGCATAAACTGAATGCCCAAATAGTGATGCAAATGCCCCAAATCAGACATCTCAAATGAGGCATGCAAATCATCCTTGAAATCAGCAATATGCTTCTCAATAGGACCAGTGAGCAGCATGTCATCAACATAGACAACAATGATTAGAAGCACATCATTAGCACGCTTAACATATAAGGTGCTTTCAGTTGGACTATTCTCAAAACCATGTGCAATCAGATAGGCATGTATCTTCTCATACCAAGCACGTGGTGCTTGCTTTAAACCATATAATGCCTTCTTTAACCTACACACCTAGTTTTCATGCCCTTTCTACACAAAGCCACGGAGCTGAAAAACATACACTTCTTCATGCAAGTCACCATTCAGAAATGTTGTTTTAATATCCAACTGATGTACATTCCAACCATGATGGGCTGCAAGTGCACAAATGCTCTGAACAGTAGTCATACGGCATGTAGGTGCAAAGGTCTCATCAAAATCAATGCCTCTTTCCTACGCATAACCCTTTGCAACAAGCCTAGCCTTATACCTGTCAACTGTACCATCAGGTTTACACTTTAGCTTGTATACCCACTTAGTGCCAATGGCCTTCTTGCCAGGAGGCAAGTCACATAAAGACCATGTACCATTCTTCATTATAGCATCATATTCAGATTGCATAGCAGCCATCCAATTTTCTGAATTTTGTGCTTCATCAAAAGAAACAGGCTCATTCTCATCACAGAGACTAGACGCAGCCATAGCATAGCAATCTGATGCAAAGGAGGCACTATGAGAGCCTGAACGAGTACGATATGACAAAGGTGCATCTAATTTGCTATCACGCAAAGTCTGCACCAGCCATTTTGGCATAGTTTTTGCCTGCTCAATATCAGTTCTCTCATCAACAAGTGCATCATGTAAATCTGCATAAAAAATGGAATGATCTGCATCATCATATGAAACCTGCAAAGGTTGAGAAGTTGCCTCATTAGGACCAGCACTAGACTGTCCACCTGTAAAAAGAGGCATCAAAGTATTATACATGTCTTTGGAGCTAACATATGTCTCCTTAGTACATGAAAGCAATGGCTGAATAGCATCTTCCACAAAGACAACATCACGGCTAACCAAAATGCGTTTAGTCTGTAGATGATACAGACAATAGCCTTTACTTTGAGAATTGTACCCAACAAAAATACATTTTACTGCCTTATCATCCAATTTTTTGCGATGTTGTTCAGGCACTAATGCATATGCCAAACAACCAAAAACACGCAGATGAGCAACAGATGGCTTGCAGTCATGCGAAGCCTCATATGGAGTGATAGACTGCAGCGCTTTAGTGGGACACCTGTTAAGTACATATGCTGCACAAATGACAACCTCAAGCCAGAAACTATGTGGTAAAGCCTGACTCTTGACCATACACCTCGCCATCTCCATGAGTGACCTATTCCGCCGTTCAGCAACTCCATTCTGTTGAGGTGTATACGGCACTGTACACTGGTGTTTTATCCCACGTTGAGCCAGAAATGCATTAAAATCAGAAGACATATATTCCCCCCCTCAATCAGAACGGAGGGTGCCCATTTTACATGCTGACAGATTTTCAGCCAAAACCAAAAACTGTTTGAAGCACAAAAACACTTCGGACTTTGCCTTCAATGGATATACCCATGCATGCCTGGAAAAATCATCAATGAAAGTCACGAAGTAAAGATAGTTTCCAAAAGAAGGTGTCTGCATAGGACCATAGACATCACTATGTACAAGCTGCAATTTCTGCGTAGCCCGAACCGAACCATCTTTTGGAAACAAGGAACGCTGCATTTTGCCCAAAATACAGCCTTCACATACATGTTTTCCACGTGCCTCAAGCTTGGGCAAAGAAGGCACCATATCAGATTTTTGCAGGCATAGCAAACTAGCAAAATTCAGATGACCAAAGCGTGCATGCCAAAGCTTTGCATCTGACATAGCCTGAGAATCATGAACTGCACATGCCGAATCATTCACAGATCTTTCATAGTCTATGAGCTTATACAGCCCACGACATAAAATGCCAGAAGCAATAATAACATCGCCATTTGATAGATCATGAACTGTACATCTGTCATCAACAAATTTCACAACCAAGCCAATCTTGGCTAATGCAGAAACTAATAACAGATTCTTCTTGATCCCTGGCACAAATAAAGCATGTGACAAGGTGAAAGAACTACCATCAGCAGTAGTCAGAATGATCTTACCAACTCCCATAACACGATAAGAGGAGTTGTTGGCACATGTGACAGTATTCCCTGTAGGGGCAAGCTCGAGTGAAGAGAAGAAACTGCACTGCGAGGTAATATGTTTGGTCGCCCCACTGTCAAAGTACCAAACATCAGAGTCCACTGCAGACATGCACTACTCATGAGAAGATGGGTCAAAACTGCAAACAGTAGTAAACGCCCATTCTTCTTCCTGCACAAGATTAGCAGACTCTGTTTTTGGTGTAGAGGCTTCTGCAACAACTATTCCAGCCTCCTTTTTCTTTGCCTCTTTTGCAGCCAGTTTTGGACAGTTCTTTATGATATGATCATTCCCTTTACAGTACTTGCAAAACAATTTCTGCTTTTCTGATTTCTTCTCATCTTTATCCTGGTTCTTCGAATGTGCAGCATTTGCAGATTTCTGCTTACTAGTAGAAGAGCTCCATTTTCCTTTGCCCTTCCGACTAGCCAGGAAAGCTTGATCTGCAACACGCATAATGGACCTGTTCTATCTGGACTGATCTTCTTGCAACAGAACAGAAACTAACTCCTCAAATGATAAGGCATTCGGATTGCCTTTCATCATCAACTGAAGAGTAGAAGCAAAACTCTAATATGAATCAAGAAGACCATTCAGAACGGTCTGCACAAGTGAGCTATCTGGTATAACCTCATCAGTAGAAATCAACTGCTCCTTCAAATCTTTGATCTTCGTTAGGAAACTGTCCATAGAATCACCTTCATTCATGTGCTCACTCTCCAACTGTTTTCGGAGGTAAGCAACACGTGCCTCATTCCTAGCTTGGTACAATGTGGTAAGTGTATCCCAAGCATCCGTAGCTCTTCTACAAGAGGGAATGTGAGGAATAATGGCACGTTTGACAGACAAAGCCATCAATGCATGTGCCTGGGCATCTCTGCCATCCCAACGAATTTGCTATGGAGTAGGTGCAACAGAAACAGCAGCACGAACAGGAATCTGCACAATATCATCTTCGACACCATCTTCATCAGCTCTAGCACCTGTATTCGTAGTACCTGTTGTTACAGGTGTAACAGGACATCTTTCAACACCCTGCACAATTTTCCACAATCCTTTTGCAACCAATACATGTCGCATCATATAAGCCCATAATTGGTAGTTGGTACCATCCAACTTATCCTCAACAGCCAACATATGGAATACATCACTGCTTTCACCCATGGCCAGTGACTAAAATACCTTGATGCAGAAAATTGACTGTATCTCAAAAAGTTGAACAGAACTGCCCAGACGAGTTCTGCTAGACCTGTAGCAGACTTCGAGACGTTTAAACTAGTGAATAGCAACTAGTATATACCTTTGGCACAAAAAGACAAAATAGCCTGCACAAGCGCTATGATAGTGCATTCGGAGGCCGAAACGAGCTTAGATCGCGATTTCGGCACCACATAGCAAAGCTGTTTTGATCTCGGAAACACCTTGAGTATGCTCATTAAAATTTGTACGATTCTGAGACTGCAAACAGAGGAGTGTCGACGGTGCCCTAGATGAAGCGACGACCTTCTCTGATACCAATTGTTGGAGTTAGACTTCTGTGGAAGCACGCGAACAGCACAAGGAAGAAGAAGAAGCTTGGAGCACAACACACAATACTGAATGTATTACTAGAGAATGTACAAAGATAAGTAGCACATTAGGGCAATAGGCATATAACAAGCCGAGGGAAAAAAACCTCCTAAAGAGGGAAAAAAGTGCCCCGGTGGTCCTAGTGTGTTCACACTTATCAACAATTATAAGCTGAAAGATGATGCCTCTTTTGAGCTTCAACTTGAAATAATATTAGATAGAAAGGAAAGATTTCTTAGAATAAATCTATAGTAGAAATTTTAGTGAAATGGCACTCATACCCAGTAGAAGATTCGAGTTGGGTGAACTTAGATGATTTTCTAAATTATTATCCTTCTTTCCAACTTTGAGGACAGAGTTCTTAAAGGGGGGATGAATTGTAATAGGCCTCTTTTCTAGTGAAATAATTCATTTTGAAATTTTTGAATTTCATTGTGGGGATAATGCTTAGAATGAATAATTAGGTCATCTTATGCATGTAGGAAAAATTTTGGGTTGACAAGTTTCATATTCTCTCTAGATCTTATTCAAATCATGTTTTCTAGTGGAATTTTGAAGGTGAAGATGAAAGAATTAAGGAAAATTTTGTACGAGAGAAAGGTAGAGCAAGTATAAGAGAATAAAAGTGACTATGTGAAATTTTTGTGAATCATGTTTTAAGTACCTCGTTCAGGGTCCTACATTTACTTCATTGTAAGAAAATACATTGATTTTACTCTCTCTCTAGAATTTTGAAACTTGGAGGGCTCAAAAGTAGCATTTGGAGGTGGATTTGGACCTCGGACATCTCTAACACTATTGTGTAGATCGCAAACTTGAATAAAAGTGTCTCTCACAAGCTTAAGCTAATTCCTCATCGTTTTTGAGTTACAGAGCTTCAAAAAGTGCCGTTTTCCAACACTTCATTAAAAAAAAACGAGGTCTTATCTACTTCTACTCGAATCCGTGATTCTGATGCTCACGTGTCACCATGTCTAATTATGGATATTTTCGGATATGTTTTTTTTGGTATTTTTCTCCTATTTTTGACAGGTACGCTAAAGAAAGAAAGCACACTACGATTGCATGGCTTTTTGTGAAAGTTTTGGAGAAACTCAACTATTTCTAAATTTGGTGGATCACACACTTCTTTGGGAGGGCAACGATCTAACTCTGATAGAGGGAGACCTGGGCACCAACACAAAGGATGCACAAAAAACTGAGAATTACCTTGTGATTGAGAGTGAGAGTGAGAGTGAGAGTGAGAGTGAGAGTGAGAGTGAGAGTGAGAGTGAGAGTGCGAGTGAGAGTGAGAGTGAGAGTGAGAGTGAGAGTGAGAGTGAGAGTGAGAGTGAGAGTGAGAGTGAGAGTGAGAGTGAGAGTGAGAGTGAGAGTGAGAGTGAGAGTGAGAGTGAGAGTGAGAGTGAGAGTGAGAGTGAGAGTGAGAGTGAGAGTGAGAGTGAGAGTGAGAGTGAGAGTGAGAGTGAGAGTGAGAGTGTGATTGAGAGTGCGAGTGTGAATGCGATTGTGATAGCTATGGGGTGGTTGGGAGGTAGAGGCTTTGTCAAGAAGCTATTGTCCAAAGCTATTGTAACCATTGATTCACATCTATAATATCAAAATTCTTCCTTCTCTGCGTCATATTTGTTTGTACTCTTCCATATCAGATTTTCTCTTACCTTGTGCAATCTCAGCGTTCTTCTCTCCTCTGTTATTTTTTAGGGATAGAAAGATTGTGATTGGGGATAGATTGTGATTGAGGAAAAACTACAAGTGGTATCAAAGCAGAATCAATCCTGAGGAACGATGGAAGGTCTAACACAAAAGATTTGTGAACAAGAAGAGCTTATTCAGAAGCTTCTTAGAGAATTGCGCAAAGAACGAAGCGGAAAGCAACCAGAAGGAGCAACAAATTTGTTTGTGGAGCTGAACGATGAAGTAAATGAAGGTGCAGGAACATCTAGTGTACCTCACAGAAAACAAAAACGCAATCATGAAGATATGGAACCAGGTGAGTTTGCCCTTAACCAAGTCTTCAAGAAGGCAAAGTTGAATGCTTTTGATGGTGAGAAGAAGAGTGGCGAAGATCTTGACGCATACAGTGAAGAACTGGAGGATTTCTTTGAACTTCGACAATTTAGTGAAGAGTCCAAGGCAAAAGTTGGGATCCTACACCTGCGTGGGATTGAGAAACTATGGTGGAAGTCATATATGCAGATTGAACGTGTTCTGGTCCAGTTCTATGGAAGGAATTTAGAGAACAAGCTAAAAAATGCTATTGTTCTCCACACTACCATATGGAGAAGAAGATGGAGTTCTACAATATCCGACAACACGAAAGTGATAAGCATAGCTTATTCGTGGATGAGTACAAAGAGAAATTCCTACGTCTTCATAAATATCCATTATAGGTTAGTGGTAACGCTCTAAAGAGTAAATTTATTGAAGGCTTCGTGAGGAACTTTGTTATCAAGTCAACGGATTTGGATGCATTTATTTTCTTGATGCTATTCTGATGGCCGAGAACTTTGAGAAGATGGAGAAGTTCAATTTGCAGAAGGCAAATAGAACAAGATTCATTGCAATAGGGCATAGGCCACAAAGACCTGTTGCAATGAACATGAATAATTCAAAGAAGACTCCATCTTCAAATAAGGCAAGAATCCTGCTCAGGTGGAAAATCGAAGGAGGCATCAACCAATCTAGTGGCAACAAGACCCTGATTTTATTGAGCGGGCAAAAAGACCTGGTCAGTGTTTTCATTGCAGGGAGCAAGGGCATCTGACATATGAGTGCCCAAATAAGGCAGTCTTTCGACCCAGACAATCGAAAGTGATAAACATCATCGAGGAGGGTACAATTATTGAGGAAGCAAATGATGGAGATAAGTGCCCTGACTCTACTTTACGTTGCATGGTGGTTAGTTCTTTCCCAAAGGCTTTTGTAATCACAATTCCGGGTATGATTTCTGTGCATAAAATCAGATTTTTGATTGCTTCAGGTAGTACCCATTGTTTTCCATCTTTCAAATTGGTGCAAAACCTAGGGATAGCCCTAAATATGCAGATAACAAGACCTCTACAGATGGCCAATGGATGATTATACTACACGAAAGGATATATTGAAAACCTTGAATTTACTCTTTGTGATAGGTGCTTTTCTAAAAGTTTCCATGTAATTGAGATGAAATAGAGTGATGCAATCATAGGCATGGATTGGCTAGTTAATAATTCTATGAGGATTAATTGTGAACAAAGAATGATCGCTTTAAAGCTAGATGAAGAATTTATTCATATTCTAGTTGATGTCTATAATCCTAAACCTATCCTTATTTCTGCTATGCAAATAATTAAAGGTGTACATGATGGTTGTAGAACATTTATACTATATGTAAACCATGTGCATGAAGACAATAATGAGGAAAGTGTTCCAAATTATGTAGAAAAACTTTTGAAAGAATACGTAGATGTATTTCCAAAAGAGTTGCCTGGTATACCTCCACCTAGGGAGATTGAACATGCCATTGACCTATATCCAGGGAGTGAACCATATTCTAGAGCACCCTATAGATTTAACATCGATGAACTAAAGGAGCTTAAGATTCAATTAGATTATCTTCTGAAGATAGGCATGATAAGACCGAGTGTATCACCTTTGGGTGCACTTGTTTTAGTTCAGAAGAAGAAACACGGCTCTTATAGATTATGCATTGACTATAGGGGGTTGAATAAAAGAACAATTAAGAATAAGTATCCACTCACTCACATAGATGACTTATTAGGTCAATTAAGTAGAGGGACTGTATTCACTAAGATTGACTTAAGATCTGGATATCACCAAATTAGGATCAAAATAGAGGATATACTTGAGATAGCTTTTCGAACACGTTATGGTCACTAAGAGTTCACGGTTCTACCTTTTGGATTAACAAATGCTCCTGCCACATTTATGTGCTTGATGAATAATATTTTTCATGATTACCTAGATGAATTCATCTTAGTATTTCTTGATGATATATTTGTATACTCCAAAGATGATTCTGAGCATGCAGTACATCTCAAGAAGACTTTGCAAACTCTTAGGGAACACAAATTGTATGAAAAAAGGAGTAATTGTTTCTTTGCTAAGGATAAACTAGGAAAAGTAACATCAAAAGAAGGAATCCTTATAGATGAAGATAAGGTAAAAGAAATAGTTGATTGGACGATTCCTAAGGTTGTAAGGGATGTTAGAAGTTTTTTTGGGTCTACACAATATGAAAGAGCACATATTAAGGATTTCTCTAAGATAGCTACTCCCCTCACAGAATTGACTGAAAAGAATGTAGGATATGCATGCAGTGATGCCTGTCAAAAATCATTTGAAAGATTGAAACAAAAATTCATTGAAAATTGTGTTTTGCAAACACCAGAAATGGGAAAGCCTTTTGTGGTTGCATGTGATGCAAATGGTAGTCAGATAGGATGTGTTCTTTCAGAGGATGGTAGGGTGGTCACATATGAGTCTAGAAAACTAAGAAAACATGAACTTAACTATCCTACTCATGATTTAGAAATGCCTGCTGTTGTGCAAGCACTTAAGCATTGGAGACATCTAGTGTTAGGCATTAAGTTTGAATTGAAAATAGATCACCAGAGTCTAAAATACATATCCACACAACCATTTCTTAAAAACATGCAGAAGCATTGGATTGAATTATTAAGTGAGTATGCTTTTGACATTAAATATTTGGCTGGTGTTTGTTGTTACCCTTTGGAGTTGTCCTCTCCAATCATTTTAGCATAAAGGATCAACTACACATCTTTAAATTATCAATCCGGGAAGTATGCAAAGACCACAGCCCCTTCTAGTTAATGGAATCCAAGAACAAGAGTTAAATGACTGTTTTCTGAGAAATTATGAAGATGAAAAGAAATATCTAGGGTTTTGATTATCTTGAGCTATACAACAGCATTTTCAATGATCTTGGTGCCTAAAGTGTGCCATTTTCTCAGCAGAATACAATTATGAAGTCAAATCTCAAAAATAGTACCTCTATCACACAGACGAGACAATCGTGATTTTGTGAAAACTGAGGATTTCCATTTCCAGCTTCGTTCTTTTGCACTTTCTTACTCAATATACTAAGAATCACCTCTCTTCATACACATTACTCAGAAATACACAACTGAAGCTCACAAATTCCATGGATCACACAATGAATAGACTCAACAAATCAAAAGAAAGTACATGAAAGGAAGAAACACGATTTTATGCAGGAGAGCTCTTCACATTACTTGGATAGCAAAAATAAGACAACCAACCCTCTCAAAATAGAGGAGATTATCTTTATACATTTTCAAGTGTCCCTTTTCACACTTGAATTTTGGTCCTTTTTCCTTGTAATCTAAAAATATGCTATCAAAGAGCTTCCAAAAATTCTAGAAAAAATACATATGATTCTAATTTACATGAGGAAGACTCTTCCTCATTTTTACATCATTTGTAAAAATATTTCTACAAGTTTTTGCCATTTTACAAATATTTCCCTTCAAAAAATGCTTCTTCTAACAGATGGTAAGGAAAATAAGGTTGCTGATGCACTGAGTCGAAGACCTTTGTGTAATCTTGTTTCTGTAATAAATTCTCATTTTCTCAATCAAATTCAAGAAGAGATAAAATAGGATCCTTTTTATGCAACTATTTTGAATTCTTTGAATGCAAACAGGGGATCGATACATGAGGAAAACTTTCATTTGCAAAATGGAACATTGTATAGTAACAATCGGCTATGCATATCTTCTAAATCTCCATTAAAACTTAAAATATTGCATGATTGTCATGATGCGCCTTTTTCTGCACATCCAGGTTCTTCAAGGACCTTTGTGAAAACAAAGTATTCTTACCTTTGGCCATGTATGAAGCGGGATATTAGAAAATATGTAAGTGAACATTTGAAGTGTCAATAGGTGAAATTTGAGTTTAAGAGGATGCCTGGAATGCTTCAACCTTTTAATGTTCCAAAGCAAAAGTGGGAGTCTATTTCTATGGACTTTATCACTAAGCTACCTAGGATCAGAAGTAAGCATGATACCATATTTGTTGTAGTCGATCGGCTTACCAAGATGGTGGATTTCTTTCCTATGAAAAATATTGATACTGCATTGAATGTTGCAAGAATCTTTGTAAGAGAAATTTTTTGATCGCATGGAAAGCCTAAAAGCATAATTTCTGATAGAGATTCTAGATTTACGTCAAACTTTTGAAGAGCAACATTTGAATCGATAGGAACTCAACTTCATATGAGTACAGCTTTCCATCCACAAACTAATGTGGAAACCGAGAGGGTTAACAGGGTAGTTGAAGATATGTTGCGTATGTATGTGAATGAAAAGCAGGATAATTGGTATGAATATTTACCCTTGGTTGAGTTTGCATACAATAGTGCATGGCATGCATCCATAAAAATGACTCCGTTTGAAGCTATGTATGGTTATAATTGTTTGACTCCACCTTCGTTTTTGGGTTTTCCAAATAAAGTAGAAGTGCCCAAAGAAATGCTTGATAAAATGGATGAAGAACTTGAAAAAATTAAGAAACACATAAAAGAAGATCAAAGACAAAAGAAGTTTTATGATTTAAAGAGAAGACCACTTGAATTTCAAGTTGATGATATGGTATTTCTTAAAGTTAATCCTCACCGATCTAACTTGTTGTTAAGGAAGGATCATAGACTTTCTCCTCGATATGCAGGTCCTTTTAAAGTTTTGAAAAAGATTGGATCTCTTGCTTATTTGCTGGAATTACCTAAACATTTAAATGTGCATCTTGTATTTCATGTTAACTTACTTAAAAGATATGTATGCAATGTTGCTCATGTTTTGCAGGACAATTATAAGCTGAAGGATGATGGCTCTTTTGAGCTTTAACCTAAAATAATATTAGATAGAAAGGAAAGATTTCTTAGAAATAGATCTATAGTAGAAATTTAAGTGAAATGGCACTCATACCCGATAGAAGATTCGAGTTGGGTGAACTTAGACGATTTTCTAAAACATTATCCTTCTTTCCAACTCTGAGGACAGTGTTCTTAAAGGGGGGAAGAATTGTAATAGGCCTGTTTTCTAGTGAAATAATTCACTTTCAACTTTCTGAATTTCATTATGGGGATAATGCTTAGAATGAATAATTAGGTCATTTTATGCATGTAGAAAAATTTTGGGTTGGCAAGTTTCATATTCTCTCTCTAGACCTTATTCACATCATGTTTTCTAGTGGAATTTCAAAGGTGAAGATGAAAGAATTAAGGAAAACTATGTATGAGAGAAAGGTAGAGCAAGTATAATAGAATAAAAGTGCCTGTGTGAAATTTTTGTGAGTCATGTTTTAAGTACCTCGTTCAAGGTCCTACATTTAGTTCATTGTAAGAAAATGCCTTGATTTTACTCTCTCTAGAATTTTGAAACTTGAAGGGCTCAAAAGTGGCATTTGGAGGTGGATTTGCACCTTCGACGTCTCTAACACTATTGTGGAGATCGCAAAATTGAATAAAAGTGTCTCTCACAAGATTAAGCTAATTCCTTACCTTTTTGAGTTACAGTGCTTTGAATAGTGCCGTTTTCCAACACTTTATTTAAAAAAAACGAGGGCTTATCTATTTCTATTTGAATTTGTGATTCTGATGCTCACGTGTCACCATGTCTAATTATGGATATTTTTGGATATGTTTTTTTTGGTATTTTTCTCTTATTTTTGACAGGTATGCTAAAGATAGAAAGCACACTACGATTGCATGGTGTTTTGCGAATGTTTTGGAGAAACTCGACTTTTTCTAAATTTGGTGGATCCCACACTTCTTTGGGAGGGCAGTAATCAAACTCTGATATAGGGAGACCTGCGCATCAACACAGGGGATGCACAGAAATCTAAGAATTACCTTGTGATTGACAGTGAGAGTGAGAGTGAGAGTGTGATTGAGAGTGTGAGTGTGAATGTGACTGTGATAACTCGAGGGGTGGTCGCTGTTGGCAGTAGCCAGAGGCATAGAAGACGTAGAAGCATGTGAAGATAGAGCATAACAAGGAAGCACGGAGTCAATCGAATCATTTTTTCAAAGAATTATGTTTTATAAATACTTTTCAAAACCTCCAACAATGATTTTCATCACTTTTGTACCATATGTAACATAGAAAAATACTTTTTGTAATTTATAGCTCCATTTTTTGCAAGCCAAGGAGTCCTTGAGCTTGAGGAGCTTAGGTAGAATGAGCGTACCAATTTTGGTTATTTTTAGATAGCGTTTACCCTTTCAAATAACATCTAGAACCTATTTTTTAACTATGTCGGTCACTAGATGTGAAACCGGTCAAAACTAGTCTAGAATCATAAAAAGAGCTAGAGAGCTCTGGTTTTGAGGTTAGCTTGTTTGAGTAGAGAAGAGCTTAGAGCTATTTTGAGCTTGTAAGAGTGTTCTTGAGCAATAGAGTTGATTTCCTACCTTCCATTGTGTCTTGCTTGTCTCTTCGTTGTGTGTGTGTGTATGTGTGTGTGCATCTTTATGCTTCTCACCATCACTCTCACTTCATCTCACATTCACGATCTTCATATCACTCCTATCTCTTCCGCGGATTGACATTAAGGAGGTGGAGCTTCTTAACATGGTTCTCACCATTGTGCTAGAGCAACACCAAATTTGCGCCGTTGCCGGGGATCGAGTCTAGGACGAATGTGTGATGGTAAGAGTATAGCAAGAAGTGGCGTTGGAAGTTAAAAATTTCAGTTTTTGTTCTTGTTTTAACTTAGTTTTTGTTGTTTTTCACCTCTCGCACACTCCAGCTTCATCACCGCATCATCTTCCACTCCAAAAAAATCAGAAAATTCACCATATCCACCCATTCTCCTCATTTCCCCTCATTTGTGCATGCGAGAGAGAGAGAGCTTTGGTGCTTGCATGTGCTATTGTGTTTTTGAGTTTTCTTGCAGGTACAGTGCTCCAGTGCATCAAGAAAGCTTGCAAAAGGTAAAATTTCACTTTCTGTCATATTTCTACCGAGTGTGTCAGACCATCGCGATGGTCTGTCAACTTCAACATTTTTGGTAAGCAAGTTCACCACGAGGTAGGCGACACAAGCGCATACACGGATCCACACCTGCATTTCAAAAATTTTCATTTTGGTGGACCATCACGATTGGCTCAGACCATCGTGATTGTGTCACACCATCGTGATTGGCTCACGCCATCGCGACGGCTCGGCCGGACCATCGCGACGGTTCACTTGAACCATCGTGACGGTCCTTGACCATCGTGCCGACCCCGTCGACCCCACACCATCACGATTGGCTCATGCCATCGAAGAGCCATTAGAAGAGCCTAGGACACCTAGAGGGAAATCTGCACTAACAAGAGTACTAATCCCAGAGTGGATCCCTCATGATAATAGAAGCATAGAGGTGTTTGTAAATAAAGAAACTGACGAAGCATTTTGGAGGTACAGAACGGAACAACCTAGTGAGGTAGGCACCATCACAATCTATGAATTTAAGGACCCAGATACATATGGAAAGGTGGTATACATGGATGAAACTTCAGAAAGAGTATTTGTAGTACCAGACCACACAAGAAATACCTACACTTGGAGAGGCGAATTAGTATTCCCTCCATCACGAGCAAATGTAAACGCGAGCCAACAGGGGGCAGGAACATCCTCAGCCCATGGCACTCTAAGAGAGAAAAATAAAGAAAGACCTGAAGTAAGTTTCGATCATCCCATAAGGAGAGATAGAACCACCATGGACACAGATAGAGTGGATAGACAAAGAGAACCTAGAATACCAGGTGGTAGAGATGATTTTCCTCTACCTAGACCACGTGAACATGCAAGAATATTAAGACCCACTCAATCAGTAAAGTCTATGAAAAATTATTTTGATGGGACAAGAGATCCCTATGACCATGTTGTAGAGTTTAAGCAAGTGTTATGAGCAGAACAAGTAGAAGACATGTTCACGCAATATAACACATTTGGACTTACGTTAAAGAATACAGCTTTAACTTGGTTCCAACCATTGCAACAAAGGCAATTTAGAGACATCCATCACTTTTTAGAGTCATTCATCACTGAATTCTCTAAAAGTGGGATCAGACATGACACATCTTTGTTGATTCATAGTTTCAAACAAACCCCTCAGGAAACAGTTAGACTTGCAAGACATAGGTTTAGACAATATGTGAAGAGATGCCCAATGCAAGAGCTACCCTCAATGGCCAAGCAAGTGTCATTATTTCTAGATGGCTTGTTGAGCTCTAAACTACACTCCTATGTATACTTGAAGGAACCTAGAATGCTAGAGCAGTGTGTAAGAATTTGCATAGACATTGAAGACAACTTAGGAGATGAGTTGGAACTCTCAAAAGTCCATAAGGACTCAGATTGTTCATCTCTAGCATCCACAAAATTGTCTATCTTGATAGAAGACCTAGCAGAAAAAGTGGCCTAGAAACTAGGAGTTTCTAGTAAACAGATGCCTAGGTAAACAACAAACAAGCGTTGTTACACCTGTGGTGGTGATCATATGGCAAACGTGTGTCCCAATGCAACACAACTGCAAGCCAACCCTAGTGGAAAGTATTGTATGATTGAGAGATGATACACGAATCACACGGCTCAAGACTGCTCATACAACAAACAAGTAGTGAGACAGAACTACCCGCAAGCATATGCACAGCCAGGTAGGTATCAAGGCCAATACAATGCTCAGCCTCATTACTATAGGCCTCCTCAAAACTAACCTTATGAGGCTCAACAGAGACCACAACCTATCTTAGCTCAGCAGCCACCCCCACCAGCTAATGTCATCTCAGTCAAATACGCTGCTACAAAAGAGAACCTAAGTAGGGATTTAGTGCCTTCATCACCGCTGATCACAGAGAGTGACCCAAACTCTAACAGTTTTGACTCTACTCATGTAGATAGTCCACCCGCATATTACACAGAGTCACTAGAACATGTGGAAACATATTAATACGATAGTCCACCATTGGAACCTAGTTGGGAGCCCGACTATGCTAATGTGATGTACACAAACCCAAATCTGCGGCCCCAATTGAGACAACAAAGACCCCAGGGCCCTAGAGGACCATGCTTTAGGTGCCAAGGAGATCATTTCATAAAGGATTATCCACATCCTCCAATAGTAGGACAATCACAATACTATAACGTACAAGGCTTTTGTGCCGATTGTGGTAAAGAACATATCATCAAAGAGTGTCTTAAGAACCCTGCTAATGCTTCAAATGTGACACCCATCAATGTAATAGGTATTGAAAACAACGCAGATGGATCCAACCCTACATACGTGCCTATCCAAGCTATAACAAGAGCCTAGATGCTCTTACAGAATCAACAGCTTAATCAAGAGAAAATAGTCGGAACTAGTGAAGTTTGAGAATCTAGCAGTAAAAAGACGAAATCTTGGAAAGATTCTAGAGAAAGAATCAAGAGAAAGTGGAGTAAAAGGATAACTGAGTTGGAAGGAAGTCTCAAGGAATCTAGAGCCACAATCCTAGAATTGACTTCACAGGAATTGAATCAAGAGAACCTAGCTCAAAAATCAGGATCAGTTTTAGCAGAACCCATACCAGAAAACCTAGACATGATGTTTCGTGCGTATCAAGAAAGATTAAAAGAAGGACCTCAAATAGCTAAAATGAGTAAGAACTACCCTCGATCAGACTTAGAAATAGAGAGAATTAAACTTTGCATGAAGATGGTAGAATTAGCACAAGCAATGTTCAAAGCCTCTAGATATCTTAATTGGAATAACATGGCAAAACCGGAATTACACTTTCAAGGATTAATGGAGAGGTTAGAATACTTGATCGATAGTAGGGAGAAAAAGGATCAGCATAGGAACCTTATTACCTCTGAGACACAAGAAAGGAATGCACCATCCCTGTCTCAAGTACCCAAGACAGAAGGTGAAGACAACCTGTCTTCCATACATAGATATTCACATGAATTTCTAAGAGAAATACAGGAAGAGAAATGGAGAAAAGAACAAGGAACCCATCCTCCTATTCAAGAAATAGACGACTTGCAAGAGCAATTTCCCCAAGACATCCCCTCTATTTATGATGATGTAGAGGAAGAGCAACAGAGTGAACACACAGGTTTTGAATCCAATTCTTTACAAGAATTGCCTTAGTTCACAGGACCTTGGGAAGCTAAGTCTATTAGCATGAGAGCACCCACAATAATAGTGAGGAATGAAGAATCAGTAATCCCTAGAAACATGGAAGTGGTAAAAAACACTAAAGTACAATGCCATCTTACTCTAGAGGAATTGTTAAAGGTTAAACCAGAACTGTGGAAGCATGTAGCAAATCAATTCCCTAAGCTTGCTACTACTCCCTCACAGATAGGAACACACAAGAAGGTACCAGAGATACTCGTAGAAAGAATCGGAGGTGTAAGCGAAGGAGAGGAAGGTAACACTTATCTTCCAATAACCCATCAAGGCAACACCATGAAAGCCATCTTAGATTCAGGAGCCGGAGTAGCCATCGCTACCACTGCTTTATGGAAAAGTTGGGGTAAGCCAGCATTAAGACCCACCAGGATGAAACTACAAATGGCTGATGGACACATAGAAAAACCATTAGGCTTACTAGAAGGCATATCTCTCACCACTTGTGGTGTGGAGTTTGAGCATACTTTTTTCGTTTGTGATTTTGCAAAAAATCATGCTTATGAGATGATTTTAGGATGACCATTCATGTGCTAGTTGCAAATTGTACAAGATTGGGGAGCTATTTCTTTGTACTTGCAACATTTAGGAGTGACTACTAAAGTCAATCTTAAAGACTATTCCCATAGAGATGTACCCCCAATACAATGGAATACCATCCATAAGACACAGGTAGAAACAGAATCAGTACACTCATTGGAATCAGACCCCTCATGGTTGCATGAGGATACTCATCTATGGATGTGTAAAGTCGCGAAACAAGAGGAAGAACGGTTAGAAGCCAGGACCTTAGGTGCAGAACAACATCCACGAACTCTTCAAGACCCAACTTACGCACCTGTAGTATTTCCAGATGAGGAATTCGAACCTCATGGTTGGGCAGAAATCCTAGCAACCATGGATGAAGCCATCAATGAAGAACAATGGACACCCCACCGTGACGAGGATGGCTATGACATATCAGTCTTCACAATAGAGCCAATCATGTGTGATTCAATTATAGAAAAGTGTGAACCTAGCACTGATGCATTTGAGGATGCAAGTGACTTTGATCTAGAGTCAATTATTATGGACCCACCCTTTGCATCAGACGAAGAATATTTCTACGAAGTAGAAACTTACCCTCAGAGACACGAAGAAATTATGAATGAGGTGAGGTTAGCCACTCAAGTGACTACCAAAAGTGAAGGAAGGAAAAGAAAGAAGAAAGAAACCATGCCAAAAGAAGAAGAATCCTTGTTTGAGGTACCCGAGAACTTCAAGAAGTATGAGATAGAAGATAGATGAATCATGGTACAAATGCCTCAGAGAAAAGCTGACATTGGAGAAGTATATGATAACCGAGAGAAAACCAAAAAACTCATAGTATCCATAGAAGGAGAAGAAGAAAAATGTACTTACATGGGGCATGATTTGACGACTGAAGAAGAAGAAGAAGAAGATTTAGTTTCCCTATTGCGCGAATATAGAGATGTTTTCGCTTGGAGTTACAAAGATTTGAAAGGAGTAGATCCGGATATATGTTCTCATAGAATCCCTATGACTCCAGATGCAAAACCTACGAAACAAAAACCATACATGTACAATGATAACTACGTTGCAAAGATTAAGGAAGAAATAGATCGTTTGATAGAAGCAGGATTCATTTACAAAATTGAGCATACCGAATGGCTATCCCCCATTGTGGTTGTGCCCAAGAAGAATGGAAAATTGTGTGTGTGTATTAACCTTAAAAAAGTTAATGCCGCCACAATTAGAGACAGTTACCCTCTTCCTATCACGGAACACTTATTGGAAAGAGTTGCGGGCAAGGAGGTTTACAGCTTTCTTGATGGTTTCTCAGGCTATAATCAAGTAGCCATTGCTCCAGAAGATCAACACAAGACGGCTTTTGCCGCAGAATGGGGCATATTTGCATTTCATGTGATGCCATTTGGCTTAACAAATGCACCCGCCACTTTCCAACAACTCATGTGTCATGTTTTCAAGGAATTCTTACAAAAGAGTTTGGAAGTTTATGTCGATGACATATGTGCTCATTCAAATATCAAGCACACGCATATTCCAGAATTAAGGCAATTATTTGACAAATGTCGAGAATATCAGGTTTGTCTGAACCCAAAAAAATGTGTTTTCATGGTCAGACAAGGCAAAATTCTAAGACACATTGTGTCAAAGAATGGAATTTCGATGGACGAAGAAAAAGTGAAAGTGATTGCAGATTTACCAAGACCAAATAACCTAAAAGAAGTACAAGCATTTATGGGTCATTGTGGTTATTACAGACGATTCATACACATGTATGCAATCATAGCTAAGCCTCTGTACTCTCTTTTGACCAAGTTTGAATGGAAAGATGAGTGTGAGAATTCATTCAATGAACTTAAACGACGTTTGTGCTCAGCACCTATATTGACAACCCCGGATTGGAGCAAGCCATTCCATGTACATGTGGATGCATCCAACTATGCCAGAGGATGTGTGTTAGCACAACCCACGAATGAAGGTAATATAGATCTCCCCATAGCTTATGCGAGTAGACAGTTGAATGAAGCAGAAAGAAATTAGACCACTACGAAACGAGAAGGATTAGGAATGATCTACGCAGTAAAGAAATTCAGACATTATTTGTTGGCAAATAAGTTCAAATTCTTTACAGATCATCAAGCATTATTGTACTTAGTCAACAAACCATGTAACACGGGAAGATTGATACGTTGGTTTCTATTACTCATGGAGTATGACTTCGAAGTAGTACTCAGGAAAGGAAAGACACACCTAGCAGACCACCTTTCAAGAATAACCTCAGGAGAAGCTCCTCAAGGAATAGCGGATGAATTACCAGATGCTTATTTGTTTAACCTTGAGATAGTACCAGAATGGGCTAAGCCGATAGTCCCTATTCTCACATATGGACCCAAGAATCCTAGGATAAGGATCAAGGAAGGAGAGATTACCAAGTCACAGAGATATCAAATCATAGCAGGAAGTATTTATAAACAAGATAATCAAAAGATTCTTGCTTGTTGTGTAGATGAATCAGAACATGCAAATTGGTTGCAATTAGCACATGTAGGTGCATTAAAACAACATTATTCGAAACATCGTACATTGCAGACTCTGCATAGACTAGGAGTATATTGGCCTTCCATGGAAGAAGATGTCTACAAGTTGTGTAAAGAATGCACTGTTTGTTGTGAAAGACCACTAGTAGAACATGCTACATTATATCATGTGTCTCTCACACCAGAATGGAGTGAACCTTTAGTGACATACTTGAGGACGAAAACATTCCCTCAAGGAATGACTTTAGCATGACAACGAAGTCTAGAGCAGGAAGCTCAAGACTATTCACTTATTGGCGAAAATCTATACAAAGGAGGACGAGATGGATACTTAAGACAATGTGTTCATGAAAGCGATTATTTGAGCGTATTAGAGAATGCACACAAGGTGTTGCAGGAGGTCATTTCAGACCCGATAGGGTGATCAAAGCCATCCGGAATAGGTACTCATTTTGAAGCTCTCGACGAGATGCTTCTACTGGAAGTGGTACTCGATTCTGATAATTTTGCTTCAAGTTATGGCCAAAATGGTGAATGGCGGGAAGCACCCACACTCACGCCACAACTCCTACTAGTTTGCACACACACTACAGCCGTTCCAAAAACAATGGGGAGGGGTAGACAACAGTCCTACACACACATTCCATGCATTACACACACATACAAGATCAAAAAGAGGATCAAAATCTGCAAGAAAGAGGCAAATTCGAAATTTTGGAGAGCTCCTCCTTCACAATGGCAAAAAAGTGTCTACAAAGAGTCACCAAGTGACTTATATACATGTGCCCTAAGTTTGGTCCTTTCACACAAGAGACCGGCACTTTATTACAAAAAAGGGTGGATTTCCTACTAATTTACAAGGGTTACTTTACAACAAGTTGGGATTATGCATTTAGAGGACCCCTCTATTGCATTTACATAGTTTTGAGGGAATTCCATAAGACCTCCAAGAAGAAAAATTATGCCCATTATTTTGAAAATTTTGGGGCTCTTCTCTTATGCTCCTTTGCTCTGCAACACTCTCCCCCTCTTTGTTTCTGTCGTCCCTTGACAGGCTTTTGTTCTTATCTACCTCTTGTCGTCCGCTCGCATCTCTTGGTCGGCTCTTCCTCTTCATTAGTCTTGCATTACATTTTAGTGGTCCTCTGATTTGTCCTGGTTGCACACATCAAACCCTGCTGTATTATTGAGGCCTCTTTACTTTCTTTCCCCACACGCAACCCTTGGTCAGTTTTGCCTGTCTGTTTGACTGGCATTACATTTTAATGGCCTTGTATGATATTTGTCTTGACATCCTCTAGGCTTGATGCATTTGGTTTGCCTGTTAAATCGGGTTGCCACGCACGCCATTAGTAGACATATGAGGATGTAGCTCTTAAGCCTTGATCTAAACCTTCTGTTGCTCAAGAGGTTGAAGCACCCTCATGGCTATGGAACCGCCTGATATCTTTCTGCACTTCTTCATGGATACTTGTTGGCCCTGGTTCCTCTTTCCAACTGCGTGCTTTCCTTGGTGTGTGTGCCCCTGCGGGGCTCTGTGCAGAGATGGGTGTTGCACCCCTGCGGGGCTTCTTGCAGAAAGTGGTTCTTTTGATCTTTATTGAGCAGTTTTGGACTTTGATTTCCTTCTTCTTTTCTTTTTGCTTGATTGTCCCTCTACACATCCCACCTCCTGAATTCTGTCGTCCCCGACAGGCTTTTTGTGGCGACGTGTGTATGTCTGGATGGCCGTTTGCTCTCGTTGATTCAGCAAATTAGTGTGACAAATCATGAATTCTTTCCACTGCTGGGACTTGACTCCGTCTTCTGGGGCTTGTCGATGATCCGCAAAGAAACTCGTTTCATAAGCCACCAGACGTGCATTTAGGTTTGAAGTCATTTTGACAAAAATTTCGGAATCGATTTCAAAGAAGCCGATGAAAAATGCTTCCTCGAAAGTTTGCATATATGTCGATGGCAAAAACATGAGGCGAGAATAATATGCCATAAGAGTTAAGCGGCTGGGTATAGTAGATAGATAAAAAATGAGAGCTTCGGATCCTTGCGTGATGCCAATGAAATTCAAAAAAGTATATTTGGCATGCTGGAAAACTCTAATGACTGTTAGTAGCATACTGAAAATTTTATTAGTCATTTTTACAGCTAAATCCGGAACTGTAGCATATCTGGCAATCCAAAATTCCATTGTTTTTACCATATACTCCTTTGTTGGTAGGTAATTGTGTGGAGGGCAAGGTAACAATGGGTAGTTTAGCCACTGATTATTTATGTTGCCCTGGCGCTGTCCTTCCCAAAATTGCATCCAGGAGCATCTGCGGGGCACAAGACAAAAGGATGGGTTTACTTGAAGCACATACGGTGATGCTTCCCACTGTACCCGCAGTGTAGGATTCTTTTCCAAAATTTTCCTCCTCGAGATGGGATCCGCCTTCTCGAACTCCTCTTGACTGTAATTGAAAGTATTTTTCTCGAAATGGAGGTTGCTATCGGGTTCTTTATTAGTGGTGATTCTTATGTAATGCCGCGTTTGTTCCTTTAGAAGACCATATGGTACATTGAAGGGCTTCAAAATTTGTTCGAGTTGTTTGTTTTCTATGTGAGCTTCCTTCATGATCTGTATTATTTGGTCTTCAAAATCAGCAGTGAGCTGGGACACCAGTAGTGCCCTTTCTGGTCGGCTCAATTCTGCAATGTCCCGATTATCATGATCAATGTGGACCTCCTGAGCCTCCCTTATCGGTGAATGATATGAGGGGGGAGAGAGAGGAAGTACCTCAGTCTCCACAGTAGCCTCCGAAGCTTGTGGAACTACTAGTGTCCCCTGCTTTGCTTTTTGCCCTAACTGCTCCTGAAGCTGTTTAATGCATTCATCTCTCTGCTTGATTTCCTCAGTGGCCTTTGCAATTGTGTCTTTATATTTGAGAAGTTCTTGTGCCACTATATCCATATGATCGGTGTCTTCTTTACATTGCAGTAGATAACGATTCTCCGTTTTTTTCCATTTAGTTCTTAGGGCAGCTGTGTCCTCCATGTATCTTTTTTCCCAATCTGCAATGACTCCTTGCTCCTGTCTGAGCTGATCTTCCATTTTAGTTATCTTTTCTTGCAATTCCTTGATATTCCCTTCTGAGTTGTCACTAGCCGGTATTGGTTGATCCCTGAGGAGAGCTGTCATGAGCTCCTTGTTGCGGTTTGTTAGGTTTTCTGCTTCCTCCATACAGACTTTGAGCTGAGATTCCAAGATTTTGCTTCGAGCAATCATTCTTGCCTTGCCATTTTCACTAGCTTCATATTTTCTTTGGACTTCTTGCAGTTGCGCTTTTAAACTTGCGTTCTCGGTCATTAACACACTGCACTGCTTTTTCACTTCTTGGACCTCTTTTTTTGTGTTTTTTATGTGCTCTCTTTCTAAGGTCAATTTGGCCAAAAGATTCTTATTCGTTTCCTGAAGCTCATGTTTGTCGTTCATTGCTTGGTCGTAGTCTTCATATGCCTCAAGCATGAGTTGTTGCGTATCTAGAGCAGTTCTAATCATATCTTGTACCACAGGCTTGAGTTTAGCAATGTCTACATTTAACCAAGTTCTTGGTATGCTTGGAGCTTCACTTGTTCGCACATCTCTTCCCTGCTCCACCTAGATTGTTTCGTTGTGTGGTTGTCTAATTTGTAGTTGTACTTGTGGTTCTGCGTCTTCTTTATCCACTTCAATAGCTTTTGTGGCACTCCCTTGAAATGTGACATCCATAGGGGAGGGTTCTGCCACGACTCTGATAGGCGTGAAAGGTTCTTCATCTTCTATTTCTTCTTTCTGAGTCTCCTTCTTTGGTATCTTCATAGACTTCTTACGAGGTGGTGTGGCCTCCTTGATTTGAATGTTGGAAGTTTCATTAAGTTTTATAGTATGCGTACCTTCTTCTGCATTCTCACTTGTGATACTTTGATCAATATGTGTGGCGTGGTCATCCGGCTTGAGGCCTTCTGGTTCTTCACCGTAGTCAACTACATTTAACTCCGCCCATTGCCCATCATCCTTCGATTCGCTTTGAATATCGACATTTAATAATGAAGTGTCTCGTTCTTCTTGGGCCTCCGATGATGAACTAGAATTATCCAATCCTATTTCCCTGTACCGATGTACTTTTGTGAGTTTTGTCTTTGCTTCCGATCCTTGGTGGGTCTGCTGATAGTGATGACCTTGTACAGGTAAGTTTACTTGTCCTTCTGTATATTGATGTGTCTCTTCCAGCGATCTAGTCAATTCTTCCTCTGTGATTGTTCTATGCCCTTCAATGGTGGTTTTAGGGAGTACATGGATTCTTTTTGTTGTCGGGGCTTCGTATTCAACTTGCTTGACTTCTCGGAGTCTCTTCGTGCCTCTCATTTTAGGTTTAGAATTGGTTTCTGCCACTTCCACAATCTTTGCCCCTTTTTTCTTTTTTGGTACGGTGGCAACTTTGACGTACTGAGCCAGAGCAGTCGAAGACGGCATTTCCTGCAAGTGTTCTCTTATGCCCAAAGCGTGGTAAATCAAGATGGTCAGGGCAATAGTACCATTGAGGAACTTCTTATTATTCCATTGCTTTTTTGCCTCGAATAGTCTTTCTTGTACATATGGAGTCAGATTAATTTGATTGCCGATTTGCTTTATTGCATGGGACAGTAATTGAACAATGAGCTTTTGGGGAGCCGTGTATCGATTCATGTTTGGGAAGCAGAAGTGTTGGTGAATCAGTCTGACTTCCTCTTCTATATCTACTCTGTTAATGTCGACAAAAGTTCGTGTCTTTGCTCCACGACTCTCTTCTTTTATCATAGTGACACCGTCCTTCTCCCATTCGAATGCTTTCTTAATTAATTCATGTGTAAATTGGATGACAACCCATTCTCCTCCTTTATCCATAACTCTGGCTTCTGGCACCAATGGATCATGTAGTGCTGGCTGTAGGGTGTTCATGACTTGCGTGCATCTTTGGAAGTCAGGTTTATATATGGGCAATTCAAAATACTTGTGAATTCCTGATTTCTTCATTATGTCGATGGTGGAGGGTAGTTCATGTAATACTCTGAAGTCCTGGGACATAATCGGAAAGTGATGCTCTGTGTCCATGATCTTTATGTTCGCCAAGAAGAGATACTCGCCTACTGGTTGCTCATCTCTAAACCAATGCCCCTTGGCTTTTGTGAGACTTTGGGGAGGGAATTCCTGCACCTCCTCCTGGATCGTAGCCTCCGAGTCCTTAGAAGCCATCTGCACTTGTAATTAAAAGTGCATTAGCTTGAAAGGAAGTATAGCCAGTAGTGTAGTGCATTGCAGTGTGTTGTTGTCGCGCATCACTCCGTTTCCCATGATTCTATAGGTGAGATCTCTTACCACATTTTTTATTTTTTATCCTGAAAGAAAACAAGCGTTAGTATAGCCGAAGCATTTATTTAAGTCCACAGTATGTTCATTCCTATGAGAGTTGAAGCTACGACCTAATCTCACTTGGAGAAAGTGCACCACTAGTTTTAGAATGTACATCATGTGCCGAATGCTTGGTCTCGTATTGCGGCCCTATTATGCATACTTGAGGTGCACCAGAAGCTTCATGAGTGCATTGGGGATCTCTGTTGCTTAGATTGTCCACTCCTTGCAGTTGCTTGGGTTTCCAAATCCATTTCGTGACCACTGAGAGATGTCGTTTGGTTTCTTTGATTCTTTGGCCTTCATGTGTTCTCTTTGTTTCCCTAAGCGTTCTATTAGTACAGACGGTTCTTTTCTGGTTTCTGGGACGAATCTGATGTGGTTGTGTCATTCGCTTTTTCTGATGTATTGCATCCGCCTGAGTGCTTATTGCTTGCTTTGCTGCTTGTGTGACCTCTTGGGAACCATATCTGTTGTCGTGCTCTCTGAGCTTCAATCAAAGACTTGGGGATCCAAACTTGCAAGAGTCCTGTTGGTGTGGACTTTGGTGTGGCTGACTTTTTGATTGTTGTGGGTGCTGACTTTTTTTTGTTTTGCACCTGATCTTTGCATACCCACTTGTATTTGTCCTTTCCTTGATACACGTATCTGCTGGTTGTTTTCCAATATGGTGATCTTTTGTCTAGTTGATGATGTCTAGGAGAGTTGGTTTCCTTTGTGGATGGCTTTGTCTCGACTGAATGGGATGATTTTGACTCTGCTGCGGACATCGTTGGACTTGAAGTTTCTGCCGCTTCTAGATTGGTTTCGGAGATATTCGCACCAGGATCATTCTTCAGTGTCTTTTCTTGGAAGCTCTCCGAACGCTCGACTATTTTTGGTTGAATTAAAGGCTTCTCTCTTAATAAACTGAAAATCTCCTTATGCCCTATTTTCACCGAAATATAGCCTTGAGCTAGATTAAGGCACACCTCATTCTCAATGATCCAGTCTTGTCCTAGAATTAAGTCTTCCATTAAATCCTCATCTTTGCACACTAATACTCTTTGTTCCATAGAGGAATTTCCTAGGTGGAGGAGTACATTTGTTGTTCCAATGCAATCTAGAGTTTGTCCTCCAATTCCTATCAATTGGGCTTTTGTGGAATTCATACTCAGTTGAAGATCTTTTACCACCCTATTTCGTATGCAACTAAGTCCTGCTCCTGAGTCTATCAAAGCGTCTATCAACTTGTACTCTGTCTGGACAATCCCGAGGTTTAGGTAAGGTTGTGTCTTGCACACACCCGTCGTATCAGGATTATGGACTTGGTAATTAGCCATAGGGATAGGCTCCTCTCCGTGGGGATAGCATTCATCTCGTTGCCTAATCCATTCTTTCCGTTTCCTAATGCGTTCCAGTGCCTCTTGCCGAGCTTCCTCTCTAATTCGCTCCTCCTCCCTCTTCCTATTTTGGGCTCCTACTAGACGTGCTAGCATTTGATCAGTCAAAGGCTCAGTGAATTGTCTCACTCTACATCCGCTAATGTAGTTAGGAAGGATATCTCCATCTAGGGTGGCTAGATTAACTGCACCACCTGTCGAGATTCGATTTATGATCAAGGGTCCATATCCCCGTTTTTGTAACTTCTTGGCATGTTGTTTTAAAGTGTACACCAAGACTAAGTCTCCCTCTTTAAGTCCCTTGTCTTTTATATGTGCATCATAATATGCCTTTTGTCTCCTTTTAGCTGCATAAATTCCTGCTACTGCTTGTAACCTAGTTTCATGTAGCTTTTTGATTTGGTCCAATTGTTGGGATAATTCATGTCCGTTCCACTCATACTGTTGGGCCACTTTCAATGTCGGCACTAAAAAATCAATTGGCAAGATTGCATTCTGCCCATACACCAAGTTGAATGGGGTAGTTCCAATAGCCGTTTTATATGCAACTCGGAAGGCCCAAATTGCATGATGCAATTGTTTGTCCCAATCAGACCTTCCATTATTGACAATCTTTGTCAATACTATACACAGTACCTTGTTGGAACTTTCAGCTTGTCCATTGGCTTGGGGATGGTATGGGGCTGATTTTTTATGAATCACTAAAAACACATTCATTAGCGACTCGATTACTTCATTGAGGAAGTGCGTTCCCCGATCACTCACAATCTCGATTGGTAATCCAAAACGGGTGAAAATATGCTCAAAGAGAAACTTGGCGGTAGTTTGAGCATCATTCTTTCTAGTGGCTTTTGCTTCTACCCATTTGGTCAAGTAATCAGTGACCACTATGATGTACTCCGCATGTGATCCTTTGGCTGGTGGATTGATAGGTCCTATGAAGTCAATACCCCATTTTGAGAATGCTCTTGCACAGACCATGGGTCTTAAAGGCATGTCATCTCTCCGAATTGGGTATTTCGCTCTCTGGCATGTCTCGCAGCTTCGTACATACGTTTCAGCATCCATATGTAGAGTTGACCACCACAAGCCTACAAAGAGAATCATTTTGACAGTTCTCTCAGCTGAGAAATGACCTCCCACAGCACCCGCATGTGCCATCTCTAATATGGGTAGATATTCTCCTTCGTGCACACATAATCGGAGTTGGTTGTCTTTTCCTCGCCTAAACAATTGCTTCCCCATGAGTATATAGTCCTTGCTCATTTCTTCTAGGGATCGTTTTCTTGCCAAACTAGCTCCTGCCTCATGCTCTTTTGTCTTTAAGAATTTAACCAGTTTCTTACTCCAATTGGGCGCTATGGTTGAAAAAGGTATGGACATATGATCTTCCGGGTTGGTCTCCCGGCATTCGGCACAATTACTCACATAGTCATGGACATCCTTGGGCATGTCAGGCCGAATTGTTCAATGAATCCCTTGGTGTGTTCTCCATTTGTTCACATGTGCTTGCTCAATTATTTGCTTTTGTTCCTCCTCCTCGACACATCTGAGTAATACTCCATTGGGTTCCTTATAGTACACTCTTCCAACAATAATGTGTAAATTCCTTGATTGGAGAATTTCCTTTTTGCTATTTTTGTTGATTGAGTGTTGTGGGCCATGGGTGAGTATAGGAATTAGTCTCTCTGCCCACTTTGGACATACTTCTAGGTTAAATAAATAAGTATCTGGCAGATCATCGGGCACTCCATTTGGTGGTTCTCCGTGTGTTAGCCTAGAAAGGTGGTCTGCTCTTACATGAGTGTTTCCCTTCTTTACTACCACTTCAAAGTCGAACTCCATTAGTAGTAAGAACCATCGTACTAACCTTCCTGTGTTACAAGGCTTATTGACTAAGTACAGTAAAGCCTGATGATCTATGAAGAACTTGAACTTGTTGGCTAAGAGGTAGTGTCTGAATTTCTTCACTGCGTATACCATTCCTAACCCTTCTCGTTCAGTAGTGGTATAATTTTGTTCCGCTTGATTCAGTTGTCTACTAGCATAGGCAATTGGATGATCAAGCTTCCCTTCATCAGTTGGTTGGGCTAGGATACATCCAATGGCATAGTTAGAAGCATCAACATGAATATGAAAAGGCTTGTTCCAGTTGGGTGATTTCAGAATTGGGGCTGTGCTAAGCCTCTTTTTCAGCTCGTTGAATGCCTCCTCGCACTCTTCTGTCCAAGTAAATTGAGTCAAGAGACCATACAAGGGTTTCGCTATTATGGCATACATGTGAATAAACCTACGGTAATATCCACAATGTCCCATAAAGGCTTGCACTTCCTTTGCATTCTTAGGCCTTGGTAGGTCTAAGATGACTTTAATTTTGTCCTCATCTGTAGATATTCCATTTCTTGAGACTATGTGTCCTAAGATTTTCCCTTGTCTCACCATGAAGACACATTTCTCAGGGTTTAAACAAACTCTATACTGTCTACATTTATTGAATATCTTCCTCAACTCGGGGATGTGATCGCGTCTTTGATTGGAGTACGTGCAAAGGTCATCTACATATACTTCCATGCTTCTTTTCAGAAATTCCTTGAAAACATGACACATCAATCATTGGAAAGTAGCAGGTGCATTAGTGAGTCCAAAAGGCATCACTCCGAAAGCATAAACTCCCCATTCGGTTGCGAATGCGGTCTTATGTTGATCCTCAGTTGCAATAGCTACTTGATTGTATCCCGAGAATCCATCCAAGAAGCTATAGACCTCCTTTCCGGCTACCCTCTCCAATAGATGGTCCGTGATGGGTAAGGGGTAGCTATCACGTATGGTGGCTGCATTCACCTTTTTCAAGTTGATGCACACTCTCAGTTTTCCATTTTTCTTAGGCACCACTACTAATGGCGATACCCATTCGGTATGTTCTATCTCATATATGAATCCTGCCGCTAGTAGTTTGTCTATTTCTTCCTTAATTTTTGCTGCATAAACCTCATTATACGTATAAGGGCGTTGTTTGGATGGTTTTGCGTCTGCCGTCATTGGTATTCGATGGGAACAAATAGTGGGTTCTATGCCTTTGAGATCCTTGTAGGTCCATGCGAATACCTCTCGGTATTCTCGGATAAGGTGTATGAGTTCCGCTTCCTCCTCTTCGGATACATCTTTTCCAATATATGTGCATCGCTCTTCTCCGTCTTCTACTGTTACAACAATTTTTTTTGTTTGTTCTTTGTTGTCGTACGCTTCTACGTCTCGTGCCTCTCGTCTAGGCATTTGAATGGCTACTTTTCTCTCTTCTACTTCGTATATTTTAAAATGTTCAGGAACTTCAAAAAGATCTGGGTCCGGCTCTACCTTAATCATGTCTTCCCTCTGCTTGTGTATTGCTGGAGCAGCTTCAATTGCTAAGATTTTTGTTGGTTCCTGTTCCTTCTTGTTCTGAATAGTGTTTAGGTAGCTTTCTTCGGAGTCAAATTCTGGTTCCATTTCTATGCTTTCATATTCCTCTTTCCATTCTTTTTCCAAGATTTCTCCTTCTTCTACTTCTTGAAGAACAACCATATAGAGATTTACATCATAGCCTTCCTCATCTATGCATTCGTTCATCGTCAAAACTTCTTCATTTACGCACGCATCTAAGGTGGCTAAAATTTCCATCCATCCATGCGGCTTGAAGATCTCATCAGGAAAGATTTGAGGCATGTAATTTGGGTCTTCTACTGATCGATAGTTAGGATGTCCTATCGGCCACAATTGTTTTTTACTCTCCTCTCTCTTGGCTTCTTTACACATCCATAACTGGGCATCCTCATGTATCCAAGATTGATCACTTGATCCAGCACTGTGAATGGATAGGTCATCTTCTTCCCTATGTACATGGTTCCATTGTAGTGGAGGGACATCTCGATAGGCAAACGTGTGCAGATTTATCTTGGTGGTGTTTCCTTGATGTTGCAGGTATAACGAATCTCTTCCCCAATCTTGTACTACCCGCATTTGTCTCATAAAGGGTCGGCCTAATATCATTTCATAGTTGTTCGCTTTCTCAAACTTACAAATGGCTAATGTGTGTTCAAATTCTACTCCACAGGTGGTTAATTTGATTCGTTCCAATATTCCTAAGGGTCTTTCCACATGACCATCTGCCAATTGGAGCTTCATACGTATGGGTCGTAAGGCAGGTTTTCCCCATTTTTCCAAATCTCCTTGGTGGCAATTCCTACCCCAGCTCCCGTGTCTAGGATAGCCTTGGTCATGTACCCATTGTGGGTGACAGGTAGACATGTATTGCCTTCGTCTCCTTCACTAAATTCCCCCACTTTATCCACTGGGATTTGTATCGTTGATTTGCTTTCCTTTTCGTTTCCTTTTGTTTCTCCTTTCTCTGGTTGTGGTTCTAATTGGTTTGCTAACTGCCTCCATAATTGTGGTTTAAGTTGAAGTAACTCTTCCACTGTCAGTTTGCATTGCACTTTTGTTTTCTTTAGTTCTGTTAGATTGTGTGAACTCTCTTCTGAGTTTCCTTTTCCCTTCCCATGTACTGTGGGTGCTCATATTATTATAGAGTCCCTTTCGTATTCTCCCATGTAATTAGGCAATGTTGAAATGCTCACGGTTTCTTCTCTACCTCTATCGAGTCTTGATACCTCCTCATATACTTCCTCCAGGTTGGGATGGGGTTGACAATCTTCCACATCTATTTCATCAAAAGGAGGCGGACTGACTCCATTCTTCTTCCATTGCTCTTCTCGGATTCTATTCCATAAATCTTTGGGCCAATCTGCTTCTAGGTCTGGTATCATTGACACTGGCTCATCTTGTGCTTTTATTCGTTCACCTTGGTCATCTTCCTTTCTAGGTTCCTTATCCTTGAATTTGATGCATTCTTTGTATAGACCATGTGCAATCCTTGTCTGTGGTAAAATTGGGATAGTCTTTTCTAGGGTTGCTTGTGCTACCTCTATAAGTTTCCTGCATATCGCCAATCTTTCTTTTTCTACTTCCCCTTGAGGGTAGAGTTTTTCATGTTGCTCCATATTTGGGCCCATTTTAATTCTAGCCTCGTAAGCTTTCAACCACATGTCTAAGTCGTCTGGCTTTGGGTCAGCTAGAATTGATCCTGGCTTCTCTACCTCTTGAGTACGTGGTGGCTCAGGGATCTCCTTCTGAGTTTTTTGTTCTTTATGCTCATTCAAGTCTTTGGTTTGTTTCTTACTGTCTTGACTCTTATTTCTTGCCCATTTATCTTTGAGTTTTTCTTGTCTTTCCTTCCATTTTTGTACTTTTGTGTTCTAGGAATTTTCACGTGGATCCTCAGAATCCTCGACTACCCGAATTTTAGGGTTTACAACTTTATTGCTCTCTCGTTTCTCTTCTGGGTGCTTTCCTTTTTGTTGCTTCGTTTGGGCTCTGGTAATGGCCTTTAGTGGCACAGCATACTCCTTATCACTTCCAAATCCTTCTATGACCTCAATCACGTTGATTGGTGCAGTATCTTGGGTTTTTGACGGATTCTTAGGGCAGTCTCTGAAAAGATGTTCCTTTCCGCAATCACTACAATATCCTTCCCAAATCCTTGGTGGTGGAGGGTTGTAAGGTCGAGGGCATTCTCTAATGAAATGGTCTCCTCTGCATCTATAGCATGGTCCTCTCTGCATAGGTGGTCTAATGGGTGGTCTCATGGTTGGTTGTGCTTTAGGAGCCGTATACATTAAGGTGGCCGTCTCTGCTCCATAAGTCTGATCATAGCCTTCATATCCATAATAAGCCGCATCATATGCAGATTCATATTCTAACATGTTGGCTTTGTATGGGTGGTAATCTCTTGGTGGCGTTCATCTCTGGGGTTTGTTGATTCTACATTGGTCATTGTCGATGCTGGTACTATAGCTCTCTCTAAGTTCTCTTCCGGTTGAGCATACTTCACCGATACTACTTGTTGAGGTTGTGACAGTTGGGGTCCTAGCACTGGTTGTGGTGGTGGATATGGCGCCTGTTCATATGGCCTTGATGCTCCTGCTGGAGTTGGATATGGGTTGTATCTCGGTATCTCTCTGCCCGGCTCCCTAGGTGGATATCCATATGGTCGATACTGCGGTGGTTGGAAAGGGCGTGCTTGCCTATTGAAAGGACAGTTCTCAGTAGCGTGGTTGAAAGAAGTCCCTTGTTGTTGCTGCCTGTTGTATGGATACATAGGTTGTGCACCAGCTCCTCCTCGTACACACAAGTGTGAGGGGTGATCTCCTCCACATAAGTTACATCTCCGTAGCATAGGCACTCTTTGAGCTGGGTGTTGGTAAGCTCTTTGCCCCTGAACTCCTAGTTTCTTTGCTAATAGCTCCACTAATTCTTCCATGTTACTGGAGTTGGATGTGATGGTGCTCCTTGAATCTTCTGATTTAGTGAGGTTGGGTGTACTTTTGAGATCCTCGGCTAGGTTATCCTCCAAATCAATGCACTCTTGAAGGCACTCACTCAAAGTTTGTAACCTCTTCACGTACACTAGCGTTCTTAAAGTTCCGTTTGTAAGTCCATCCAAAAACAATGAAATCATTTTTTGTTGTGTGGGTCTCTCGGCAATTGGGCACCTATCCACATACTGATTGAATCTTCTGGCCGCGGTCTTCACAGTTTCATTAGGGTTTTGTTTAAAGCTGTGGATTAATGACGCAGAATTGTGTTTAATCCCTCTCTTTGTGAATTCCCCAATGAATTCTCGAAAAAATTGTTCAATGTTTCCAAATTGATTTGGATCTAAGGGTTGGAACCAAGTTAGAGCCGTCCCTGTGAGGGTGAGTCCAAACGACTCATACTACAGAAAGAAGTCATCTACTTGTTCTGCCCTTAGAACTTGTTTACATTCTGCAATGTGATCATAGGGTTCCCCCAATCCATCGTAGTGATTTCTTACACACTTTGCCACTTGGATAGGTCTCAGTTTTCTCATCGGTTCAGGCGGTCTGAGCATTATAGGGAAGACTGGGACAGCCGGTCTTATTGGAGGTATCCCAAGCTGTCCTCCTACTGGTGGTCGTGGTCTTACTTGTGGTTTGTACTGATTACCTACCCCTGCGTGGGGTCTGATTGTGCATTTGCACTCCTGGAGTCGCAAATTGTACATGAGTACGGTTGGGCACACTTCATTGGTTGGTCTATCCTGATGTGGTATGTTTCGTCTCTTGTTGATTTCCAAAAGGATTTTGTGAGGTGGTAGCTTGATCTCTTTGAGGAAATAGAGGTGCACCCATGTATCTCAGGCGAGCCCTGTCTAAGACACTCACGGGCCAATATCTCCGTTGATCCTTGTCCATGTATGTGAGTCTAGTTTCATCATCTGGGTCTTGTAGCTCATAAAATGTCATGGGGCTTTCTTCTCTTCCTGGAGCAGGTAAGTCTGTTTGAAGCAATAAGTCTGATCCATGAATCATATAGACCTCCAACAAGTAGTCGTCTTGAGGTATCAAATCTCCTCTCAAGACTCGTGATACTCGGGACCTGCCCCTAGGGGTAGTCACTAACTCTTCAGGGTGTGTTCTTTCGGAGTTGTCTGGTTTCACTAACTCTCCCCTTTCATTGATCATCTCAGGAAGTTCAGTCACAATGTAGATGTGACCAATTTTGTCTACGTATGCACCTCCCTCGTACTTGACAGCAGGTCGGGGTATGATCGTGGCATTCATGGAAGTTACCATCCTAGCCACCGATCTATTTAAGCCATCCAGGTAGATAGGGATCTCCTGGGCATTGGTAGACATATACTGTAAGGAAGTACGGTAATCTCCCTCAACCGTGGACATAAAATTTCTATTTGGTGTTGGGCCTTGCATGTCCTCCAAAGCCATGGGTATTTCCTCCTCGGAATCACTAGAGGTCTCTGAGTAAGCGGAGCGGTGACTGACCTGGGCAGCACTTCCCACTGAGGATACAACACTTCTTCGGCTACTTAGCACTCTCCCTGACCTCAAGTTCATTCACCCTCCTAAGTTTCTCTATAAGTCTCAGAGATTCTCCTTGAGTAGCTCTTCCAATGCCTCTAGTCACCTGACAAAATGCTACTGCCAATCTGCACTATACCACTTCCAAGCGATACTGCACTAGGCGATACTGCCTTGGCCACGATACGATACTTGAAGTCAACATGATATGATACTGTCTGTAGCAGGTGATACGATACTGGACAATTGCTACGATACGATACGAACAACCCTCCCGATACGATACTAATTTGGTATCGTGATACGATTCCTAATGAGGAGACGATACGATACCAGAAAGTGGCGATACGATACCACCTGCTTGTACGATACTGTTGGAAGTAGCCAGAGGCACAGATGACACGAAAGCATGTAACGACGGAGCAGGGAGCCATTCGAATCGTTTTTCAAAGAATTATGTTTTCAAATACTTTCCAAAAACCTCCAACAGTGATTTTTATCACTATTGTAACATATGTAACATAGAAAACCCCATTTTGCAATCCATAGCTCCATTTTGTGCAAGCCGAGGAGTCCTCAAGCTTGAGGAGCTTAGGTAGAATGCGCGTACCAATTTTCGTTATTTTTAGATACCGTTTACCCTCCCAAATAGCATCTAGGACCTAATTTTTAACTATGCCGGTCACTAGATGTGAAACCGATCAAAACTAGTCTAGAAACTATAAAAAGAGCTAGAGAGCTCATTTTTGAGGTGGCTAGTGTGAGCTTAGAGTTCTTTTGAGCTTGTAATAGTGTTCTTGAGTAATAGAGCTAATTTTCCACCTTCCATTGTATCTTGCTTGTCTCTTCGTAGTGTGTGTGTATGTGTGTGTGCATTTCTATGCTTCTCACCTTCACTCTCACTTCATCTCACATTCACGATCTTCATATCACTCCTATCTCTTCCGGGGATTGACATTAAGGAGGTGAAGCTTCTTAACGTGGTACTTACCATTGTGCTAGAGCAACACCAAATTTGGCGTCGTTGCCGGGGATCAAGTCTAGGACGAATGTGTGATGGTAAGAGTATAGCAAGAAGTGGCGTTGGAAGGTAAAAATTTCAGTTTTTGTTGTTGTTTTTACTTAGTTTTTAGTGTTTTTCACCTCCCCCACACTCCATCTTCATCACCGCATCATCATCTTCATCTCCAAAAAAATCAGAAAATTCACCATATCCACCCATTCTCCTCATTTCCCCTCATTTGTGCATGCGAGAGAGTGAGAGAGAGCTTTTATGCTTGTGTGTACTTTGGTTTTCTTGAGTTTTCTTGCAGGTACAGAGCTCCAGTGCATCAGGAAGGCTGCAAAAAGGTAAGAAAATCACTTTCTGTCAGAAATTTCGGAGTGTGTCAGACCATCGCGATGGTCTGCAAAGTTCGGAATTTGGAGAAGGCAACCACACCAGCGTGAAGAGCACACCTGCGCCTACAGGAATCCATAGCTGCATTCACAAAATTTGCATTTTGGTGGACCATCGCGACGGTCTCTGACCATCGCGATTGTGTCACACCATCGCAATTGGCTCACGCCATCGCGACGGCTTGGCCGGACCATCGCGACGGTCTCTGACCATCGCGATTGTGTCACGCCATCGCGATTGGCTCACGCCATCGCGCCGACGGTGCCACGTGGCAATCTAGACCATCGCGACGGTTCATTTTTTGGACCATCGCGACGACACCCTCACACCATCGCGACACTTCAAAAATTCAGACCATCGCGATTGGCTCACGCCATCGCGCCCAGACCATCGCGATTGGCTCACGCCATCGCGCTCAGACCATCGCGACGGTTCACTTTGGACCATCACGATTGTCCACGTTGACCGTTGACTGACGCCATCGCGATTGTGCACTTTCAGACCATCGCGATTGTGCAATTTCACGCCATCGCGATTGTGCAATTTCACGCCATCGCGACGGTGCACTTTCAGACCATCGCGACGGTTCACCCTCACGCCATCGCGCCGACGGTGCCACGTGGCAATCTAGACCATCGCGACGGTTCATTTTTTGGACCATCGCGACGACACCCTCAGACCATCGCGATTGTGCAATTTCACGCCATCGCGATTGTGCAATTTCACGCCATCGCGATTGTGCAATTTCACGCCATCGCGACGGTGCACTTTCAGACCATCGCGACGGTTCACCCTCACGCCATCGCGATTGTCCAATTTCACGCCATCGCGATGGTACACCCTCACGCCATCGCGACGGTCCCAGACCATCGCGATCATCTTAGACCATCGCGATTGTGCACCCCCATCGCAAATTTTAGGGTTTCAATTTTTGGCCAATTTTGGGGCTAATTTTGGGAAATTTTTGGGTGATTAGACTCATAGAAGACCCCTTAGCTCATATTTGGAGAAAAACCTGTTTGTCAGTTTTTACCCCCCAGGGCCTGAACGGTCATAACTTTTTCAGATAAGCTATTTTTAGATAAGCTATTTTGAGGTTGACCTAGTTTGGGACTAGAAAGCCAGGGGGCAAACATTGAAAAGTTGGGCAAAAGGGAAGGGACTTAAAAGGTGTATATACTCAAGTGCTTGATCATCCAACTGTGAATTGGTCTAATATTGGATTTTTCCAGGTCTAGCAAGGGCAATCGAAGGCAACCAAGGCAAGGCAGTGAAGGGCATAAAGCTTGGGAAGCGCGGCTTCTTGGGCATCAGAGCAACCAGAAAAGCTGACTCGAGGTTGGAAGATTACTCAACCCCCTCAGTCAATTCTTAGCTTAGGATAAACGTTAGCATTGTGGATTAAGACGATAGGAACGCCTCAAGTTCAAGATATTTAATTCTTTCAAGTCTAAGACTACAAGTAAAGGTGTGTGACGAAAACCTAAAGGAAAGAGCCTAAGTCTGACGGAACGAGAACTCAAAATTATAACGGAAAGTCGAATTCCTGACGCATACATTAAGACAAGAATCTAAAGAAATCTAAAAAGAATCAAGACAGTAATAACAAAGAATCATTGACGATCTGAGCGAGTACCGAGTGTGCAAGGAAGAAAATTAATGAACCTTAGATCGGGCAAACATATAGGTAAGTCAGACCGACGAAGCCTTAGATCATCAGAGGCAAGTGTAAGAACTACTGCATGATCGTGGGCTCAACAATTGAACACTAGTTATCCCTACGAGAGCTCAGATACTAGCGAATCAGAAATGGCATTTAGCACAGACAGACCAGAAGGAGGGTCGAATGTAGCCTACTTAGAAAAACCAGAAGGACCCTATAGAACGCAACTAGAGTTTCTCCAAACCAACCGATTAGGTGCTCGCATCTATGAGGATGGTTTGCGAAGGCAAGTGGTGCAAATGCACAACCCCGATCAACCCATTGGATTGGAACATCTAGTGGTGAAATTCGAGAGAGACGCGTACATAGACAAGGAAGGAACGATGTACATCTTAAGTACGCAGCCAAACAATACCAACGAGTTTGGCGTGATTCAACCAGAGACGGAAGCAAAATTTCAAGGAAAAGAACCATTAGAAGAACCTAGAACACCTAGAGGGAAATCTATACTGACACGAGTACTAATCCCAGAATGGATCCCTCAGGACAACAGAAGCATAGAGTTGTTTGTAAATAAAGAAACTGATGAAGCCTTTTGGAGATACAAGACCGAACTACTTAGTGAGGTAGGTATCATCACGATATACGAGTTCAAGGACCCGGATACACCTGGAAAGGTCGTATACCTGGATGAGACTTCAGAAAGAGTCTTTGTGGTGCTTGACCGCGCTAAAAACACATACACATGGAGAGGTGAATTGGTATTCCCTCCATCTAGGACAAACATGAATACGAGTCAACAAGGGGCAGGAACATCCTCAGCCCATGGAAATCAAAGAGAGCAAAATAAAGAAAGACCCAAAGTAAGCTTTAATCACCCCATAGGGAGAGATAGAACAACCACGAACACTAATAGAGCAGATAGACAAAGAGATCATGGAGTACTAGGTGGTAGAGATGATTTTCCTCTACCTAGACCACGTGAACACGCAAGAATACTGAGACCCACACAGTTAGTAAAATCAATGAAGAAGTATTTTGATGGGACAGGAGATCCCTATGACCATGTCGCTGAATTCAAGCAAGTACTAAGAGCCGAACAAGTTGAAGACATGTTCATGCAATACAACGCATTTGGAATAACGTTAAAGAATACAGCTTTAACTTGGTTCCAACCTTTGCAACAAAGGCAATTTAGAGACATCCATCACTTTTTAGAGTCATTCATCACCGAATTCTCTAAAAGTGGGATTAGACATGACACATCTTCGTTGATTCATAGCTTTAAACAAACCCCTCAGGAAACCGTAAGACTGGCAGGACGTAGGTTTAGACAATATGTTGAACGATGTCCAATGCAAGAGCTACCCTCACAAGCTAAGCAAGTGTCATTGTTTCTAGATGGCTTGTTGAGCTCTAAACTACGCTCCTATGTGTACCTAAAAGAACCCAGAACGCTAGAGCAATGTGTAAGAATTTGTATAGACATTGAGGACAACCTAGGAGACGAGTTGGAACTCTCAAAGGTCTATAAGGATTCAGACTGTTCATCTCTAGCATCCACAAAATTGTCTAGCTCAATAGAAGACCTAGCAGAAAAAGTGGCACAGAAGCTAGGAGTTTCTAGTAAACCTAGGGTGCTAACAAACAAGCGTTGTTACACCTGTGGTGGTGATCATATGGCAAATGTGTGTCCCAATGCACCACAACCTCAAGCCAACCCTAGTGGCCAATACTGTACAATTGAGAGAAGATACACGAATCATACGGCTCAGGACTGCCCGTACAACAAACAGACCGTGAGACAGAACTACCCGCAAGCATACCCGCAGCCAGGTAGGTATCAAGGCCATTACAATGCTTAGCCTTATTACTATAGGCCTCCTCAGAACTACCCATACCAGGCTCAACAGAGACCTCAACCTGTCTTAGCTCAGCAGCCACCCCCACCAGCTAATGTCATCTCAGTCAAATACGCTGCTGCAGAAGAGAACCTAAGTAGGGCCTTAGTGCCTTCTTCACCTTTGATCACAGAGAGTGACCTACACTCAAATAGTTTTGACTCTACGCATGTAGATAGTCCACCCGCTTATTACACAGAGTCACCAGAACACGTGGAGACATATCATTATGATAGTCCACCAGTGGAACCTAGTTGGGAGCCCGACTACGCTCATGTGATGTACACAAACCCAAATCCACGGCCCCAAATAAGACAACAGAGACCACAGGGCCCTAGAGGACCATGCTTTAGGTGCCAAGGAGACCATTTCATAAAGGATTGTCCACATCCCCCGATAGCAGGACAATCACAGTACTATAACATCCAAGGCTTTTGTGCTGATTGTGGCAAAGAGCACATAATCAAAGATTGTCCTAAAAATCCAGTTAACGCTTCAAATGTGACACCGATCAACGTAATAGGTATTGTAAGTAACGCAGATGGATCCAACCCTACATACGTGCCTATCCAAGCTATCACAAGAGCCCAGGCGCTCTTACAGAACCAACAGCTTAATCAGGAAAAAGTAGCCGGAACCAGTGAAGTTGTAGAATCTAGCACTAAAAAGACAAAATCTTGGAAAGATTCTAGAGAAAGAATTAAGAGAAAATGGAGTAAAAAGATAAGTGAGTTGGAAGGAAGTTTGAAGGAATCTAGACCCAAAATCCAAGAATTGAGTTCACAGGAATTGAATCAAGAGAATCCAGCTCAGAAATCAGGATCAGTTTTAGCGGAACCCATACCAGAAAATCTAGACATGATGTTTCGTGCATATCAAGCTAGATTAAAAGAGGGACCTCAGGTAGCTGAAATGAGCAAAAACTATCCTCGAGCTGATCTAGAAATTGAGAGAACTAAACTTTGCATGAAGATGGTAGAACTAGCACAAGCTTTGTTCGAAGCCTCTAGATATCTCAATTGGAATAACATGGCAAAACCGGAATTACACTTTCAAGGACTAATGGAGAGGCTAGAATACTTGATAGAGAGCAAAGAGAAAAAAAATCAGCCTAGGAACCCTATTGTCCCAGAGACACAGGAAAGGAATGCACCATCCCTGTCTCAAGTACCCAACTCAGAAAGTCAAGACAACCTGTCTTCCATACATAGGTACTCACATGAATTTTTGAGAGAGATCCAAGAATAGAAATGGAGAAAAGAACAAGGAACTCATCCTCCTATTCAAGAAATAGACGACTTGCAGGAACAATTTCCCCAAGATATTCCCTCTATTTACGATGATGTAGAGGAAGAACAACTGAGTGAACACACAGGATTTGAATCTAATTCTTTACAAGAATTACCTCAGTTCACAGGACCTTGGGAAGAAAAGTCTATTAGTATGAGAGCACCCACGATAATAGTGAGGAATGAAGAATCAGTAATCCCTAGAAACACGGAAGTGATCAAGAACACCAAAGTACAATGTAATCTCACTCTAGAGGAGTTGTTAAAGGTAAAACCAGAATTGTGGAAACATGTAGCAAATCAATTCCCCGAGCTTGCTACTACTCCCTCACAAATAGGATCACAAAATAAGGTACCAGAAATACCCGTAGAAAAGATTGGAGATGTAAGCGAAGGAGAGGAAGGTAACACTTATCTTCTAATAACCCATCAGGGCTACACCACGAAAGCCATCTTAGATTCAGGAGCCGGAGTAGCCATCGCTACCACCGCTTTATGGAAACGTTGGGGTAAGCCAGCATTGAGACCCACCAGGATGAAGCTACAAATGGCTGATGGACACATAGAAAAACCATTAGGCTTACTAGAAGGCATATCTCTCACCACTTGTGGCGTAGAATTTGAGCATACCTTTGCCATTTGTGACTTTGCAAAAAACCATGCTTATGAGATGATATTGGGACGACCATTCATGCGTCAGTTGCAAATTGTACAAGATTGGAGAACTAATTCTTTGTACTTGCAACATTTAGGAGTGACGACCAAAGTCAATCTTACGGACTATTCACATCGAGATGTACCCCCAATACAATGGAATACCATCCATAAGACACCAGTAGAGACGAAATCCGTGCACTCATTAGAATCAGATCCTTATTGGTTGCATGAGGATACTCATTTATGGATGTGTAAAGTAGCCAAACAAGAGGAAGAAAGATTAGAAGCAAGGACCTTAGGTGCAGAACAAAATCCACGAACCCTTCAAGATCCAGCCTACGCACCTGTAGTATTCCCTGACGAAGAGTTTGAACCCCATGGTTGGGCAGAAATCCTAGCAACCATGGATGTAGCCATCAATGAAGAACAATGGACACCCCACTGTGACAAGGATGGCTATGATATCTCAGTTTTCACGATAGAGCCAATCATGTGCGATGCAATTTTAGAAGAGTGTGAACCTAGCACTGATGCACTTGAGGATGCAAGCGATTTTGATTTAGAATCAATTATCATGGATCCACCCTTTGCATCAGAGGAAGAATATTTCTACGAAGTAGAGACTCACACTCAAAGACACGAATGAGGTGAGGTTAGCCACGAAAGTGACTAACAAGAGTGAAGGCAAGAAAAGAAAGAAGAAAGCAACCATGTCAGAAGAAGAAGAATCTTTATTTGAAGTACCCGAGAACTTCAAGAAATATGAAATCGAAGATAGAAGAATCATGGTAGGAATGCCCAATAGAAAGGCGAATGACGGACAAGTATATGATAACCGAGAGAAAACCAAGAAAATAATAGTTGTCATAGAAGGAGAAGAAGAAAAATGTACATACATAGGGCATGATTTGACAACTAAAGAAGAAGAAGAGCTAGTTGCCCTATTGCGCGAATATAGAGATGTTTTTGCGTGGAGTTACAAAGATTTGAAAGGAGTAGATCCAGATATATGTTCTCATAGAATCCCTATGACTCCAGATGCAAAACCTACGAAACAGAAACCGTACACGTACAATGATAACTACGCTGCGAAGATTAAAGAGGAGATAGATCGCTTGATAGAAGCAGGATTCATTTACGAAATTGAGCATACGGAATGGGTATCCCCCATTGTGGTTGTGCCCAAGAAGAATGGAAAATTGCGTGTGTGTATTAACCTTAAAAAAGTTAATGCCGCCACGATTAGAGATAGTTATCCTCTTCCTATCACAGAACACCTATTGGAAAGAGTTGCGGGCAAGGAAGTTTACAGCTTCCTTGATGGATTTTCAGGCTATAATCAAGTAGCCATTGCTCCAGAGGACCAACACAAGATGACATTTGCCACTGAATGGGGCATATTTGCATTTCGTGTGATGCCATTTGGCTTAACAAATGCACCCGCCACTTTCCAACGACTCATGTGTCATGTTTTTAAGGAATTCTTACGCAAGAGTTTGGAAGTTTATGTCGATGACTTATGTGCTCATTCAAATGTAAGACAGACACATATCCCAGAGTTAAGACAAATATTTGACAAATGTCGAGAATATCAGGTTTGTTTGAACCCAGAAAAATGCGTTTTCATGGTCAGACAAGGCAAAATTCTAGGACACATTGTGTCAAAAAATGGAATCTCTACGGATGAAGAAAAGGTGAAGGTAATTGCAAATTTACCTAGACCAACTAATGTGAAAGAGGTACAGGCATTTATGGGCCATTGCGGATATTATAGGAGATTCATACACATGTATGCAATCATAGCCAAGCCTTTGTACTCTCTTTTAACCAACTTTGAATGGACAGATGAATGTGAAAATTCATTCAATGAACTTAAACGACGCCTGTGCTCAGCACCTATATTGACAACCCCAGATTGGAGTAAGCCGTTCCATGTACATGTGGATGCATCCAATTATGCCATAGGATGTGTGTTAGCACAACCCACGAATGAAGGTAACATAGATCTCCCCATAGCTTACGCGAGCAGACAATTGAACGCAGCAGAAAGAAATTACACCACGACGGAATGAGAAGGATTAGGGATGATCTACGCAGTAAAGAAGTTTAGGCACTACTTGTTGGCCAACAAATTCAAGTTCTTTACAGATCATCAAGCCCTATTATACTTAGTCAACAAACCATGTAACACAGGACGATTGATACGTTGGTTTCTATTACTCATGGAGTATGATTTTGAAGTCGTAGTCAGGAAAGGAAAGACACATCTTAGAGCTGACCACCTTTCGAGATTAACCTCAGGAGAAGCTCCTCAAGGAGTAGCGGATGATCTACCAGATGCATACTTGTTTAATCTTGAGATAGCACCAGAATGGGCTAAGCCTATAGTCCCTATTCTCACATATGGACCAAAGAATCCTAGGATAAAGATCAAAGAAGGAGAGATTACCAAGTCTCAGAGATATCAAATCATAGCAGGCAGCATATATAAACAGGATAATCAAAAGATTCTTGCTTGTTGTGTAGATGAATCAGAACATGCGAATTGGTTGCAATTAGCACACATAGGTGCACTAGAGCAACATCATTCGAAACATCGAACATTACAGACTCTGCATAGATTAGGAGTATATTGGCCTACGATGGAAGCAGATGTCTACAGGTTGTGTAAGGAATGCCATGTTTGTTGTGAAAGACCACCAGTAGAGCATGCTACATTGTATCACGTGTCTCTCACACCAGACTAGAGTGAACAATTAGTGACATACTTGAGGACGAAGACATTCCCTCAAGGAATGACCTTAGCTCGACAACGCAGTCTAGAGCAGGAAGCTCAAGATTATTCACTTATTGGCGATAACCTATACAAAAGAGGACGAGATGGATATCTAAGACAATGTGTTCATGAGAGCGATTATCTGAGCATACTAGAGACTGCACACCAAGGTGTTGCAGGAGGTCATTTTGGACCCGATAGGATAATCAAAGCCATCCTCTTTGCAGAATTATGGTGGCCCACTCTTCACATGGATGCTCATACCTATGTAAAAAGATGTGATGTGTGCCAAAGAACTCAGTTTCCTACTCGCAGAGATGAAATGCCATTGAAACCCATGATGGGCGGACGTGCATTCTCTAAGTGGGGTATAGACTTTGTAGGACCCATTAACCCCCCTGCAAAAGGTACACATGCGGAATACATTATTGTTGCCACTAGTGAGCGATCGAGGAACTCACTTTCTAAACCAAGTCATTGAATGTTTGTTACACTATTTTATGGTGATTCACAAGAAATCCGCACCCTATCATCCTCAGGCCAATGGTCAGGCTGAAAGCACTAATAAGATCCTTTGTAACGTGCTGACGAAACTCGTGAACAACAAACGTTCAGATTGGGACAAAGAGTTACACCACGCTGTTTGGGCATATCAAGTGGCCTACAAGACCATACTCAATGCAACTCCCTTTCAGATGGTTTTTGGTCAGAATGAAGTGCTTCCTTTGGACTTCTTGATACCGACCCTTAAGGTTGCACAAGAACATCAGTGGACCGGCCATGAATTATCAGCGAGGATAATGGACTTGGAACGATTAGGAGAAACCAGGTTAAAGGCGGCAGCAGGAATATATGCAGCGAAGAAGCGACAGAAAGCATATTTTGATGCACATGTGAAAGATAAAGGCCTAAAAGAAGGATATTTAGTTCTAGTATATACGCTGAAACAACACACACGTAAGTTGGAAAAGCGAGGTTATGGACCTATGATCATTAACAGACTCTCAACAAGTGGAGCAGTACAGTTAGCCACCTTAGAAGGAGATATAATGCCTAATTATATTAGTGGCTGTAGAGTCAGGCTATATCAGGAACCTCTTACTGAGGATATGCTTAGACGACTCACGTTGGCAAAGAAGCGTAAGGAGGAAGAAAATAGAATACAAGCGGAAGCTCAGGCAGAAGCAATAGAACGCATTAAACGCATGAAGTGAAGAAGACAAGGACTAGGGAGAGAACATTATAACCATCTGGAAACTACACCCAGATACCCCATGGCCATGTGTCAAGTAAAGTCAACCACTCATCCTAGTATAGTGGACAGGAGACCATTCATTACAGTCATACTAGAGCACGGCAACCCCTGCCAAGAGCTCAGGGCTTTAATTGACTCAGGTGCTGCGACTAGTGCGATTAGATGGTCCCACTATAAGGATTCAGGAATAGAAATGCGGCCAATTGAGGCATACCTCATAGGCCTAGGAGGCATGGAAACCCCTTGCATGGGTGAGGTGGACCTTCCTATCCTCATTAAGGATGTGACCATGACAGCGAAGCTACTAGTGTGCCATGATGACGACCTGATAGAACCCCTAATCCTTGGCCAAGTGAGATTGGAACCTTAGAGCAGAAGCGAGTGATACCGCTTGACTTCCCTAATTGAATTTCGATTGAGGTTTGTAACCCTAAACCCTATGAAACGCATGCGACGGAAGACCGGAAGATCTTGGGTCAGACCAATCACGTTACGTCTACTCCAATCCACTCGGGCTTGGCTAGGGACAATTGTCAATCAGAAGAACGACAGGAGATCTTCCCTGGGGCTTCCTGCAAACTAGAAGGGGCAGCTACCTAACCGCTAGGGCAGATGAACACAATCAGCGGTCAGGTGGGTTGCATCAGCGGCCAAATGAGCACAACACCCTGCGGTGCTCATCCTTCCAAACTTGCTGCGGACTGGCCTAGATTAAAGATAAATAACGAATCACTTCCTAATGGGCACGTCACGCAAGTGTTGGATCTCCCTTCTTTTCCAAAGCAGAGCGTCCAATGGACCTCTCAAACCCAACCACGAACGAGTCAACCACAACAGAGGAACCCAGACCGACGACATCACCAGACAAGGCAAAGAAAGCAGCAGTATCAACATCACAGAACAAGTGGCATGAAACAAATATGGGTGCCGAAAGGACAGCCACGCAGGCTATTGGCAACACTGGAGACGAGAACAGGACAAAGTTTCAACAAAAGCAGAGTCAGCATCCAAAGTCCCCTCAATCTTCTTCTACAAGTACAAATACTCGACAGATTTGGATCGCCAAGAAATACCTTATCCATAGACCCACACCCATGCAGATTTGGGTACCCAAACAATGTATTATAGCCCAACCCTCTAGCCATGTAATATATACCCCTCAGAAATCTTTTCATCCTTCAATACCACCAAACCCGATACCACTTTTTGTCCCTTAGCAGAAACACACCATCCACTCCAAGACTCTTAGGAAATGGATACCGAAACGTATCCAAACGTCTTTTTGTACCCCCTTATCTAACAATTCTCCCACCCCGTTTAAACTCCACCCTTGTACTAATTCACCTTCAACCAAACCTTGTATAAATTCATACACCAAAACCCCACATCATGCATAATAACAGCTCATCAAGAAATGTATGCATAATCTGAACCATGTAGGTGTCTAGAGACCTGCATTAGTTTTGCAAAAAATCATTGCATCAATCACTTCACGACACTTGGCTACACGGGTTACACATCGGTTATGGAAAAGGATTGCGGTCTCACCTTAATGGGATCATAATTAATTTCCATACTAATGTGTTAATCTCTTGTAGCAGATCTTTTCCATTAGCTCATCAGTCATCATGCAAACCGAAGCAGGACCATCAGAAGCTGGCCCTAGTGCACCGATGGCCACTATTGGAGAATTACTAGCGGAATCTTATCCGACGATGCAACCACCAGAGTTTCAAGGTTTTCCAGGACCCATGCCAATCGATGATCCTCCTAGAGGATATACTGAGAAGATTCATCGTAATTCTCATTGGTTTCAAGGCCTAGCAGGACCATTAGCAGACGCTGATTTCATATTTGAGGCCAATTTGGCATTTGATCTTCGCACATGGGCCAAGTACCAGTTCTTGTCAAGAGAATTTGAAGGACTACAGAATACACAAGATTTAACGCACGTTTGGGCACGAGCGGGATTTACAGAGTATTTTAGCGACCCTCTGCCTAAACCCGATTTTTACAGATGTTTTTACTTGGTAATCACCTTAACAGCTTCAGAAAACAAGGATCTACCTGGCACATTGTTGAGGGAGAATCGAGTAAGAAGAAGAAAAGAAGAAGACAACGAAAGAAGCAGCTTCATTAAAAAGCAATATCTGAAGATATATCTCTGCAGGAAGCCCCACAGGGGCGCATTACCCATCTCTGCACAGAGCCCCGCAGGGGCACGCATCAGGCAAAAAGAGAAAACAGCCAGGTCATGCACGGTGGAAAGAAGGAAACAACCTCAAAGCAATACAACAGGGTCCGATGTGTGCAACCAGGACAAATCAGAGGACCAAAAGTTATAAAGGGGTAGAGGCTGAAAAGTTTAAGAGGGTGACTAAGAACAGCACATTCCTAGTCACTGGTGGCGTGCGTGGCAACCCAAGTCAACAGGCAAAACAAGTGCAACTGGCTCTCGAGTAGTAGAGCTTGAATCAAGAAGGCCATCGAATCTGCATGTCTGTTTAACTACAGACAATACTGACCACTGGATGCATGCGAGAAGCAAAGTCTGTCAAGGGACGACATAGACGAAGAGGGGGAGAGTGTTGCAGAGCTAAAGAAAGTACGAAGCAGAGAAAAAGACGGGCCCCAAAATTTTCCGATTTGGACATCATATTTTTGTATCATAATCATTCTTGTAATATATTTTCCGTTGTAAAGGCACTAGAGGAGTCCTCTAGATGCATCCCCACAGAAGATTAGAAGCTTACCCATGTAAAATAGTAGAAAATTAGTCTTTTAGTGAATAAAGTGCCGGTCTCTTGTGTGAAAGGACCATTTTTAGGGCACTAGTATATAAGTCAAATGTGACTCTTTGTAAAGAACTTTTTGCCATTGTGAGAATAGAGAGCACAGAAATTCGAATTTGTGTCTTCTTCACTCTGTATCTTCTTCTTCGTGAGCTTGTATGCATGTGTATTGCTTGGAAAGAGTGCTTGTGAGTGTGGTCTATCCATGAAAGTGTTTCTTTGCTGTAGGTAAGGTGTGTGCGAGGTGTAGGAAGTGCTGAAGTGTATGAAAGTATTCCCGCGACTCAGTATTTCGCTCATAACTTAAAGTAGGAGCATTGGAATTGAGTGAAACTACTGCCATTGGATGCATCTTCTCGAGAGCTTCGAAACGCATATGCTATTCGCTATATTTGAAGTTCGGAGCTGGGAGAAAAGCCCAAAATACTGACGGCTGCTGCACCAAGTATCGTTTCGCCTTGACCAACAGTTGGAGCTTGTTTGGATAAGTCTTTGCCTCACTTACATTCTTTGAGTAATTCATTTGCATTGATCATTACATGATTGCATGTCCTCATACACTCGGATAGGTTTGTATACTCTTTGGATTGATAATTAAAAGCGTGTATCCCCACTATATGCACTTGTGAGGGGATTGAGGTATAGTCTCTTTCTCCGCAAGTCCCTAAGTTGATACTTAGGCCAACACACTTTTTGGCGCCGTTGCCGGGGAGTGACGAATCAAACCGAGGCATTCGTGTGACGGTAAGTAGCTTTTTGCATTGAAGTAAGTGGAGGAGTGGAAATCTTCTCTTCTTTGGTAAGTCATTTTCAGCCGCACTTGCTACTTCTCATTCTTGGAGTGTGTGTAGTGAGTTGTTAGTTTAGGGAAGTGAGTAGAAGGAGTAGAGTAGGAATAGTTAGAGAGTAGACCAAGTCATTAGGGTAGAGTTTAGTTTTGTTCAGAAAAGTTTCCTTTTTGTAAGCAAGAAAATCCCAACTATAAAAGCCAAAAAATTCATTTTGCAAGTTACTTGTGTTTCTGAGCAAGTATCGTGAGAGAGACTGTCGAGTATCGCGTGAGCTGTGGCAGAGATCGTGGGCGAGGAACCAAGCAATTTGGGGTTGCACAGAGCAAGGGGAAGTGACAAAGAGATCATAGGTGCCACCAAGGTGAGCTAGCCCACCATTTTAATCAAAACTTCTCAGCAAATCAAGTTAGGAAAGAAAAACGATCTGCATCAGGTATCGTCTGAGATCTACAGGGGGTAAAAAGAGTGAGTGGATTGATACAGAGAGTGAGGAGAGGAGAGAGGAACTAGGGAAACAAGGGAATCAAAACAAAACTTAAAAAATCTTTCTCAAATATTGTCTAAGGGTCAAGTATCGTTTTGCTCCCGCGGTCGAGTATCGCGATACTTAGCAAGTATCGTTTTACTCCTGTGGTCGAGTATCGCGATATTTCCCATCGATCGTGTATCGTTTCATATCGATCGCGATACTTGGTCAGAGATCGTTTGCCAGCGATCGTTTATTGAGTATCGTTGATCGTGTATCGTTTCGTGCCCAGTCGCGATACTTGAGAAGTATCGTTTGGTCAAAGATCGCGATACCTAGCAAGTATCGTGTATCGCTTTGCCAGCGATCGTTTGCGAGAGATCAAGTATCGTCTGAGCTGAAAGATCGTGTATCGTTTCACAGAGATCGCGATACTTGCCAAAGATCGCGTATCGTTTCATTCAAGTATCGACGATCGTTGGGCACGTATCGTTTGGGTCAAGTATCATGTATCGCTTCTCAGAGATCGCAATACTTACCAAATATCGTGTATCGTCGATCGTTCTAGTTCAGAGATCATGTATCGTAGGATCCCAAGTATCGTATATCGTTTTGTTCAAGTATCGTTTGACCCAGAGATCGCTTGGATCAAAGATCGCGATACTTCCCACAGATCAAGTATCGCCTGTTCCAAGTATTGAATATCGTCGGGACTGAAATATCGTGTATCGTTTCCCCCAAGTAACCAGTATCGTTTCCTCCGAATATCGGGTATCGTCTGAACCCAGAGATCGTGTATCGCGGAAATTGGAGGTCAAGTATCGTGATCCAGAAAAAATTCTTTGTCAGTCATTTTTTCAGCCAAGTTTTCTAGAAATTTTGGACCTGTAGAGAAGAGTGCCAAAGGCCCAAGGGTATCAAAGTCTGATCAGAGTTTAGAAGTGGATGAACCTAAGATCCAGAAGAACCCTAGGAAGCCGAAGAAGTGTAATCTCTTCCGTAGGTAGTGTAGCAGAGCCAAGTAACCGTTCACATTACTCGGAGACCTCCAGTGAGTCAGAAGAAGAGATTCCCATGGCTTCAGAGGACATGCAGAACATAGTACCCATGATTGGCATGATGTCAATCATTGAGGGAGAGTACAAGACCTCCTTGGAGTATGTGAACACCAACCACAATGAGATCCCCATCTATTTGGATGGTCTAAACAGATCTGTGGCCAGGTTAAAGAAAGCATCAGAGGCTTACATAGTGCCTAGACCTGCAGTCAAGTACGTAGGAGGACTGTACATGGACAAACGAGATATCCAATATGTTGTCACAGAACACCCAGAGGACATTAAGGAAATTGGTGAAGAAAATAATGCTTCAAACTTAAATGGAGGAAGGAATGAAGAGCAAGTAGCCACGCCTAGAGGAAGATCTACAGTTGCAAGGATATGGAGAGGAGATCTAATCCCCCAAGATGACACCTTAATGGATGTATATTTGATCAATGGGATGGAGCATCTCCTCAGAGCACATTCCTCAATTTGGGAAGCTGCTCCTAATCCAGTCACCATTTATGAGTTGCAGGATCCTGATTTTTCCACCATTATCACATATCTGGATAAAAATCAGAGAAGATATTGGCCCATAACAGAAGCGGAAAGAGCGGAATTGAAATATCAAAACATCCCAGTGTTCCCACCTAGAGACCAAGCCACTACATCAAGAAACCCACTGGGAACTTCCCATAATGATTCATACCAACAGTCAGGCCAAACTCAACAAACACAACAGACCCAACAAACTCAAATCCCCTTCAGACCTCCTGTACACTTCACAATGCCTGCTAATAACCCTAACTACCGACCTCAACCAACTATGGACCCAAGACATGGAGTTCATGCTCCAGTCAGACCGCCGGTAGTAAGAGGACCAGGCATACCTATAGGAAGACCTATTTTTCCAGTGATGCCTAGACAACCTGAAGCAGGAAGACGACTAAGGCCAATCCAAGTTGCCAAATGTATGAGAAATCACTATGATGGCTCTAGTGAACCTTACAACCATATAGCGGAATTTAAACAAGTAATCAGAGCCGAACAGGTAGAAGACTTTTTGATTCAATATGAATCCTTTGGCCTTACCTTGTCAGACACAGCATTGGCATGGTTTCAGCCATTGGACCCTAATACCTTTCAGAACATGGAGCAAGTATACCAAGAAATGATTGAAGAATTTACTAAATCAGGAATTAAGAACAATTCTTCATCATTGATTCATAGCTTCAAGCAAGTCCCTACCGAGTCAGTGAGATTGGCGGCCAGAAGATTCAAGCAATATGTAGACAGATGCCCAGTAGAAGAGAGGCCGACACAAAATAAAATGGTGTCATTATTTTTGGAAGGGTTATTGAACGGATCCTTGAGATCGTTGGTGTATGTAAAAAGGGTTCAGACCCTGCAAGAATGCATGAAGGAATGCATAGATTTAGAAGATAACCTTGCAGAGGATATGAAAATACCTCAAGGAAGCTCTAAAAGCGAAGATTCGACCAGTAACGCATCCATACCTAAAAACAACGTAGAGGAAATAGCCGACTTGTTAGCGAAAAAGTTGAATGTTCAAGGACAGAGGAACTACCCCAATAACCCAATGAGAGTACCCATGCTTAGGAGGTGTATGCATTGCGGAGGTGATCATCCTTCTCACTTGTGTACTAGAGGAGTAGTTCCACCACCAGCTTATGGTTATAATAGACCCACTGTCCCAGGACCTCTACAATATTGCAGTGTGGAACAAAAATACACAAATCATAGCACAGAAAATTGTCCCTACAATAGGCAAGCTAGACCAGCACAGCAATACATGAGACCGTACGGATACCCTCAGAATCATCAGGGAGGTGAAGCTTTTAGGTATCCCTCTTATCAGCCACAGGCCCCAGCACCGCAACCATATGCTTATCAGGGATACACACAACCACAGCCAGTACTAGGACAACAACCGCCCCACCCTCAGAACGTTGTCCCAGTCAAGATTGCCCAACCAGAAGAAAACCTAGAAAGAGCTATAGTGCCAGCCACGCCTTTGACTAGTAATGAACCATATGACTCATTTTATGATCCTAGTCAAGGAACATACCCTAATTATGAAAGTTCAACGATGGAATACGGACAATTGTATGAACCATATGCCTATGGCATGGAAGTACCAGATAGTTCATATGGTTATGAGCAGGATTATGTGTCATTAATGTACACAGCACCTAGAGCAACCATACCACCCCGACCCATGAACAGACCACCTGTACCCAAAGGACCATGTTATAGGTGTGGAGGTGATCATTATATCAGGGAATGCACATTGCCAAACCCACCCCCACCACAACGAGTCTGGGAAGGCTACTGTAGTGATTGTGGTAAGGAACATCTTTTCAGAGACTGCCCCAAGAATCCCAACAAGGTTACATCCAATGTACAAATCAATGTAATAGAAGTAGTAGAATCATCAGGGAGTGATAAAGAGTACACAGTACCTTTGAAAGCAATAACGAGAGCCAAAGCTAGAGAGACCCCTGATAAAACGGATGAGAACAATCAAAGTGACAAGGAGAGGGACACACCCACCCCTCAAAGAGTTGAAGATTCAGAAGAGGCGGAGAAAAGTATTGCCAGTAAAAGGTCCCAGAGATGGAAGCACCGAAGAGAGAGGCTAAAAGAAAAGAAGTTATTACAGAAGAAGGAAAAGGAGGAAAACGAACAAAAACCAAAAGAAGAACCAAAGAAGGAAGAAGGAAACAAAAATGAGAAGTGTAAGGAAGAGGAGGTAGGATCAGTTTTAGCAGACCCAATGCCTGAGGAGTTAGCCATGTGGATTCAGGCATACAAGGCAAGAATAAGAGCAGGACCTACCATAGAGCAACACGAGAGAGAATACCCAAGAGGCGACTTAGAGAAAGAAAGACTAGAAATCTACAAGAAATTGATAGAAGTTGCACAACAAACCTCAGAAACACTTGCATCGCCTTTACCCAATACCCGAATTTCTGAAGGAGAATTCCAAGAGTGTGTAAACACTCATGAAAAGCCCGAAGTAAGTAGACCACAGAATGAAGAACGTGGTGTTGAGAGAAAGGAAGGATCCATAGTTCCCGAAGTAGAAGAAGAATGGACTAAGGATCTATGGGCACGAGTTCAAGAGGACAAATGGAAGAAGGTGGAAGGAATCGAACCACCCTTTGAAGAATTGGAAGCAGAAAATGAAATAGAGGGTTCAATACCTGAACTGAATTCCGAAGAAATTTTTCCAATGGATGCAAGTGACAAAGAAGAAGAAGATGTAAAGGAACTGCCCAACTATACCGGGGAATATGAACACAATTCAGAATTATATCGCATTCCCTCAATGAGGAAACGAGAAACGAACCCATCAGTCCAAACATCTGAGATCATACAACGCCTTAGAGAGGTAAAAATCCCATGTACCCTAACATTTGAAGAACTGTTAAAGGTAAAACCACATTTAAAAGAGAAATTAATCAATCAATGGGAAGTCAAGGAGGAAAAGAAAGAGACAGCAGATGAAATAAACACAGTGAGGATTCCAGTGGATAAAGTAGGAGACTTTAGTGAAGGAGATGAAGGAAATACCTGCCTTCCAATCACCTATAGGGGTTACACTACCAAAGCCATACTAGATTCAGGAGCTGGTGTGGGCATTGCTACCAAAGAAATTTGGGAGAAATGGGGAAAACCAGCATTAAGACCAACACGCATGAAAATACAAATGGCAGATGGACATACGGAAAGACCCTTAGGATTGTTGGAACGAGTAGTCTTCACTACATGTGGAGTGGAATTCAAACACACTTTAGCAATATGTCACTTCGAAAGGCCAAGCAATTATGAAATGATCCTGGGAAGGCCTTTCATGAGACAGCTAAAGGTCGTACAAGATTGGGGAAAAGACGCGGTATACTTACAACACGCAGGAACCACCACTAGAATAAACCTACATACGTACACATATCAAGATGTTCCACCTCTACAATGGAATCAAATTCATAAGGAGGAAGACGATCAATCGATTCATAGTGCAGGTTCTAGTGATCAGTCCTGGATGAACGAGGACACTCATCTGTGGATATGTCAAGCCGCAAAGAAGGAAGAGGAGAGAAGAAAAGGATGGCAGCAAAAACAAGGAATAGCGAGGTCTGTACAAGATCCATCTTATATGCCACAAGTATTTCCGGAGAAGACTTTGAACCTCACGGTTGGATGGAAATCTTAGCTACCCTTGATGTCTGTGTAAACGAAGAAGTAGTGACCATGAACGAATGTATCGATGAGGAGGGTTATGATGTCAGCCTGTATATGGTAGTCCTTCAGGAGGCGGAAGAAGGAGAAGTGATCGAGAAAGACTGGAAGGAGGACTACGAGAGCATTGAAATGGAGCCCGAACCCATGGATCTAGGGAATAGTACCACCAACATAAATATCACTGCCAATGAGAAACACCAGGAACTTACACAGAAAGGGGAAGTAGAAGTTGAAAGGGAATCAGAAGATGGAGAAAACAGACCCCAAGACCAATTTGAGGTACCAGCTCATTTTAAAAAATACGAAGTGGAGGAGAGGAAAATTGCTATTCAAATGCCGAAAAGAGAAGCACAGCCTGGAATAGCATATGATAATAAGGAACAAACCAAGAAAATAGTTGTAACTATGGAAGGAGGAGAGGAACGATGTACCTTCATAGGACAGGATGTCTCAGTAGAAGAAGAGCAAGAGTTAATTCGTCTCATAAGAGAATATCGGGATGTCTTTGCTTGGACTTATAAGGACTTGAAAGGAGTAGATCCATCTATATGTGCGCATAGAATTCCCATGACATCCGAAGCCAAACCTTCTAAACAGAGACCATATACTTATAATGATGTGTATTCAGCCAAGATAAAAGAGGAAATAGATAAGTTATTAGATGCTGGATTCATCTATGAAATTGAGCACACGGAATGGGTGTCACCCTTGGTGGTTGTACCAAAAAAGAATGGAAAGTTAAGAGTGTGCATCAATTTGAAGAAAGTGAACGCCGCAACCATAAGGGATAGTTATCCCTTACCAATCACTGATCATCTCTTGGAAAGGGTAGCAGGGAAGGAAGTTTATAGTTTTTTGGATGGCTTTTCAGGGTATAATCAGGTAGCCATTGCTCCTGAGGACCAACATAAGACAACATTCGCAACGGAGTGGGGAGTATACGCCTTTAGAGTCATGCCTTTTGGTTTACGAATGCCCCAGCTACCTTCCAAAGATTGATGTGTCATGTGTTCAAGGAATTTCTGAGAAAAAGCATGGAGGTATACGTGGATGATCTTTGTACATATTCAGCTATACGATCAGAGCACATCCCTGAACTAGAGAAGATTTTTGCTAAATGTCGACAATATCGAGTATGCCTCAATCCTGAAAAATGTGTCTTCATGGTGCGACAAGGAAAAATCTTAGGACATACTGTCTCTAAGAATGGAATCTCAACAGATGAAGACAAAATCAAAGTAATTTTAGACTTACCAAGATCGAAAAATGCTAAAGAAGTTCAAGCATTTATGGGACATTGTGGATACTATCGAAGATTCATACATATGTACGCCATAATTGCTAGACCTCTTTATGCACTATTGACTCTGTTTAAATGGACCGAAGAATGCGAGAAAGCTTTCAATGAGTTAAAGAATCGATTGAGTTCAGCACCCATCCTTCGAGTCCCTAACTGGAATAAACCGTTTCACATTCATGTGGATGCTTCCAAGTTTGCCATTGGTTGCATCTTAGCTCAACCAGCTGACACAGGAAAATTAGACCACCCGATAGCCTATGCCAGTAGACAGTTAAATCAAGCGGAACGAAATTATACTACCACAGAAAGAGAAGGCCTAGGGATGGTATACGCAGTCAAGAAATTCAGACATTACCTACTGGCAAACAAATTCAAATTCTTCATTGATCATCAAGCCCTATTGTACTTAGTCAACAAGCCTTGCAATACAGGACGACTAGTACGATGGTTTTTATTGCTAATGGAATTTGATTTTGAGGTAATAGTCAAGAAGGGAAACACCCACATAAGAGCAGACCACTTATCTCGAATGACCCATGGAGAACCACCCATAGGAATACCCGATGACCTGCCAGACACTTATCTTTTTAACCTGGAAGTATGTCCTCAATGGGCAGAAAAATTGATCCCTATACTTACCCATGGACCTAAAGATGGGATCACACCAAACCAAACGCAAGACCTCTGGAGGATTAAAAACCTTCACATTATTGCGGGAAGTTTGTACCACCAGGATTCAAGCGGATTATTGATGAGATGCGTGGAAGAAGAGGAACAAGAAATGTGGCTTCAGAAAGCACACATAAACCAATGGAACACTCATCTAAATGCAAATGGCACATGGCAAACACTCAAGAGATTTGGCATATATTGGCCAACCATGCAAAGAGATGCACATAACTATGTATCAACCTGTCAGACCTGTCAGGAACAAATCCCAGATGAGAACTCTACCTTATGCTATTCTACAATAGCACCAAGATGGAGCATGCCTCTAGTAAAGTTCTTGAAAACTCAAGAATACCCTGACGGAGCTACTTCAGCAAGGAAACGCGCACTTGAAGAACAAAGTAAAGATTATGTCATTATAGGAAAACAACTCTTTAAACGAGGGAAAGATGACCAATTACGAATGTGCATTCATGAAAATGAATATCTTTCTGTCTTAGAGATGGCTCATACAGGAGCTGCAGGAGGACACTTCTCTGCAGACAAAACAGCAAAAATGATCCTCTTTGCGGGAATGTGGTGGCCAACTCTACACCAAGATGCCATAACATATGTGCAAAGGTGTGATACTTGTCAACGAACGAAATATCCCATTAGAAGAGATGAGATGCCACTTAGACCCATGATGAGTGCTAGAGCTTTCACAAAATGAGGAATAGACTTTATAGGACCTATTAGCCCACCAGCAAAAGGATCTCATGCTGAATACATAATTGTAGCCACAGATTACCTGACCAAATGGGTAGAAGCAAAAGCAACAAAGAAAAATGACGCAAGAACTACAGCCAAGTTTCTCTTCGAGAACGTCTTCACTAGATTTGGACTACCTATAGAGATTGTGAGTGATAGAGGTACGCACTTTGTTAATGAAGTGATAGAAGCCTTATTGAATGAATTCTTAGTAATTCATAAGAAATCTGCCCCTTATCACCCACAAGCAAATGGACAAGCAGAAAGTTCAAATGAGAGAGCGAGATGAAAGATATCGACTAGGCGAAGAACTCATCCCAATGGCTAATGTTAGAGCCACTCAAAACCTAGGATCGCAGAGAACACAACCATATTTAAATTTGGGAGCAGGAAAAGCGGAGTACCACTTGGTGAATGCTCTCATTGATACAGGAGCTGCTGTAAGCTGCATTAAGTTTTCGTTGACACAAAAACTCAAGGAGACAGTACGCCCATCGATGGCCCAGTTGATAGGAATAGGAGGAACAATTACTCAATGCATAGGTGAGATCACCTTACCGTTGCATCTTGGTAACAACACTATGGAACAAAAGCTGTTAGTGTGTCATGACCAAGATTTACTAGAAGAGGTAGTGTTAGGTCAAGACTGGATTTACGAATACGAGGTGACCATTCAATTGGCGTTAGGATACATCTCAGCCAGGATAGGACATCGTGAAGTCTTCAGTCTGCTAGATGAACGACCACTCAAATCTGTGAGCATGGAGCAAACAGTTCATTCTAATAAACAAAGTCCTGAATGTACGATCACTAGCACTATAGAAACACCTTCATCGAGTACTATATGTGCGGACACTGTGAATTCTGCTTGCACACCATGCCCTAGTCTAGCAAGTCATGCAAGTGTCAATCAATCTGAACCCAACCTCACCGAAACACCATGCATTAGAGAGACTAGTTCTCTGAGTGATTCAAAATCTGTACCCATTAAAATATACCCTATTCCATACTCTAATCAAGCATGGATAAAGAAAGACCAAGTGGAGGAGTACCTTCGACGACAGAAACACAAATTACATCAGAACAAATAGTCAAAGGAGAAACCGACTCAGTCTGAACAACGAAATCATCGACGAATTGCTACAATATGGATCCCAAAGAAAGTAGTAGCCGCTCAACTGGATCGTTCGCAAATTTGGATTCCTAAGTCATGCACTACCAAGAAACCAAACCAAAAGGATGATCCCCAAAACAAGAAGAACCAATGTGATCCACAGGCAAAACAGCCACAATAAAAGAGTTACTGGAGAAAGAAGGAGTCTGTAAGGGCAACCCGAGCCATTCCGAGATTCACAAGTCAGATCAAGCAGACCTACAACAAGAAAAAAAGAGCCACATTCAGTGGAAATGGGCAACATACAACAAAGCCCAGCACAATGAAGCAAATTTGGATACCGAAAGACAAAATGAACGGCATGCATACGCCAACTACTTCCAATTGCACACATTTGGAGCCTTCGAGATCCAAAGTATGCATGATAGGGCCACACTACAAGGCCAAGCATTCGGCACATCCTTCTTCTATTTCAGGATAGTCAAGCACATTTTCCTAAGGGGGAAATAGGAGAGCACTTGTACATATACTAAGAAATTACTCCAAAAAATTTAATGACCGCTTCGGCTATGAACTAACTTTTCTGTTTTCCTTTTCAGATGAAAATATAAAAAAAATACATAAAAATGAGAAAAATCCAGGTATTACCTTTCTCACACACACGAGAAAGCGACGACACCATTCACTCGGAGCAATATCGAGCTTATAACCAACATATAGAGGAGGATTTATGAGAACATATGGATACTAATTCATACTCTATGTTGAGCGCAGATGGCGTCTACTGATTCAGAATCTACGCAGCAGGAAGAGGTGCAACTTCTTCCATTAGAATCAGTAACAAATGCAAGAGGTCACTGGTTTCGGGATGATCAACCAGTGGCAGAACTAATCTTCATGGCAACTATCAAGATAATGGATACAGATCATTATTTTCCTATCATGTCCCAAGATTTCAAGACGATAATACAAGGACTACCTCATATTGAGGATGTATGGACACAAGCGGGAATAGAGGCATTTCTCAAACTTCCTATATATGTTCCAGACTTTCAAAGATGTGCACAGGTGATGAATACCATGCAGCCTGCCGCGACGAAGATCTCAGTCCCAGAAGCACGAGTATTGGATAAAGTAGGGACATGGAAGACTATCCAATTTACACACGAGTTAATCAATAAAGCCTTTGGATGGAATCAAACAGGAATTACGAGTGTCAAAGAGGAGTGCCATGATCCCAAGAAGAGATCATTTTTGGAGATAAACAGAATTGACATAGAAGATGCTGTCCGTCTAGTACATCAACACTTTTGTTTTCCCAGCATGCACAGATACACAGCTCCGCAGAAGATAGTAGTGCAATCACTATCACATGCCATGAGGCAAATTGGGAACAAAGTGAACCTGACAGGCTATGTTCAGGAGAGATTATTCGAAGCCCAGAAGAAGTGGGGACAAAAGAAATTTTTGAATGGTAGTTCAGCTCTCACATTAATGATATATGAAGCTTTGGATATGAAAAGTTGCTTACGGGAAATGCCAACCTCAGAAGGGCTAGCCAAGTATGTAAAATCAGCTACGGTCCCTAAGAAGAAGAAAGCAGTGGTTATGGTTGAAGAAGCTGGAACCAACACACAAAAACCCATGAGGGGTACAAAGCGTTTACGAGAAGAGGAAGCCCAAGCTACACCACAATCAAAGAGAACTCATCTCTTACCGAAGATCACGACGACTCAAATGCCGATTACAAAGAGAGATCTGTCCGCTGCTCTCGAGGAAACACATCAGTATATGCAAGGGCAGGTAAGTTTAAACGTTCAAGGCCATCATTATAGACAGGCTAGTCAAGAGAAGACACAACGGAATCCAGAGCAAACACCAAAACAAGCTGGAAGATACAAAGAGCTGGGCATTGATGATTCTAGTACCAACACGGAATCCAGTCCTGAAAAAGATACCTTAGATACTGATATACGGACAGAAACACAAGAAGATGAATGGAATGAAATCGATCAAGTGGAAGTGACGCCAAGAAGTCATAAAGAAAAGGAACAAAATGCAGAAGATCCCGTGGAACAGGAGCATGTCATTCAATTGAATGACACTACAAAGATAAGCATCAAAGAAGATACAACCAGTGCTACACATGTAAAACCATCTATTAAAGAGGAAGAACAAACTCCAGTAAGTAAGGAAACGGAAGGGCTATGTTGGCAGTAGCCTTGGTACATCAGGAACTACAAGACGTGAAAGTCAAAGAAGGGAGTCAGAGCGAAGGGACAGCACGAGCAAACAGGGCAGTCAAAGAAGATCTGGCAAGTAGGCCAATATTTTTTCAAGACATTAATGCAAACCAGAGAGATGGACATGCAGGGAAGAAGAGCAAGTAGGGAGCTTGAAGATATGTATGGCAGAACACTAGAAGAAATCCCTACAACAACAGTGATTTTTATCACTAATAATCATTGTAAATCTCATTTCACATTTTTGTAGCTCCATTTTGTGCAAGCCAAGGAGTCCTTGAGCTTGAGGAGCCTTAGAAGTAGTTGCGTACCAATTTTCATAATTTTTAGATCTCGTTTGAGCCCCCAAATAAGCCCTGGAACCTAATTTTTAACTAGGCCGGACACTAGGTCTGGACAGGGCCAAAAGCTAGTCAAAAACTATAAAAGGAGCTAGAGAGCTCATTTTTGAGGTTAGATTGTAATTGAAACGAACTTGTAAGAGCATTTTGAAAGTAATCTAAAAGCTCCATTGATTCTCACTCTTTATCTTGCCTTGTGTGCGCGTGTGTGTGTATGTGTGTGCATGCTTGTGTGCTTCTCACTCACGCACTTGTGCCGCCACTTGCTCGAGGTCTTCATACCATCCTCACGTCTTCCCGGATTGACATTAAAGGAGGTGCTACTCATCATTGAGCTACACCAAATTTTGGCGCCGTTGCCGGGGATCGAGCTTTGAGGACGAGCGTGTGATGGTAAGACGTAGAGTTGACGCGTTGGAGTTGTAGGTATTTTCTTCACTTTCATCGATTTTCTTTTACTTTCTTCACCATCTTCATCACCATCTCCCACGTCTATCTCCATCATCGCGAAAATTTCAGTTTTTTGACTATATCCCCATCTCCACCTCATTTCCCTCATTTCACTTGTGAGAGAGAGCGAGAGAGCGAATTTGCATGTGCTGTTTTTTGCATGTTTTGTGAGCTTTCTGCAGGTACAGGCCGCATCATCATCCCCAGCACCCTGCGCAGGTACGAAAATCTGAGTAACTGTCTGTGTGTCGCCGAGCTCTGTCAATCGCGACCGACTGAAAACTTGCTCTAATTGCTAAACAAAGTGCATATCCATGACCTACAGGCCTAGAGCTTCCCAAAAATGTGTTTAGTTTTTTGAAATTCCACAGATTTCTGTCAATCGCGATCGCTCTGTCAATCGCGATCGACAAACCACGACGGACAGATCTGTCAATCGCGATCGACACGTCAATCGCGACCGACAGCCTACGACGGCTCTGTCAATCGCGACCGATAGAGTCAACGACCGATTGACCACGACCGACTGACCATACGCGTGACACGTGTCAATCGCGATTGAGTCATCAATCGCGATCGACTCATCAATCGCGACCGACACAGTCAACGACGGTTTGACCACGACGGACAGACCACGACGGCTCTGTCAATCGCGACCGACACGGTCAACGACTGTTTGACCACGATCGACAGACCCTCGCGACCGACCTGTCAATCACGATCGACTCATCAATCGCGATCGACAGAGTCAACGACGCTTTGACCACGATTGATTGACTTTTCGGCCACGTGTCAATCGCGACTGACCAGTCAATCGCGACTGACAGCCACGACGGACCTGTCAATCGCGATCGACACGTCGATCGCGACTGACCTGTCAATCGCGACCGACAGACTTTGCGAACGCGTTAGAAGGGCAAATTAGGTCAAATTTTCAAGGCAAAGTGATTGGTCTAAATTGTGATTAAAGTGTGGACAAACTCTAGGGTGTAGTATTGCATTGTTAGGCCGTGCCACAAGCTACTCGAGTATTCCTGTTTGACTGTTAGCTTGTATTGAACCCTGATTTAACTCCCTAAACCCTGAACAGTCCTAACTTTTTCATACGAAATCCAATTTTTGAGCTCTTGGGCTTGTTGGAAAGCTCGTGGCATATACTACACGCCCTCAACTGTTTTTTATAAAGATAATGCATTGATTTTCAGAGAGGGAATTTTGAAGTTGACCATACCCAGGGGGCTCAAAGTCAGGGGTCTTTAGAATTATTTTCCTAAAAAGTCACAATGCAAATATGTGTATATGTTACATGAATGAAAATTGTGGGTTGTGTCCTTGAATCTAAGCATTGAGCTAACCGTGGGACTTTTATAGGTCCATTGAGAGCAACAGAGAGCGTACAAAGCAAGGTTTCTTTGCAAGCTTGAGAACCGGGTTCTTGAGCACCATAAAGCAAGGGATCAACAAGTAAGGTTGGATTATTCTCAACTCCCTCTGTCATTTCCTAGCTCAAGCTAAGAACGAGTAGAGATAGGAGTAAGCCAGGGCGACGACAGGCAGTTATCAAGTTGAAGACTACCTAAAAACTCAAGTTCAAGTTAAAAACATAATCTCTGTACTGTCGATAACCTAAAGAAAAAGGACCTAACGTGGAACGATCAACTTAAAGTACGAAGAACATTCAAGTGTTCCTGACGACGTGATATCAAACAAGACCATAAACACAATAATTAACTAAAAAGAATCAAGTGACTGGTACCAATTGATTGACAACGAGGTTGTACTCTGGAAAAAAATTTGGGATAATCAGTTAGGCATATGAACCTTCGATCAGGACGACACCTAGCAAGGGAGAGACAAAGCCTTAGGTCTTCAGAGGCTAGTGTCAATCACACTGCAAGGTCTTGGGCCCAGCAGTTGAGCCACCACTCATACTACCCTAGCTCTGAGACCAGTGAGTCAGAAATGTCTCAAGGCATGGACAGACCTACGGGAAGTTCAGGAGTGCCTTATTTGTACAGGGTAGAAGGCCCCTACAAAACACAGCTGGAATATCTTAGGACCAACCGACTAGGTGCTAGCATCTATGAGGACGGCCTAGGAAGACCCGTGGTCCAGATTAAAAACCCTGACCAATCTATAGGACTAGAACATCCAGCTGTCAAGTTTGAAAATGGTGCATACCTGGACAAAGAAGGAACTATATATGTTGTCACTAGTCACCCTGATAGGACAGATGACTTCGGGAATGTAATCTCAGAAGCGGACTTAGGTGACCTGGAACAAGGGAACATGGGTGCGGAACCTAGAACCCCTCGAGGTAAATCAGTTCTCACTAGGATTATCACGCCTGAATGGGTCCCCCAAGACAACAAGAGCATAGAGTTGCTCCTCAATCGAAAAACTGATGAAGCCTTTTGGAGGTATAAGTCTAATCAGCCAACAGACATAGGAAATATCATGATCTATGAGCTTAAGGATCCGGACAGCCCAGGCAGAGTGACCTACTTAGATCATGCTTCAGAACGGATCTTTGTGGTGACAGAAAATGATAGGCCTGCCTACACTTGGAAGGGTGAATTTATTTTCCCCCAACCGAGATCAAATGTATCCTATGGTCACCCTGGGGCTGGAACTTCCCAAGCTCATGGTACGCAAAGAGACAGAAGTAGAGATAGACCGGAAGTAAGCTTTGCCAACCCTGTAGGCAGAGAAAGAACGAGAACAGAGACGAATAGGGTAGAACCTCCTGAGATACATAGAGCCCACAGGAACCAAAGAACTGTAGATGGATTCCCTCTGCCGAGACCTAGAGAGCACGCAAGAACTTTGAGACCCACCCAGCTAGTTAAGTCCATGAAGAATTACTTTGACGGCACAGGAGATCCCTATGATCATGTGGCAGAGTTCAAGCAAGTCTTGAGAGCTGAACAAGTGGAAGATTTGTTCACGCAGTACAATGCCTTCGGTCTAACCCTTAGGAACACAGCACTTACATGGTTTCAGCCATTAGATGAGCGTCAGTTTAGGAGCATAGACCAACTCCTAGAGGCATTCATTGTAGAGTTCTCTAAGAGCGGCATAAGACACAATACCTCCTCATTGATCCACAGCTTCAAACAGACCCCCCAAGAGACTGTGAGACTTGCAGGAAGAAGATTTAGACAATATCTTGAGAGGTGCCCTATTTCGGAGCTACCCACATCTGCTAAACAAGTAGCCTTATTCCTTGATGGATTGCTGAGTACGAAATTGAGATCCTATGTGTATCTGAAGGACCCTAGGACTATAGAAGAATGTGTACGCATGTGCATTGACATTGAAGATAACCTAGGGGAAGAGCTAGAGCTTTCCAAAATCTACAAAGATTCAGATAGTGCATCTAGCCACTCTTCCACGCAATCTACATCAATTGAGGAACTCGCGGAAAAAGTAGCTCAGAAATTAGGTGTAACTAGCAAACAAATCCCAAGGTTTGCCCCTGTGAAAAGATGCTACACTTGCGGTGGCGACCACATGGCAAATGTGTGTCCCATTATGGCCCAACCCCAAGTTAACCCTAGTAGCCAGTACTGCACCATAGAACGGAAGTACACAAACCACACTGCGCAAGATTGCCCATACAACAAGCAGGCAGTAAGGCAACCCTCTCCAGTGGTCGAACCTGAACCCGAGGATTTGGTACCCATCGAGGTAGATGAGACGTATGAGGAACCTTACGTTCCTATGCCAATGCCAGGTGGTGAGCAAACCGCAGAAGGAATGGATACGTTAGAAATCGAAGTACCTGAGTGGCTCCAAACACTAGAGAAAACGGCATCAACTCATGAAGATCGAGTGGCAGTTCAGATCCAATCTATGGCAAAGATAGAGGACACTATTATTAAATCAGAATACTTCCGCAGCATGTCCCACCATAGATGGATCGGAACCAATGATGATCAATACGTGCCCTATTGTATACTCCTGGCGGACTACAATGCAGAAATCCAACATAAATGTGGCAAACCTCCAACGTTTGCTACACAATTTGGGCCAGATGACATCCCAGAGAGTGCTAAAAAAGGATCCATTCATCAACCCACTTGGAGGATCCGACTCCTCGAAACCTATCCGGAGATGGTTCGCACCTGGACGAGTATGCCTCTTTTTATTAAATATAACCCTTGTTATGTTCCTGTACTCCGCAGACGTACATGGCCAGAGTTTACCATTGCAGTCAAGAATATCAAGGGATGCGCCAAATGGTTAAACTACGTCTATCTAGCACCCCCTCAAGGGCCTCCCACCGTCAATTACATGATCTCCACTATACGGCACTGGAGCATCCGATTAAAGAATACCCCTGATGTAATGGCCCAGATGTGCATGAAAATTTTTGAGTTAATGCTTATTACATTCAGGACATTCAAGAATATCAAGGACCCACACTTCTCAGGCGTCGGATTCCTTACAGGAAACCAAGATTTAGTTTATGACATGAGCACCACTCCTTCCATAGAGGTGATATACGCTTGGCACGCCAGAATAAAATACCTCCCAGCCTGCTTTAAACAAACATTCGAAGAGATGTTCATAACAGGGTTCTGGGAATACCACTCAGAAATATTTGTACCCAGACCCTCACATCTCCTCCATTTATTTGCCGTGGAGCGAACCATTCACTCAGAGCAGTTACGGGTGCCACATCCAGATGTCCCAGGGCCAGTCAATTGGGATGCATTGCTGACAGATCTAGCAAGGGGACTCAGGTTAGAAGAACACCACCTCGCCGCCGATGTTGTACAATACTACGTACAAAAAGCAGCTAGACAAGGGTCTGTCAGGGGCGACAGACGCGAGAGTGGGGGGGGTGTTGGCAGTAGCCTTGGTACATCAGGAACTACAAGACGTGAAAGTCAAAGAAGGGAGTCAGAGCGAAGGGACAGCACGAGCAAACAGGGCAGTCAAAGAAGATCTGGCAAGTAGGCCAATATTTTTTCAAGACATTAATGCAAACCAGAGAGATGGACATGCAGGGAAGAAGAGCAAGTAGGGAGCTTGAAGATATGTATGGCAGAACACTAGAAGAAATCCCTACAACAACAGTGATTTTTATCACTAATAATCATTGTAAATCTCATTTCACATTTTTGTAGCTCCATTTTGTGCAAGCCAAGGAGTCCTTGAGCTTGAGGAGCCTTAGAAGTAGTTGCGTACCAATTTTCATAATTTTTAGATCTCGTTTGAGCCCCCAAATAAGCCCTGGAACCTAATTTTTAACTAGGCCGGACACTAGGTCTGGACAGGGCCAAAAGCTAGTCAAAAACTATAAAAGGAGCTAGAGAGCTCATTTTTGAGGTTAGATTGTAATTGAAACGAACTTGTAAGAGCATTTTGAAAGTAATCTAAAAGCTCCATTGATTCTCACTCTTTATCTTGCCTTGTGTGCGCGTGTGTGTGTATGTGTGTGCATGCTTGTGTGCTTCTCACTCACGCACTTGTGCCGCCACTTGCTCGAGGTCTTCATACCATCCTCACGTCTTCCCGGATTGACATTAAAGGAGGTGCTACTCATCATTGAGCTACAGGCTACAAAACCAAGAACAGATTGTGATCGAGGTGCCTGATGACACACCTCAGGGAAACAAAGAAGACATGGGGGCTGAGCCAAGGATCCAGCTTCAGATTAGGCAGCCCCATGACACTACATTACACATTGCACAGGGAAAAGACATCAATACCGGGGAAGAGCCGACAATACCAAAAACATGGCTTAACGTGGATGTTACTCAGCTGAAACCTGTAGTAAAGCAGATGATTCAAACAGCCATGGACACTCAACAGCAGATGATGGATATAGATGCCAAATATGATCAAGCAAGAAGAGAAAAGAATCAGTTTCAACTCATGAGTGAGCAGCTATCGGCACAATTGATTGCAGCACAAAAAGAATTAGCAAACAAAAATACTGAAGTGTTGGCAATCAAGACACAACATGAAGCATCCATCGCCCAGAATCAGCAGCTGCATACACAACTAACCGAGTTGCAAAGATTACACGATGCGAGCGAGGCTGAGAAAGAAAAAATGAAAATGAGAAGCACGCTATTAGAGCAACAACTCAAGTTGTATATGGAAGAGAACGACAGCCTACGCAACAGAAATAAAGAATTGATGAAATCTTTATTATATGATCAACCAATTGTGCCACAGGAATCCACAGAAACCAAAGACCAAGAATTACGGGATCAGATCTTAAAATATGAAGAGCTGCTAAAGCAAGAACAAGCCCAGATAGAGGAATGGGAGAGCAGATATGCCAATGAAACCAGTGAACTGAAGCGTCAATTACAAAAGGTGAATGCCAAACTGGTCCAAAGCTATAGTGAAAACATGGATCATGTAGCTGACATAGGTAAAGAATTGTTGGCCACCAAAGAAACACTCAGAGAAGCCATGCAAAAGGTAAAAGAGAAAGATGAATGCATAGAACAGCTGAAGACTCAAATAAAAGAGAAAGCACCGATCGGGACACCAGTAGTGCCAAATAAGGAACATCCTACTGACGAGGTAGAGGTAAGCCCTCTATCTCACCCGATCTATAATTCTCCAATACGTGAGCAGGTGGCAGATATACATGATGACCATCCTATGCCATATACTGCAGAAATAAGTCAGAAGGAACGGGCACTAGTGGTGTCCCGATTAACAGAAAATTTTGAAAATGAAGTGGTAAAAGTCATGAGAGAGGCCAAGATCAAAGGTAAAGACCTGGACAAAATCATGAAGCCCTTCAATGTTTCCTATGGACTCTTGAAAGAAAAAACAAGACACTATATAATAAAGATTACAAGGAAGAGTCCAGATGAGCAGCTAAATTTCAAACATGATACATTCGCATACACTCAAGAAGAGTTTGAAGCTGCGCAACCAGTGTGGCGGCGAAAATTTTTGGAGAAACATCCCACACTACGAGTGCATTGGCAAGCAGCGCCATATGCATTCCAGGTAAACCCTTCATTTTGTCCACTACCACGTAGAAGGGATACCAGGGAATTTTTGGATTTGCAAAGAAGCGGCACTATCAATAAGCAGTGGCTCAATTATCCCATGCTTCCGAGCCCGCCACATAATTACTTGCCAACGGAGGATTATATGGTCAAAACCATAGAATATTGGCTACAGAATTACGCGACAGTACCTGATTTAGCTGTAAAAATGACAAACAAAATACTGAGCATGATCCTCACCGTTTTGAAAGTATTCAAGCACGCGGCTTACACTTTTTTGAATTTCATCGGTATTAATCAGGGTACGGAGATCCTCTTTTTTGATCTCTCAATTATGCCTAGCCGCCCAACAATAATGGCATATTATTCTAGAATTATGTTCTTGCCAAGTGTATATATGCAAACCTTCGAAGAAGCTTTCTTTACAGGATTTTTTGAGATAGATTCAGAGATTTTTTTGAAGATGTCATCCAATTTAAATGGCAGATTAGTGGCATATGAACTCAGCTTCTTCGCAGATCACAGACAGCCACCCAATGACGGTGTGAAGGCAGAACAGTGGAAACAACTCATGATACGTGAAGCAAATCAGCTAAATAATACAGAGCAAAGAGTTTATCAAACATATGCCCGTCGCTTATCAAAGCCTGTCGGGGACGACAGAGTCCAGGAGGGGGGCAGTGTTGAGGGAGAATCGAGTAAGAAGAAGAAAAGAAGAAGACAGCGAAAGAAGCAGCTTCATTAAAAAGCAATATCTGAAGATATATCTCTGCAGGAAGCCCCGCAGGGGCGCATTACCCATCTCTGCACAGAGCCCCGCAGGGGCACGCATCAGGCAAAAAGAGAAAACAGCCAGGTCATGCACGGTGGAAAGAAGGAAACAGCCTCAAAGCAATACAACAGGGTCCGATGTGTGCAACCAGGACAAATCAGAGGACCAAAAGTTATAAAGGGGTAGAGGCTGAAAAGTTTAAGAGGGTGACTAAGAACAGCACATTCCTAGTCACTGGTGGCGTGCGTGGCAACCCAAGTCAACAGGCAAAACAAGTGCAACAGGCTCTCGAGTAGTAGAGCTTGAATCAAGAAGGCCATCGAATCTGCATGTCTGTTTAACTACAGACAATACTGACCACTGGATGCGTGCAAGAAGCAAAGTCTGTCAAGGGACGACAGAGACGAAGAGGGGGAGAGTGTTGCAGAGCTAAAGAAAGTACGAAGCAGAGAAAAAGACGGGCCTCAAAATTTTCCGATTTGGACATCATATTTTTGTATCATAATCATTCTTGTAATATATTTTCCGTTGTAAAGGCACTAGAGGAGTCCTCTAGATGCATCCCCACAGAAGATTAGAAGCTTACCCATGTAAAATAGTAGAAAATTAGTCTTTTAGTGAATAAAGTGCCGGTCTCTTGTGTGAAAGGACCATTTTTAGGGCACTAGTATATAAGTCAAATGTGACTCTTTGTAAAGAACTTTTTGCCATTGTGAGAATAGAGAGCATAGAAATTCGAATTTGTGTCTTCTTCACTCTGTATCTTCTTCTTCGTGAGCTTGTATGCATGTGTATTGCTTGGAAAGAGTGCTTGTGAGTGTGGTCTATCCATGAAAGTGTTTCTTTGCTGTAGGTAAGGTGTGTGCGAAGTGTAGGAAGTGCTGAAGTGTAGGAAAGTATTCCCGTGACTCAGTATTTCGCTCATAACTTGAAGTAGGAGCATCGAAATTGAGTGAAACCACTGCCATTGGATGCATCTTCTCGAGAGCTTCGAAACGCATATGCTATTCGCTATATTTGGAGTTTGGAGCTGGGAAAAGCCCAAAATACTGACGGCTGTTGCACCAAGTATCGTTTCGCCTTGACCAACAGTTGGAGCTTGTTTGGATAAGTCTTTGCCTCACTTACATTCTTTGAGTAATTCATTTGCATTGATCATTACATGATTGCATGTCCTCATACACTCGGCTAGGTTTGTATACTCTTTGGATTGATAATTAAAAGCGTGTATCCCCACTATATGCACTTGTGAGGGGATTGAGGTATAGTCTCTTTCTCCGCAAGTCCCTAAGTTGATACTTAGGCCAACACACACATTCATGTTACCATCCTTGGTAAATGATCCTCCATTCAGAAGGTTTTATTTGTCTAAAGATTTAATTCGCGCAGCTTTGAAAATACATGGAACACACACTCCGACGGAGAGGGAACGGCTAGTCCCAGAGCAGATGAAACGTGGTGATGTAACTAAGTGGGAGGATATTTCTGCTATAACACCTGAGCTCTCCAAGCCATTACGGATATGCATGCAGCACTTTGCTTTCCCAGCTCAGGATCGTTTTACCATGCCTCACAAGAGAATCTGGTTTGGATTGTACTTAGCATGTACTGGACCTCAAACTGTTGATCTAGCCAGCTGGATAATTGATCAGCTCTATTTGGCACAACATAGGTGGGAGCAAAAGAAGGTAATCAATGGATGCTGCGCCCTCACCAGGATCATATATATGTGCTTGGCGTATGACTTACCAATTGAGCGTGCCATGACCAGTGAGAAACTGAAAGCATTTAAAGGCACCACTAGGAAGGCTAGAAAGTCTAGCAAAGGCAGAGCCGGAAAGCGGATGAGAGGTACTATCCCGTGCCTACAAGTCCCAGAATCACCCTCGCCACAACCATCTCCAGAGCAGTCACCAACAGCAGCCACTCCCACGGTACCACCAATTCGTATACCGTTATCAAGACCAGTTACACCGGAGGGCACCACCAGTACTGTTGCACCCCAAGTAGCCACAACCACAGAACCTATCACCACAGCAGCTGAACTTCCCACCACTATTGGTGCGGAAGCTTTCTCTTTTCCAATACCGCATTTAGAACCAGGACAAGCAGAGCCACTGGACCAAACTTTTGATTTTGAGATGCCCGATGCATTCTCCAACGAGTTCCAGTTTTCAGAAGGACAAATGTTTTCTCAAGAATTTGAAAGGCCTAGCTACCCTACCACACCCAGGGATCAGCCACAAGGACAGATCGTGTCCAGCTCTGATGACGAAAGAACAGCAACCGATGACGACGAAGGAGACGACAAAGCTAGCTAGGGAACACATGAATCCCAAGAGCATGAACAGACAGACGGCCAAGGCCAACAAACAGACACACATGGCGATACAAGTACCCATGAAGATGAAACTTACGAGGCAGCAGCTTACACACTAGCTATCAAGAAGCTGTATAGAACTATGGAAAAAGTTTGGGCACGCAAAAAACTGACAGAGGAAGAGAGTCAAACAATAATAGAACAAGAACTTGTCACAGGCGGATTCGAAGACGCATACATCAAAGGATTCAAAGAGTTAGTCAAATCAGTAGGCTCCAACGAAGCACTCAGGTACTTGCAAAGAAAGCCACTACCACAGTTTGACCCCCGTAGAGTACGACTACTTTCAAAGCCCGGCGAATACATTCGTGTACCAACCGGAGCACAATCTTCAGAACAAGCCAGGGCGGCACGCCTCGTCCCCGAAAGTTCATTGGCAGTAGAAACCATCCTTGTAGATTCCCCACCCCGCGCTACCACTGTACATACCTCAGTAGCATCGACCACCCCACCCACTCCTCAATCACCGTCCATTCATCCAGCCTCCCCTCTTCACCCTCCTTCCCCCAGACCAACATCTTCATTCGCTGGTGGTGTTGCAAAAATTGTCTTTACGACCACTAACCCCACAATTCCCGCACCCATTAGCCCTAGTCTACCCCCTCCCACACCCACCTTTCTATCCAACCCATTCCTTCATCAATCTTTTCCATCTTTCCCCACAACTCCAAGACCCCTTTTCCCATTCCCACCGCCATTAACCTTCTCCCCCGTCTCACCTCCCCGACCCACTGTAACCCCTCTTTCCCCTTTCCACCAAGCTGCTCTAGCCAGCCCCCCTGTAAATTACCCCTCAACATTTGTAAATCCCGTATTTACACCAGCACGAGCACCCACGATCACACCCATATTCACGGTCACCGCACTAGATACGTCCACTGACATGGACATCTCACCACCCGCTGCACCATAAGTCACTTCACTCCCGGCTCAAACATTTTTAGGCACATCACAATTTTCAACAATCACTACATCATCCACCTTCCCACCCCCATTCCCCATTCCCGTTGCATCTACACCAACTGCATCTTCATTTAGCATCCCATTAATACTATCACCCACTGTAGATAATGCATTTCGACAGATGTTCATGTGTATGACGCAAGTCAGAGATGAGTTCACATCTCTTGGCGATAATTACCAGCAGCTGCAGAGGACCACCAATGACTTACAGTCGCAACTGAATTTATTGTCTATTGAGAATGCCTCTCTGAACACCCGATACCAGGAATTACGCGAGGCTTATCACAAATTGGAACTAGAAAGCGAAGAAAAGACCAAGGAAGCAACTGCTGACCTGGATAACTTATTAAGAGCCCAGACAGTCCGCAATGCAACGCTAACACGAAACATGGGCTTACTACGAAGACACCTAGCAGCCTCCAAGGAAGAAAACCAGCGCTTACAGGATCAGAACCGAGAAAACTTAGAAGCAGCGCTCGACCACCCAGACCAACCACTCAGTCCTAGCAGGTTCAAAGCCATTCCCTCAGACTCGATGAGGATGCTGCTAGAAGATCATGTACGATTGCTAGATGAATACGACCGCATGAACGAGGAGTTACAGAAACTCAAAGATGATCACAAATTACTCCAGTTATGAGAACCGGCACACCAAGACAAACCAGCACCTGTGGACCCCTCTCCTGACCTCCTAGAGGAACTCAACTCATTACGGGCCCAGGTATCGACCCTTGAATCAAGGATTGCAGTATATGAAGCGCCACCAAGGCCAGATTCCCCACCTGAGCTTCCAGCTGAGGAAGAAACGGTCACCATCCCGGTGGAGGAAACGTTTGAAGAAGCGTACGAGCCACAACCCATCCCAGGCGGACGCGTCACGGCCGAAGGCCAGATGACGTACGAACTTCCGACCCCCGCGTGGATGAAGACTATTGAGGAACTTGGAACAACGCACTCCGCGAGAGTAGAGGCACAATTACATGCCATGGCGATGATAGAAGAAAGAATATTACAGTCTCCATTCTTTGCTCATTTGGCCCCGCGACGATACATATCTGGGCACGAGCTATAGTATAAACTGTATTTCATGTTAATGGCCGAATACCAGTTAGCCATTGAGAAAGAGACAGGTAAGAAACCATCGCATGCAACTCAATTCGAGGCGGCTGATTTGCCACTAGATGCACAGAAAGGAAGGATCTATCAACCAGAGTGGCGAAAAGATTTACTACAGCAGTATCCAGAGATGATGAGTACATGGGTAAAGGCACCTTTGCATTTGAAGTACAACCCGTGTTGGGGACCAGTACCACGATGCCGCTCCTGGACTGCCTTTGCTATTAAGGTACAAAACAATAAGCAGTGCCAAGACTGGTTGAATTATCCCTATTTTAAGCCACCCATTGAGTTACCAACTGTTGGCTACATGATGGCTACAATTTGCCACTGGCTCCCTAGATTAAAGCATATGGATGATATAGCAGCGCATATGACTGTCAAAATCTTTGACATGATGCAAATGATTTTTAAAGTCTTCCGACGCGTCAAGGCACCACATGTCAACACCCCGGGCTTTGAGCATGGCAATTTTGACCTGGTATATGATATGAGTACAACGCCATCGCTACGGGTGTGTTATGCCTGGCACTGCAGAATAAAGTACCTACCGGCGTGCTACAAGCAGACGTTCGAAGAGATGTTCACAACCGGCTTCTGGGAATACCATTCAGAGGTATTCATAAGCAGGCCTACACATTTATTACACTTATTTGCTTGTGAACGAATGGTCTATTCCACACATTATCAGCTCCCGCCACCGGAAGAACCGCAACCAATCGACTGGGAGAAACTCGAGGCAGATCTGGCCCGAGGCATTCGTATCTCCGAGCACACCCTTGCTCAAGACCTCCTACAGAACTATATCCGGCAGACCTCACAACAAGGTTCTGTCAGGGACGACAGAAGCGAGAGGGAGGGGGGTGTTGGAAGCAACCAGAGGCACAAACGACACGGAAGCATGTAACGATGGAGCAGGGAGCCAGTCGAATCGTTTTTCAAAGAATTATGTTTTCAAATACTTTCCAAAAACCTCCAACAGTGATTTTTATCACTATTGTAACATATGTAACATAGAAAACCCCATTTTGTAATCCATAGCTCCATTTTGTGCAAGCCGAGGAGTCCTCGAGCTTGAGGAGCTTAGGTAGAATGCGCGTACCAATTTTCGTTATTTTTAGATACCGTTTACCCTCCCAAATAGCATCTAGGACCTAATTTTTAACTATGCCGGTCACTAGATGTGAAACCGGTCAAAACTAGTCTAGAAACTATAAAAAGAGCTAGAGAGCTCATTTTTGAGGTGGCTAGTGTGAGCTTAGAGTTCTTTTGAGCTTGTAATAGTGTTCTTGAGTAATAGAGCTAATTTCCCACCTTCCATTGTATCTTTCTTGTCTCTTCGTAGTGTGTGTGTATGTGTGTGTGCATTTCTATGCTTCTCACCTTCACTCTCACTTCATCTCACATTCACGATCTTCATATCACTCCTATCTCTTCCACGGATTGACATTAAGGAGGTGAAGCTTCTTAACGTGGTACTTACCATTGTGCTAGAGCAACAGATACGATACCAAGAACGGTGTCGCGATACTTCACTAGGGAATGGGGTGATACGATACTACTGCTGATCACAATACGATACTTGATTAATACCCGATACGATACCAACCTCCTCACACGATACGATATCACTTGAGAAGGCCGATACGATGCCAACTTGGTGTCGTGATATGACTCCTGACAATGAGACGATACGATACTTGGTATGGTATCGCAATACTACACCAGGAAATAAGGCGATACGATACTTGCTGGCGTTGACGATACAATACTAAGATAAGGGACAATGCGATATCCCGATCCTCACGATACGATACCGGAGAACCAAGACGATACGAGACTGAAATGGTGTTGCGATACGATCTAGCAGGTGGGCGATACGATACTTGGTGTGTCGACGACACGATACCACAGTAGGTAACGATACGATACTACTGTAGTAAGGTGTGATCGCAATATCAATCTGACTACACGATACCAAAATGGTATCACGATACCAGAACTGATACCAGCGATACGATACCACGACGAGTATCGCGATACAAGGGAGTTTTGGTATCGCGATACCAAACCTCAACCGATCGCGATACTCAAGCCAAAAAGCCTAATTTTTCACAAATTTTTGCACCCCCTTGCTCTCTTTCAACCCTCCACACACGTAGCCTACTGTCTCTTTCCAGAAAGCTCAAAAAGCAAACGGTTTTCCTCCCCGCGATACCTAATGCGCACTTAATCACGCGTTTGTGCACTTTTAATGTGTTTTTGTCAGATAAACTTTGTGAAATCTTACCTTGGTACTATATTGCTTGCACCTTGAGCTCAAAACCTAGCGTTGAAGGCTTACTCAGCACGATACTCTGCACACGATACCACTCGCAGCTCTTGGATGATACCAGAACTCTGTGATGTGTCAAATGAGCCAATTTTTTTGGTTTTTATACCTTTTTTGATAGAATTTGACTCTTGCTAATTTTAGCTGATTTTTGGGACTTTTTTGGTGGTCTTGGCTGTAACAAGTCTCCTAAACTTGAGTCACAATCTCACACAAAATAATGGGTTTTGACACCACAAGATATAAAGAAGGAAAACAGAGTATACGCAGAACAAGAAGAGAGAGAATTTTATTATCTGTGCAGATTTACAAGTAGTTCTGATCTGCGTTACAAAATCTATCAGATTGCTTCAATGTGAAGCCTCATCCACCCGACCACCCCCGAGCTGATCTCAATCCCAATCTCAATCACAATCACAATCTCAATCCCAATCTCAATCACAATCACAATCTCAATCCCAATCTCAATCACAATCACAATCTCAATATCAATCTCAATCTCAATCTCAATCTCAATCGCAATTTCAGAAGCCGAAAAACGATCGTAATGATTGTACGACCATCATCCTTTTCTATCTCTCAGTCTTCGTCTTTTTGGGATCTCCGCCTTTCGCCAGCGCACGACCAATCACGCCTTCCTAGACCCGCACTTTTAGAATCTGCATGCTCCAAGATAGCGTCTTTTCGCATGTCTCATGCAAGACTTCCGGACCACCCATGCATCTACTTTTCATGTCCACCATCAAGAATCGTACCTGCAAAAATAGAGGTAATCCCTGCAACGCACTCACACACACGTCAATCACCCAAAAATAACCCATATACCCATGTGCATTTTCTAAATCCGCGAACATGAATAAGATGAATGAATGAAGGCTTCTCTTTTTTTTTTTTTTTAAGTATTGGAAAACGGCACTTTTCAAAACCCTATAACTCAAAAACAGTGAGGAATCAGCTTGAGCTTATGAGAGACAAAAATATTTAGTTCTTAAATCTGTACAATAATGTTAGAGACGCCTCAGGTCCAAATCTGCTTCCAGATATCACTTTTGGGCCCTGCAAAATCAAAAATTCTAGAGAGATGAAAAAACATGAAAAATCTCTTCATTAACCTATCTTCATGGAACCAAATGAGACATAAAACATAGGAACTAAAAAAAATTCAATCAGGACCTCTCTCCACTTCTCCTCTCCTTCTAACCTAACCCTAACTCCACTTTCTCTTCCTTCCTACTAGCCCTAAACCTAAAACTTATCACACATACCTCCCGGATGTGAAGTAACAAGTGCTGAAGTGATTGACTACTTGCCACAGGACAAATTCACCTCTACAAGTACGATTCTATCACACTCAATCTCTAACCATCACGAAGGCACCTCCTGAGTGTTCCCCAGCAATGGCGCCAAAAACGTGTGTACTTGAGTCAAGAAGACTCAAGGACTCATGCCAATGAGACTGTACCTCAATTGCAACACAAGTGCATATAGAGGGAAATTAACACACATTAAAATGTCAACCCGATCGAACGACCTAACCAAGCGTATGGGGACATGTGCACACATGATGGGAAAAATGAAGTGGTGAAGCTTGCATGCATGAGAAAAGACTAATCCACCTCTCACACTCTCTGAAATGCTGAAAGTGTCTGTCGCGATATCTCTTACAACAGTTTTCAGAAAATCAAGGATTTCTCCCAGCTCCAAACTCCGAATATAGTCAATAGGGTACTCGTTTCGAAGCTCTCGACGAGATGCTTCTATTGGAAGTAGTTTCACTCGATTCTGATAACTTTGCTTCAAGTTATGGCCAAAAGGGTGAATGGCGGGAAGCACCCACATTCACGCCACAACTCCTACTAGTTCGCACACACACTACAGCCGCTCCAAAAACAATGGGGAGGGGTAGACAACAGTCCTACACACACATTCCACGCATTACACACACATACAAGATCAAAAAGAGGATCAAAATCTGCAAGAAAGAGGCAAATTCGAAATTTTGGAGAGCTCCTTCTTCACAATGGAAAAAAAGTGTCTACAAAGAGTCACCAAGTGACTTATATACATGTGCCCTAAGTTTGGTTCTTTCACACAAGAGACCGGCACTTTATTACAAAAAAGGGTGAATTTCCTACTAATTTACAAGGGTTACTTTACAACAAGTTGGGATTATGCATTTAGAGGACTCCTCTATTGCATTTACATAGTTTTGAGGGAATTCCATAAGACCTCGAAGAAGAAAAATTATGCCCATTATTTTGAAAATTTTGGGGCTCTTCTCTTATGCTCCTTTGCTTTGCAACAGTAACGTACTGACGAAACTCGTGAACAATAAACATTCAGATTGGGACAAACAGTTATACCACGCTGTTTCGGCATATCGAGTGGCCTACAAGACCGTACTCAATGCAACTCCCTTTCAGATGGTTTTTGGTCAGAATGTTGTGCTTCCTTTGGACTTCTTGATACTGACCCTTAAGGTTGCACAAGAACATCAGTGGACCAGCCATGAATTATCAGCAAGAATAATGTACTTGGAACGATTAGGAGAAACGAGGCTGAAAGCAGCAGCAGGAATATATGCGGCAAAGAAGCGACAGAAAGCCTATTTCGATGCACATGTGAAAGATAAAGGCCTAAAAGAAGGAGATTTAGTCCTAGTATATACACTGAAACAACATGCACTGAAGTTAGAAAAACGAGGTTATGGACCTATGATCATTAACAGACTCTCAACAAGTGGGGCAGTACAATTAACCACCTTAGAAGGAGGCATAATGCCTAATTACATTAGTGGCTGTAGAGTCAAGCTATATCAGGAACCTCTTACTGAGGATATGCTTAGACGACTCACATTGGCAAAGAAGCGTAAGGAGGAAGAAAATAGAATACGTGATGAAGCTCAGGTAGAAGCTATAGAATGCATTAAGCGCATGAAGTTAAGAAGACAAGGACTAGGGAGAAAACATTATCACCATCTGGAAACAACACCCAAATAACCCATGGCCATGTTTCAAGTAAAGTCAAGTACTCATCCTAGCATAGTGGATAGAAGACCATTCATTACAGTCAGGCTAGAGCATGGCAACCCTTGCCAAGAGCTCAGGGCTTTAATTGACTTAGGTGTTGCGACTAGTGCAATTAGATGGTCCCATTATAAGGACTCAAGAATAGAAATGCAGCCAATTGAGGCATACCTCATAGAACCTACCACCACTGCAACAGAAGTTCCCACCACTATTGGTGTGGAAGCATTTTCTTTTCCGATACCCAACCTGGAAGCGGAACCCATAGATACAACATTTGATTTCAAAATGCCAGATGCTTTCTCAAATGAATTTCAATTTTCTAAAGGCCAGATTTTCTCTCAAGAATATGAACGTCCAAGCTACCCGACCACTCTCCCAGATCAACAACAAGGACAAGTAGTATCCATCTCGGATGGAGAAAGAACAGAAACAGATGAAGATGAGGGCGATGATGAAGCCAGCCAGGGCACTCATGAATCCCAAGAAAATGTGCAGACAAACGAACAAGGACAGCAAACCGACACCCAAGGTGATACTAGTACGCATGAAGATGAAACCTTTGAGGCAGCAGCTTATACGCTGGCAATCAGAAAATTATATCGTACTATGGAAACAGTTTGGGCACGTAAGAAGTTAACTGAGGAAGAGAGCCAAGCACTCATAGAATAAGAACTTGTCTCAGGCGGCTTTGAAGAAGTATACATCAAGAGCTTTAGGGAACTTGTCAAATCAGTGGGATCCAATGAAGCATTAAGATATTTGCAGAGGAAGCCGTTACCGCAATTTGATCCTCGACGAGTACGACTATTATCAAAGCCAGGTCAATACATTTGTGTACCCACAGGTGCCCAATCCTCAGAACAAACCAAGGAGGCACGTCTCGTCCCTGAAGGCTCAGTGGTAGAAGACACCATTGTCATTGACTCCCCACCCCACACTACTACTGTACATACCACCATTGTAACCGAAGTACCTGCCACCCCAACCGCTCCTCCTTCACCCCCCATATCTCCACTCTCCCCTGTACATCCGCTCTCTCCCACACCATCCACATCTTTCATTAGTGCCGCAGCAGAAGCCTTTGTTGCTTCGATTCCTCCCACCCTTCCCGCACCTACGCAACCTAGTCTACCCCCTAGGACATCCACTTTTCCATTCACTCCAATTTTCCCTCCATCCTTCCCTTCCTTCCCCACACCTCCAAGACACCTTTTCCTATTCCCACCTCCATTAACCTTCTCCCCAGTCTCACCCCCTCGACCCACCGTCATTCCTCTCTCCCCTTTCCACCAAGGTGTACAAGAGAACCCCTCTGTAAATTACTCTTTAACCTTTGTAAATCTTGTATTCACACCCACGCATGCACCCACTATCACTCCATTATTCACAGTCTCTACACTTGACACGACGTCCAGTGACATGGACATCTCACCACCCACTGCACCAACACTCACCTCCTCTATTGCACCATCATCTTTAGGCACCACACATTTCTCCACTGTTACCACTGCATCCACATTCCCATCCCTATTCCCCCTTCCCATTGCATCAACACCCTTAAACACAACATTTGCATTCACCACACCATTAATATTATCACCTACTATAGACACTGCATTTCATCAAATGTTCACCTGCGGGTTATCCATTGGATCTGGAAATGATGTAATCCTCCTTATTGGGGTCCATTCTAGAACAACATTTGGCACTACAGAGATCACTTCAGGCATCTTCATCTTTGGATACTTCCTGAACTGTGGTATCCAGTGTGGTTGGCGCTGTCATTTGGTGGAGGCTACTTGTACTTTTGGCTTCCAAACCCATACCCTTTTTGCATGTCTTCCTACTATCGTCGAAGAAGTGAGTTGATCTTCTTTTGGTCTCTGTACGCGGTTCTTATCCTTCTCTCTTTTTGGCTTCTTTGTTGAGACCCTTCGCATGTGGGAGAACATAGGTTGCTATGGATATAAGAGCTTCTTAGGTACCCACATCTGTAATCGCCCTTGTTGAGCTGCAGCTAATTGCTTAGGCACCCAAACTTGTCGGATACCTTGTGGTTGAGCTTGTTTGAGCTTCTTCCTTCGTCTTCTGGCCTGGTTGGCTTGCCTGGATGGGATTTGTGGGGGCAAGGCTGGTGGTTGATCTCCTTTGCGTACCCAGATCTGCTTCATGCTTGGAACTGCTTTCTTGTTTAAGGATGTCATTCCATTTGCTATAGCAGTTGTCTTGAATTGTTGTGCTTGCTTCTTAGGTTGAACTACTGGGGATGCTTTACTCTTTGAACAAGAAGGAGGGTTTGCTTGCCTTTGCGACTGTCCTTCCATGATTGAGTCTATCTGGATCATAGAGCTTTTGACACATACAACATCTTGCTCGTGAAGATTAGTCTTAGAGGAAGTAAGAGAGTGTGTGGTGCCATGATCTGTGAGCATGCAGTTCTCTAATTCTAATGTAATGCATTGTTCATGTACCCAAACTTGAAGAATTTGACTTCTTAGGTTTAAGTTAACTGCATGGTCATAGATCCAATCTTGACCCAAGACAAGTGGTTCTATAAGGTTCTCATCTTGACACACTAGCAATTTGACTTTCATTGGAACATCTTTGAAGGTAGATGGGAAGTTCCACCTCGCCCAAAAAAGGGGTTTCCACACCTCCCAATCCTATGAGATAAGCTTCTATGGGATTGATGTTCAACTGCAAGTCTTGGCAGTAGGATAGTCTAACTGCGCTACTTGCTGCACCTGAGTCAATCAATGCTTTCACAGTCCTTGCACCCTTTCCTTGTCCTATCTCTATGGTCACAAAGGGACGTCGGTCAATGACTTGAGAAGTACTTATGCCTGATTTTTGGCACATATCCATGTGATATTTTGGGGCTTTTGAGTTGACATCTAGGCCTAGTCGCCTTAACTTATTTCACCTAATACGCTCTCTGGCCTCTGCCTGTGCTTCTTCCCTCACCCGTAACTCCTCTTCTTTTCGCTTCTTAGCAGTGTTGAGTCTCGTAAGCATATCCTCTGTAAGAGGTTCTTGGTATAGCTTGACACTACATCCACTAATATAGTTTGGCAAGATATCTCCTTCTAGAGTGGCTAACTGAACTGCACCGCTAGTGGAAATTCTATTAATGATCATGCGTCCGTATCCTCTTTTTTCCAACTTACGGGCATGTTGCTTTAGCGTATAAACCAGCACTAGGTCTCCCTCTTTCAATCCTTTATCTTTGATGTGTGCATCAAAGTATGCCTTTTGTCTTTTCTTTGCAGCATAGATGCCTACCATCATAGGTTTGAGTGGCATTTCATCTTTGCGTATAGGATACTGAGTTCGCTGACAGACATCACACCGTTTCACATAGGTATGTGCATCCATGTGAAGGGTCGGCCACCAGAAGCCCGCAAATAGGATCGCTTTAATCACTCGGTCTGGTCCAAAATGTCCTCCTACCACACCTTGATGAGCTGTTTCCAAGATCTTGAGATATTCACTCTCATGGGCGCATAGTCTGAGGTAACCATCTTTACCACGTTTGTATAGATTATCACCAATGAGTGAGTAATCCAGGGCTTCTTGTTCTAAACTCCTTTTCCTAGCTAGAGTCATGTCTGGAGGGAGTGTTTTCGTCCTCAGGAAGGATACTAGTGGTTCACTCCAATCTGGCACTATGGACACTTGATAAAGAGTGGCATGTTCCATAGGTGGTTTAGTGCAGCAGATTGGGCATTCCTTGCACAACTTATGGACATCAGCTTCCATAGTCGGCCAATGCACTCCGAGTCTCTTTAGTGTCTGTAGGGTTTGTTGCTTTGAGTAGTGTTGCTCTAATGCACCTACATGTGCTAATTGCAACCATTTAGCATACTCATCCTCTTCCACACAACAAGCCAAGATCCCTTGATCTGTGTGCTTGTACATACTTCCTACCATGATGTGATACTTTTGGGCTTTTACTACCTCTCTATCCTGTGTGTTTATTACTGGGTGGTTAGGCCCGTACGTCAATACTGGCACTAATGGCTTAGCCCACTGCGGCACCACTTCCAAGTTAAACAAGTAAGCATCACGAAGGTCATCTGATACTCCTTGTGGGGCTTCTCTCGATGTGAGCTTAGAGAGATGGTCTGCTCTCAAGTGGGTCTTCCCTTTCCTTACCACAACCTCGACATCATACTCCATTAGCAAGAGAAACCATCTTACTAATCTTCCTGTATTGCATGGTTTGTTTACCAAGTATAACAATGCCTGATGGTCAGTAAAAAATTTAAACTTATTTGCAAGCAAATAATGTCTAAACTTTTTAACTGCATATACCATGCCTAATCCTTCTCTCTCCGTAGTGGTATAATTTCGTTCAGCCGCATTCAATTGTCTACTAGCATAGGCAATTGGAAGATCCATATTACCTTCACCAGTAGGCTGCGCGAGTACACACCCAATAGCATAATTGGATGCATCAACATGAACATGGAAAGGCTTATTCCAATCTGGTGTGGTCAAGATTGGCGCTGAACATAATCACCGTTTAAGCTCATTGAAGGAATTCTCACATTCATTAGTCCACTCAAAGTTACTCAAAAGTCCATACAGAGGCTTTGCTATGATGGCATACATGTGTATAAACCGTCGATAATAACCACAATGCCCCATGAAAGCTTGTACTTCCTTGACATTCTTTGGCCTAGGTAACTCGGCTATGGCTCTCACTTTCTCTTCATCAGTGGATATGCCATTTTTTGACACTATGTGTCCTAGAATCTTGCCTTGCCTGACCATAAAAACGCACTTTTCTGGGTTCAGGCAGACTTGATATTCTCTACATTTGTCAAAGATTTGTCTGAGTTCAGGAATATGGGTTTGTCTAATGTTGGAATGAGCGCAGAGATCATCAACATAGACTTCTAAGTTCTTCCTCAGGAACTCTTTAAATACATGGCACATCAGCCTCTAAAAGGTAGCGGGTGCATTGGTAAGCCCAAATGGCATTACTCTAAAGGCAAATATGCCCCATTCAGTGGCAAAAGCAGTCTTATGCTGGTCCTCAGGAGCAATGGCTACCAGATTGTAGCCCGAAAATCCATCAAGGAAGATGTACACTTCCTTGCCTGCTACTCTTTCTAAGAGATGTTCTGTGATAGGAAGCAGATAGTTATCTCGAATTGTGGCTGCATTGACCTTCTTCAAGTTAATGCATACACGTAGCTTTCCATTTTTCTTGGGCACCACTACGATGGGGGATACCCACTTAGTATGCTCAATTTCATAGATGAATTCAGCTTCAACTAGTCTATCTATCTCTTCCTTGATCTTGGCCGCATAGTTGTCATTGTATGTGTATGGCTTTTGCTTAGAGGGCCTAGCATCTGAGGTCATGGGGATAGTGTGTGAGCATATGTCTGGATCAACACCCTTCAAATCCTTGTAACTCCAAGCGAATACATCTCTGTATTCTCTTAGCAAGGCTATCAATTCGTGCTCTTCATCTTCCGTCAGGTCATGGCCTATGTACGTGCATCTCTCTTCTCCTTCTTCCACGGCTACCACTATTTTCTTGGTGGTTTCTTTGTTATCATAGGCCTCCCTTGATTGTGCCTCTCGTTTAGGCATTCTGATCATGACTCTCCTGTCATCTATCTCATACTTCTTAAAATTTTCCGGGACCTCAAACAAAGATTCTTCCTCTTCTGGTGTGATTTCTCTCTTCTTTCTTTTCTTTCCTTCTTCCTTCGGGGTCACATGTGTGGCTAGCCTTACATCATTTGTAAACTCTCCATACCTCTGGGGTTGGAATTCTACTTCATAGAAGTATTCTTCATCTGATGCAAAAGGTGGGTCCATAATGATTGACTCTAGATCGGAGTCACTTGCCTCCTTAAATGCATCGGGGCTAGGTTCACACTCTTCTAACACTGCCTCTCTCATGATCGGCTCTATGGAGAAGACTGAAATGTCATAGCCATCCTCATCACAGTGAGGTGTCCATTGTTCTTCATTGATGGCTACATCCATTGTTGCTAGGATTTCTGCCCAGCCGTGGGGTTCAAATTCTTCGTCAGGAAAGACTACAGGTGCATAGGCTAGGTCTTGAATTGATCTATGTGTTTCTTTTGCACCTACCTCTCTGGCTTTCTCTCTCTTCTCTTCTTCTACTGCTACTTTGCACATCCATAAGTGGGTGTCTTCATGCATCCATGAGGATCCTGATCCTATGGAATGCACCGATTCCGTATCATCTTTGGCTCTATGGAGGGGATTCCATTGGATAGGAGGGACATCTCTATGAGAGTAATCTTTGAGATTCACTTTGGTCGTAACACCTAAGTGTTGCAGCTACAAGGAATTGGTTCCCCAGTTGTTGTAGTATGCCCTTGGGAGCCAAGACCCACACCACCTTGCATGGAAGCAAGAAGGAAGGCCCAAGAAAGACTCTCCTTTCATCCACCCCATCCTCCATCATGTTCAAGCCATTGGCCATCAGCCTGCAGCTATGCCACATGCTTGAAAATATGGAGCAATGGGAGTCAAGGATCCTAGTCACATATGTAAAATACAAGACAATTGCAACACTCTACTTACACACAAAGGAAAATGCTAGCATGCACACACACCTCACTCTCACACTCTCCAAGACTAAATACATATATGCACAAAGCCTTAAGAGAAAGGAGAGTTCTTCCATTGAAAGGATTTTACATGAGAGCACGACCAAAAGCTCCCTCATTACAAGAAATGAGCCTCTATATATAGGCTAAGCACTATTCCCCATGTGCTCTTTTTGACTAGTCAAAAAGGAGCACATGCTTTCTAACTAACATATCTTTTGATATCTTGGAAAATATTCCCAAATCAAGGAAATGGAGGCATGGGAATTTGGCGTGGGTTTTCTCCTACATTTGCAAAAAAAGGATTTATTTACAAGTCTCCACACCATAGTGTTGGAGAATTTATCAAAAAGTGCTTAGGAGGGTGTTCACATGTGCACACCTCCAATATACTTAAGAGTGGTATTTTTATGAGTAAAAGAGGGTTCCTTTGCATGAAAGAAATTGTGGGCAACCCTTATAACCCAACAAAGTGTGAAAAAGAGGTCAATCATGTACCCAGCTATTCCAGAAATATCTACTTGAGGTACCAATAGTAGTATTGCAAATTTTTATAAGCAGAAACATTTACACAAGTATATAGCATGACTGTCACACATAGGATGTGGAACCCTCAAGTTATGGAAGTAGAGTTTATGGTCATAAAATCCTCCAAGCAGTCGGGTCTTCAGGTGCTCCAAAGAGTATACCACACTACCATCTATCCAGAATCTTGTTGGTTGCGAAGTCGCTTACCTGCAACCTGTCATAACGTGATCTTCAGAGTAGAAATGTGGGACAATTCATGAGTCAATAGATGATTGGGTAATCAAACAAAGAAAACAAATCATTAGATTCACCCCAACTCCTTAGATGCGAGGGAAGTGGACTACTGTATGCTCTGAAAACATCTTGCAAACATACGATATGACTGCATTTCAAAGAACACTACCTCAACAGGAAGCAATTGTACCAAGGATTTCAAACAGAGTATCTGTCCATACTGGTGGTGGTGACAAAAATAAAACATAAAAAATTCCCATATGATGCCATCATCTGCCTATACATAGCGGAGCATTTGAACACACAAGACAATTATTAACTTCTATTTGTAGTAGCTTCCTTCGACGGGAGCAGCAGAAAAAATCCCAAAGAGTCAACCATCCATCAGAAATTTGAACCTTAAGGTCACTCTTGCAATTAGTTACTAGCAAGCATGGAGATTTGCCTCTGCTAGAGCAAGCACTTACTGCAAACTTTAAATGTATCATTTATGCATCAGAAAACCACCACAAGATTTTTCGGAAAAAATATTTATAGGTTGTTCAAAAAGGTAAACCATCATCCATCATCGAGCCCCTTGGGACCACCATTCATCATGACCACCGGTTTTTGAGATGTTATGAATAGACCTGTAATTCCTTCAGAAATAGCAAATCATCTTTCACCAATAACTTCAATTGCATTTAATCAGCAAACTAGGAGTACTCAAAGTTTTGGCTAAGTCAGTTGTTGATTTTCTCTCAGCAAGAAATATGTAGACATCAACCCAGTGTAGGGTAATCATACAAACCCTAAGCAAACCTTTCTTCCATGTTGTCGTTCTGCTAAATCTGCCCACATATGAAAACCTGACACGAGATACAACCCTTGAAATCTTCGATTTAGAAAGTTCAAGAAATCCATGGTCTAATAACAAATCGAAGCCAAAAATTTTGTTTCTAATTAGTGTAGATTCTTGCAAAGCTCACAGTCATCCTTAAGAAAAACAATCATTACAACTCTTTTGTATTATCTAAGGTCATCAACCATTTCATACAGACACTTTAATGGCACGGATTTGGTGTAGTAATCCTGTTTCCATAGACATCAGAACTTTAGAACCTCCCTGCTTCCACAGACCTAGAACCTACAATAAGAAGGTAGATGCGAGCATCATATGAGCAATTGGAAAGCCTCCTCTGGGAGGTTCTCAAGGAATCCAAAGGCAAATTTGTTCCTAGCACATCTGCCCATCAACAACGTGACAAAAAATGGACAAAACTCTTGGTTTTTATGATGACTATAGGGAAAGTCACACAAAACTCAGGGAAGTCACACATCATATCTTCCTAGTCCTAGGGTCATGTAGTGCAGAAGCCAAGGTCTTTAAAGAGACAATTGAGGCATGAGATCACCTCTTAACAGAGCACTAGTATAACCGTTGTGTGGGTGACATACAACAGCATAATTTGCCGCAAAGTGCCAAATGTTAAACAACCCTAACCAGGTTAACCGGCTGACAAAATACTTCAGGTGGAAAGTTCATAGCAAGTTTAGAAAATCCATTGGTCAACTCAACTGAACTCATGGAAGTGTTTCCAAAGGCAAAGCTGACTGGCAGCACAAGCCCTTCACAAGCGCGGCAGGAGTCTCAATAAAGAAGATAACACCAATGATAGCCAAAATATCCAACATGAAGTAGTCCTACACCACCTTCCCATTTGAGGGTATAAAAATATAAATTCAAAAAATAAAACTTCAAATCATCAGGCTTGGACTGCGTTCATGTAGATAAAACTTTGTAATACTCATGCACATGTATCACCTTTGCTGAAATCCGAGCTTTTGCCAAACATGACCCTCATGCACTTGTTGACATCACGAAGAGGCTACAGAACCCATGAGTTAGAGAATTTACAGATACACTTGAAACAGACAATTCCTTTCTAAAGAAGTTTGGCCTTCTCATTAAAAATGAGAGATGATGGTTGCAAGTCTAGCATATTTCAATTTACGATGACATGCAGCGAACCAACAGCTTTGATAACTGATCTTTGTTATTCTTACGAGAAACCAAACACTCGTTTGAAGGACGCCTTACATGACTCACAGGTATCACTTTTTTTATTGATCAAAGTTCACAAAACATATTTGAGCACAACAATTGCATAGATGAACAACATGCATGACTCCATGGCCCGACTTTGCAAGCAGTCTTATGCCAAAAAAAAATATGCCAGTTTCAATTGTGCAAACAATACAGAAGTCCTTTGATCACTCCCATAAACGGGAAATTGAAATCCTGAATCCTGCATGCCCACAAGGTGTTGAAAAAAGGGAAGTTGGGACTCCAAAATCATAATATTTTATCCAATCCATCCTTAGTGCTCCGAGACTAAAGGTCTAATGTTGCTAAACAGAAATCATTACTTATGATCATATATCGATTGGGGCTTCAACAACTAGAGTCGCGTGCCATATAACCCTGTTTATAACATCAAAACTTCAACATTTAATCATGAACATAAAAAGGTAGCAATCATGGTTGGTCAAAAAATTATGTGAGCCATGTGATCGGTTACATCGTGCAGCAGAAAATGCATTTTCCTACAGCCAAGCAACTTGTTCGAACAGTGTGATCCATATTAAGTTTTTTTCTGAATGGCCCAACAACCATAACAACAGCAGGCTTGGAGTAGCCCTTGTCAAGCAAAACTTTAAGATTTCTTGATACAACACATGAAGGAACCTCCCAAGTGATGTTTGTCATGACCCCCACATCTGGCCGACAAAGCTCTTATCCTATATGTGATAACTTTATGCGTATGACGACAGCGGGCATTATATGCGTGAAGAAATTCTTCTGCAAGGTGTTGTGAATCTGTAGTATAACATCCATACTTTGGCTACTGGAGATGGAAATTCCCTCGAGAAAACGCGTGGGCACACATAATGGAGAAAAGAAACAGCAATGTGCTTTCTTGGTAGTGAGAGAAACTTGATCTCACAAGTTCAGCACCGCGAGGGGCACAAATGTTCACAAATCCCACCAACCCCGGGAAAGGTAGGGAGCCAAGATGGTTTAACCATAATGAGATAGACACGGGGAGGCAACCATAGAGGGAATTATCATACGATTGTGGAAGCATTTGCCTGCCTCAAGACAACTGGCCATACCAACATGTGAAGACCTATCTTTGTAGAAAGATCTTATAATCCAGAGGAGAAGACTTCTGAGCACAGATTTGATACATTTACTTAGACAAAGATGAAACCCTTGGCCACAGAAAGGGATCCGGAAGTGAAGCAGCCCCGCATTTAGAAGATAAATCGGCACCTCTGTGAAACACAATATCCTGCAACTCATAAAAGCCGAAGAGTTTGGAGTGTTCAAGAATTACAAAGGCATAGATCATTTGAGACATGAAAGAACCTATGTTCTGCTATGTATTGAAATGATGTCTGGTTGTACAGTGTAGAAATGACACACGTAAGTTTCCAACTTTGTCATAGCATGCTTCCGAGTATTGTTCTTGCTTCATCAGGCTTTATTCACATCCTTGCAAATTCTTAGCACTAAGGCATGGAGCAGTCAGGCGCATGAGTTCTCCACTGATGATAGTTGATCTGTCGAGCCCTTATAATGCAATGGAACACCACCATTTCTACTTGTGCATGTTGGTTCTTAGTAAAAAAAAGAAAAGGGAAAATAGGGGGAACCAAGCTTCCCACCTAAACTCCACCAGCAGAGATGATCTTAAGTTGGATTAACCCTAAGAAATATGCATGCGGAATACAGGGATACGTCGTACCCACCATAAGGGCAGATTCACATCAAGGCGCAGGCGAACAAGCAGGTAATCCCGCAAGGCTTAGCTCGACAAATGGTGGAGAAGTGAGAGGGTGTGTAACCTCAACCCTGACTGTAGTAGCCTATGAGATTTGCCTGGAGGAAAGTCTTGCTGAAAAGGAGACAAGGGCAAAGTTCTTCTCAGTCCGACACTTCCAAATAACTAATGGGGCAGGCCGGAGTTAGCAGCAGAAGCGCAGAGCATCATATGTTCCCCAGCTTGGTCTGCACAATCCCCCACAGAGCAGGTTCATGACGGAGCATCATTCTAGGTGACATGCATCCAAAATCATAGTGCATGCTGAGGAGTTATACGTAGGCTGAGAGCGAGTTTACTTCTGGGAGCGACATCTTTCCCCCATCCGGGCAGCGACAGACAAGGGATTGATGGGAAGGAAGGAGAAGCTCGAAGCCAAGGGAGCTCGGAGCTCACCCCGCCATAGCCTTGAGAGGCGCAGACGGAGAGGGGACACTCAGAAAGCGCTGAACCAAAAAGGGTAAGGAAAGAGTGTATCAAGACAGCACATGAGTTAGTCTTACAAGAGAGAGAAAGGGGGGATTTACTCTCCACCCTCCCCCAAGTGTACATCTCTGACAAGGAAAACTACCCCACGATCTGTAGTGAATGAAGAGAGAGAGAAAACATCCTGCCCTCCCAAACTTTAACATGCATGTCGACTTAAAGTCCTCTTTTAACCAAATAACACCTACCTTTGGTTGAACCACAATGATAAAAATGCATTAAAAAAATTCATTTTGGCTTTCTTGAAAAATTGAAGAGAGGGAAGGGCAAGGTAGAGGATCACCCATCCCTGAATCCAAACAAGCATCAACTTCAAGAAATGATAGAGATGTGAGTGATGCCATTGAGTGAGTGTGGGAGAGTGTGTATATGTGTGGAAGTGAGAGAGAGAGAGAGGAGGTTAGGGGGTGTTTTTGTGAAACATTCAAATTGAACTAAAACTTACTCAAAAAATTAAAAGAAAGAGGTACCCAAGGCCAACCGAAGGCCACACGTATTCATCCTCCTCCAAGTGTCAAGGTGCGTCTCACAAAGTATGGACACACAAACTTGGAAAAACCAACGGCTAAAGGCCGACGTCCCCGGCAATGGCGCCAAATTGTTGAGAAAAGGGGAACAACAAACCCTAACCGCCTCACATGGAAGTGAGAAGTTTCTCCAAGTTGGGGCAAAGAATGAGGAGAGGTTCACCCACGCTTATGGAGCAATGGCAACAATGGCCAACGTCACAAGGAGCAAAGGGGAACATCCTCCCAACCATGCACACACACATGCAAATCCATACACCAAGACCAACGCCATTGCACACAAGGAGGCAAGAGAGTAACAAATGACACCTTCTTCCATTACCAAAATGGAGGCCAAGGCCATGGCCAAGGGACCTCCCTTTTTACAAATGAGGCTCTTCTTTATATAGAGAAGAGAGGCATATGTGAATAAAAACATGTGGTCAAAAGACCACATGTGCTAAATCAAAAAGAGAATCTTTATGTGATATGGGACTAACCACCTAGAGAGAGAGAGAGCGCGTGAGATTTCCTACATGGGGATTTTGAGTTTGTGCCAAAAAGCTACTTCATGGAAAAAGGCTTCAATACTTTAGACTAGAGGAAATATCAAAAAGGGATTTTAGGAGAGTGTTCATATGGACATCTCATAATTTACAAAAAGAAGGTACTTTCATGAGGGCTAAAGGATGCCATAGCATGAGAAAAAATATGGGCAACCCTTGTAGCAACAATCTGCAACACACATAATAGACCTGTTCTGCCTAGACTAGTCTTCTTGCAACAAAAGAGAGACTAACTCCTCAAATGGCAAGGCATTTGGATTGCCCTTCATCATCAAATGAAGAGTTAAAGAAAAACTCTGATATGATTCAAGAAGACCATTCAGAAAGGTCTGCACAAGTGAGCTATCTGGTATAACTTCATCAGTAGAAATCAACTGTTCTTTCAAATCCTTGATTTTTGTAAGAAAATTGTCCATAGAATCACCTTCATTCATGTGCTCACTGTCCAATTGTTTTTGGAGGTAAGCAACATGAGCCTCATTCCTAGCCTCGTACAATGTGGTAAGTGTATCCCAAGCATCCTTAGTTGTCCTGCAAGAGTGAATGTGAGGAATAATAGCACGTTTGATAGACAAACTCTTCAACACCATCTCCATCAGCTCTAGTACTTGTATTTGCAGTACCTATATTTGTAGGTGTAACAGGACATCTTTCAACACCCTGCATAATATTCCACAGTCCTTCTACGACCAATACATGATGCATCCTATAAGCCCACAATGGGTAGTTGGTACCATCCAATTTGTCCTGAACAGCCAACATATGGAATACATCACTGCTTTCAGCCATGGCCGGTGACTAAAATACCTTGATGCAAAAAATTGAGTGTATCTCAAAAAGTTGAACAGAACTGCCCAAACGAATTCTGCTAAACATGTAGAAGAGTTTGAGAAGCTTATACTCGCAAACCAAAACTAGTATATACCTTTGGCACAAAACGATTAAATAGCCTACACAAGCACTGTGATAGTGCGTTCACAGGCCAAAACGAGCTCAAGTCGCAATTTCGGCACCACACAGCAAAGCTGTTTTGACCCCTGAAACACCCTGAGTATGCCTACCAAATTTCGTATGATTATGAGATTGCAATCAAAGAGGTGTAGGCAATGCCCTAGATGAAGCAACGACCTGCTCTGATACCAATTATTGAAGTTAGACATCTACGGAAGCACGTGAACAACACAAGGAAGAAGAAAAAGCTTGGAGCACAACACACAATATTGAATGTATTACCACTAGAATGTACAAAGATAAGCAGCCCATTAGGGCAATAGGTGTATATACAATTCGGGGAAAAAACCTCCTAAAGAGGGAAAAAAGTGCCCCAGTGATCCTAGAGTGTTCACACATATCACTACCTAAATATATCAATAAATTTATTCTACATAGATTCATGATGTTCAAATCATGTTGCAAGTAACATAGATCTCTTATTTGATTTGGAAAGTCCAAAGCATAGACATGAAGTTCAAATAGGGGATGACACAAAGCATAGTGTGGAGAAGATTGGTAATGTCGAAGCTTCCAATGGCAAGACAAATGTTCTAAGCAAGGTACTCTATGTTTCCACTATTACAAAAAACCTAATAAGTGTAGGCCAAATAGTTGAGAAAGGCTTTCAAGTTAGGTTCACCCAACATGGATCTTTTGTAAAAGATCCATGTCAAGGCTTCAAGAAGATAGCCATAGGTGAGAAGCATGGTAGGCTCTTTACTTTTGAAGTAGGAGATACCAAAAACATAGCTCTATTCAACTTTGGGTCTCAAACCCTAAGTGAGCTTGAAGTGTGGCATAAGAGGCTAGCGCATGTGAATGAAAGAACCTTAAAGGATATATGCATGGTCAAAGTATTCTTGGATTGCCAAACATATCAAAGCAGCACATGATCAACATATATGATGCATGTTAGATTGGGAATGCACAAAGACAACTATTCAACCACTACGGCTACATCCACAACAACTTATTGGACTTAGTACACAGAGATGTATAGGGGCCAAGCCAAGAACCTTCATTGGTGGGATCAAGGTATTATGCCTCATTTATTGATGACCATAATAGATGGAATATTTTGTACTTTCTCAAGGTATTATGCACATGTGGAGAATCATATAGGTAGATCACTCAAGAAGCTCAAATCTGATGGAGGAGGAGTACCTATGTTTGATGAGTTCTTGTAGGATAAAGGTATCAAAAGGGAAGTGACTACCAGGTACTCTCATCAATTGAATGGAATTGTAGAGAGAAGAAACAAGACATTGGTTGGATCAGCCAGAACATTGCTTGAAGAGAAGAGGTTGCCACATTATCTATGGCCAGAGGCTATTTCAACTACTATGTGCCTTGTCAATAGACTACCATCCAAATCACTTCAAGGTATGACTCTTTATGAAGCATGGTATGGAAGAAAACCTAGTCTTGGTCATTGCAAGGTGTTTGGTTGTTTAGATTATGTTCATGTATCATCACAAATAAGAGGTAAGCTAGATGAAAGGGCAACAAAGCCAGTGTTTATTGGGTATGATTCAACTCAAATGGGTTACAGGTTCTATAATACTTCAACCAAGAAACTCACTACAAGGAGAGATGTGGTGTTTGAAGAACAATACAAGTCTTGGTATGATGAAGACAAAAAAAAAGGTAACTCTACCATATGATCTTGATTCTAATTCTCATCAATTAGGAAGCAAGCATGATACATAGGTCCAGGATCCAAAATGTGATACAAATGATGACCAAGATGAAAGGGAAAATTTGGTTACATACCTTCAATATCAAGGGTTTAAACCTAGCAACTCAAATCCTTCTTTATTTACCAAAAGAGATCACAATGAGGTTATCTATCTATGTGTATATGTAGATGATATTATTGTGATAGGTGATGTTGCTCTAGCACAATGGTGAGAACCACGTTAAGAAGCTCCACCTCCTTAATGTCAATCCGCGGAAGAGATAGGAGTGATATGAAGATCGTGAATGTGAGATGAAGTGAGAGTGAAGGTGAGAAGCATAGAAATGCACACACACATACACACACACTACGAAGAGACAAGCAAGACACAATGGAAGGTGGGAAATTAGCTCTATTACTCAAGAACACTATTACAAGTTCAAAATAGCTCTAAGCTCTTCTCTACTCAAACAAGCTAACCCCAAAAATGAGCTCTCTAGCTCTTTTTATAGTTTCTAGACTAGTTTTGACCGGTTTCACATCTAGTGACCGGCATAGTTAAAAATTAGGTCCTAGATGCTATTTGGAAGGGTAAACGGTGTCCAAAAATAACGAAAATTGATACGCTTGTTCTACCTAAGCTCCTCAAGCTCGAGGACTCCTCGGCTTGCACAAAATGGAGCTATGGATTACAAAATGGGGTTTTCTATGTTACATATGTTACAATAGTGATAAAAATCACTGTTGGAGGTTTCTGAAAAGTATTTTTAGAACATGATTCTTTGAAAAACGATTTGACTGGCTTCCTACTCCGTTGTTACATGCTTCCGCGTCGTCTGTGCCTCTGGCTGCCTCCAACACCCCCCTCCCTCTCGCTTCTGTCGTCCCTGACAGAACCTTGTTGTGAGGTCTGCCGGATATAGTTTTGTAGGAGGTCTTGAGCGAGGGTGTGCTCGGAGATACGAATGCCTCGGGCCAGATCTGCCTCGAGTTTCTCCCAGTCGAGTGGTTGCGGTTCTTCCGGTGGCGGGAGCTGAAAGCGTGTGGAATAGACCATTCGTTCGCAGGCAAATAATTGTAATAAATGTGTAGGCCTGCTTATGAATACCTCTGAATGGTATTCCTAGAAGCCGGTTGTGAACATCTCTTCGAATGTCTACTTGTAGCACGCCGGTAGGTACTTTATTCTGCAGTGCCAGGCATAACACACCTGTAGCGATGGCGTTGTACTCATATCGTATACCAGATCGAAATTGCCATGCTCAAAGCCCGGGGTGTTGACATGGGGTGCCTTGACGCGTCGGAAGACTTTAAAAATCATTTGCATCATGTCAAAGATTTTGACAGTCATATGCGCCGCTATATCATCCATATGCTTTAATCTAGGGAGCCAGTGGCGAATTGTACCCATCATGTAGCCAACAGTTGGTAACTCAATGGGTGGCTTAAAATAGGGGTAATTCAACCAGTCTTGGCACTGCTTATTGTTTTGTACCTTAATAGCAAAGGCAGTCCAGGAGCGGCGTCGTGGCACTGGTCCCCAACACGGATTGTACTTCAAATGCAAAGGTGCCTTTACCCATGTACTCATCATCTCTGGATACTGCTGTAGTAAATCTTTTCGCCACTCTGGTTGATAGATCCTTCCTTGCTGTGCATCTAGTGGCAAATCATCCGCCTCGAATTGAGTTGCATGCGATGGTTTCTTACCTGTCTCTTTCTCAATGGCTAACTGGTATTCGGCCATTAACATGAAATACGGTTCATACTGTAGCTCATGCCCAGATATGTATCGTCGCGGGGCCAAATGAGCAAAGAATGGAGACTGTAAAATCCTTTCTTCTATCATCGCCATGGCATGTAATTGTGCCTCTACTCTAGCTGAGTGCGTTGTCCCAAGTTCCTCAATAGTCTTCATCCACGGGGGGGTCGGAAGTTCGTACATCATCTGGCCTTCGGCCGTGACGCGTCCGCCTGGGATGGGTTATGGCTCGTATGCCTCTTCAAATGTTTCCTCCACCGGAATGGTGACCGTTTCTTCCTCAGCTGGAAGCTCAGGTGGGGAATCTGGTCTTGGTGGTGCTTCATATACTGCGATTGTTGGCAGTAGCCTTGGTACATCAGGACCTACAAGACGTGAAAGTCAAAGAAGGGAGTCAGAGCGAAGGGACAGCACAAGCGAGCGAAGGGACAGCACAAGCAAACAGGGCAGTCAAAGAAGATCTGGCAAGTAGGCCAATATTTTTTCAAGACATTAACGCAAATCAGAGAGATGGACATGCAGGGAAGAAGAGCAAGTAGGGAGCTTGAAGATATGTATGGCAGATCACTAGAAGAAATCCCTACAACAACAGTGATTTTTATCACTAATAATCATTGTAAATCTCATTTCACATTTTTGTAGCTCCATTTTGTGCAAGCCAAGGAGTCCTTGAGCTTGAGGAGCCTTAGAAGTAGTTACGTACCAATTTTCATAATTTTTAGATCTCGTTTGAGCCCCCAAATAAGCCCTGGAACCTAATTTTTAACTAGGCCGGACACTAGGTCTGGACAGGGCCAAAAGCTAGTCAAAAACTATAAAAGGAGCTAGAGAGCTCATTTTTGAGGTTAGATTGTAATTGAAACGAACTTGTAAGAGCTTGTGAAAGTAATCTAAAAGCTCCATTGATTCTCACTCTTTGTCTTGCCGTGTGTGTGCGTGTGTGTGTATGTGTGTGCATGCTTGTGTGCTTCTCACTCACGCACTTGTGCCGCCACTTGCTCGAGGTCTTCATACCATCCTCACGTCTTCCCGGATTGACATTAAAGGAGGTGCTACTCATCATTGAGCTACACCAAATTTTGGCGCCGTTGCCGGGGATCGAGCTTTGAGGACGAGCGTGTGATGGTAAGACGTAGAGTTGACGCGTTGGAGTTGTAGGTATTTTCTTCACTCTCATAGATTTTCTTTTACCTTCTTCACCATCTCCATCACCATCATCATCATCACCATCTCCCACGTCCATCTCCATCATCGCGAAAATTTCAGTTTTTTGACTATATCCCCATCTCCACCTCATTTCCCTCATTTCACTTGTGAGAGAGAGCGAGAGAGCGAATTTGCATGTGCTGTTTTTTGCATGTTTTGTGAGCTTTCTGCAGGTACAGGCCGCATCATCATCCCCAGCACCCTGCGCAGGTACGGAAATCTGAGTAACTGTCTGTGTGTCGCCGAGCTCTGTCAATCGCGACCGACAGAAAAATTGCTCTAATTGCTAAACAAAGTGCATATCCATGACCTACAGGCCAAGGGCTTCCCAAAAATGTGTTTAGATTTTTGAAATTCCACAGATTTCTGTCAATCGCGATCGCTCTGTCAATCGCGATCGACAAACCACGACGGACAGATCTGTCAATCGCGATCGACACGTCAATCGCGACCGACAGTCCACGACGGCTCTGTCAATCGCGACCGACAGAGTCAACGACCGATTGACCACGACCGACTGACTACACGCGTGACACGTGTCAATCGCGATCGAGTCATCAATCGCGATCGACTCATCAATCGCGACCGACACAGTCAACGACGGTTTGACCACGACGGACAGACCACGACGGCTCTGTCAATCGCGACCGACACGGTCAACGACTGTTTGACCACGATCGACAGACCCTCGCGACCGACCTGTCAATCGCGATCGACTCATCAATCGCGACCGACAGAGTCAACGACGCTTTGACCACGATTGATTGACTTTTCGCAACCCTTGTCAATCGCGACTGACCAGTCAATCGCGACTGACAGCCACGACGGACCTGTCAATCGCGATCGACACGTCGATCGCGACTGACCTGTCAATCGCGACCGACAGACTTTGCGAACGCGTTAGAAGGGCAAATTAGGTCAAATTTTTAAGGCAAAGTGATTGGTCTAAATTGTGATTAAGTGTGGGACAAACTCTAGGGTGTAGTATGGCATTGTTAGGCCGTGCCACAAGCTACTCGGGTATTCCTGTTTGACTGTTAGCTTGTATTGAATCCTGATTTAACTCCCTAAACCCTGAACAGTCCTAACTTTTTCATACGAAATCCAATTTTTGAGCTCTTGGGCTTGTTGGAAAGCTCGTGGCATATACTACACGCCCTCAACTGTTTTTTATAAAGATAATGCGTTGATTTTCAGAGAGGGTATTTTGAAGTTGACCATACCCAGGGGGCTCAAAGTCAGGGGTCTTTAGAATTATTTTTCTAAAAGTCACAATGCAAATATGTGTTTATGTTACATGAATGAAAGTGGTTGGTTGTGTCCTTTGAATATAAGCATTGAGCTAACCGTGGGTCCTTTATAGGTACATTGAGAGCAACTGAGAGCGTACAAAGCAAGGTTTCTTTGCAAGCTTGAGAACCGGGTTCTTGAGCACCATAAAGCAAGGGATCAACAAGTAAGGTTGGATTATTCTCAACTCCCTCTGTCATTTCCTAGCTCAAGCTAAGAACGAGTAGAGAAAGGAGTAAGTCAGGGCAACGATAGGCAATTATCAAGTTGAAGACTACCTAAAAACTCAAGTTCAAGTTAAAAACATAATCTCTGTACTGTCGATAACCTAAGGGAAAAGAACCTAACGTGGAACGATCAACCTGAAAGTACGAAGAACATTCAAGTGTTCCTGACGACGTGATATCAGACAAGACCATAAACACAATAATTAACTAAAAAGAATCAAGTGACTGGTACCAATTGATCGGCAACGAGGTTGTACTCTGGAAAAAAAAATTTGGGCTAATCAGTTAGGCATATGAACCTTAGATCAGGACGACATTTAGCAAGGGAAAGACAAAGCCTTCGGTCTTCAGAGGCTAGTGTCAATCATACTGCAAGGTCTTGGGCCCAGCAGTTGAGTCACCACTCTCATTACCCTAGCTCGGATACCAGTGAGTCAGACATGTCTCAAGGCATGGACAGACCTACGGGAAGTTCAGGAGTGCCATATTTGTACAGGGTAGAAGGCCCTTACAAAACACAGCTGGAATACCTTAGGACCAACCGATTAGGTGCGAGCATCTATGAGGATGGCCTAGGAAGATCTGTGGTCCAGATTAAAAACCCTGACCAATCCATAGGACTAGAACACCCAGCTGTCAAGTTTGAAAATGGTGCATACCTGGACAAGGAAGGAACTATATATGTTGTCACTAGTCACCCTGATAGGACAGATGACTTCGGGAATGTAATCTCAGAAGCGGATTTAGGTGACCTAGAACAAGGGAACATGGGTGCGGAACCTAGAACCCCTCGAGGTAAATCAGTTCTCACTAGGATTATCACGCCTGAATGGGTCCCCCAAGACAACAAGAGCATAGAGTTGCTCCTCAACCGAGAAACTGATGAAGCCTTTTGGAGGTATAAGTCTAATCAGCCAACAGACATAGGAAATATCATGATCTATGAGCTTAAGGATCCGGATAGCCCAGGCAGAGTGACCTACCTAGACCATGCTTCAGAACGGATCTTTGTGGTGACAGAAAATGATAGGCATGCTTACACTTGGAAGGGTGAATTTATTTTCCCCCAACCGAGATCAAATGTATCCTATGGTCACCCTGGGGCTGGAACTTCCCAAGCTCATGGTACGCAAAGAGACAGAAGTCGAGATAGGCCGGAAGTAAGCTTTGCCAACCCTGTAGGCAGAGAAAGAACGAGAACGGAGACGAATAGGGTAGAACCTCCTGAGATGCATAGAGCCCACAGGACCCAAAGAAATGTAGATGGATTCCCTCTGCCGAGGCCTAGAGAGCACACAAGAACTTTGAGACCCACCCAGCTAGTTAAGTCCATGAAGAATTACTTTGACGGCACAGGAGATCCCTATGACCATGTGGCAGAGTTCAAGCAAGTCCTGAGAGCTGAACAGGTTGAGGATCTGTTCACGCAGTACAATGCTTTCGGTCTAACCCTTAGGAACACAGCACTTACATGGTTCCAACCATTGGATGAGCGTCAGTTCAGGAGCATAGACCAACTCCTAGAGGCCTTCATTGTAGAGTTCTCTAAGAGTGGCATAAGACACAATACTTCCTCATTGATTCACAGCTTCAAGCAAACCCCTCAAGAGACTGTGAGACTTGCAGGAAGAAGATTTAGACAATATCTTGAAAGGTGCCCTATTTCGGAGCTACCCACATCTGCTAAACAAGTAGCCTTATTCCTTGACGGATTGCTGAGTGCAAAATTGAGATCCTATGTGTATCTGAAGGACCCTAGGACTATAGAAGAATGTGTACGCATGTGCATTGACATTGAAGATAACCTAGGGGAAGAGCTAGAGCTTTCCAAAATCTACAAAGATTCAGATAGTGCATCTAGCCACTCTTCCACGCAATCTACATCAATTGAGGAACTCGCGGAAAAAGTAGCTCAGAAATTAGGTGTAACTAGCAAACAAATCCCAAGGTTTGCCCCTGTGAAAAGATGCTATACTTGCGGTGGCGACCACATGGCAAATGTGTGTCCCATTATGGCCCAACCCCAAGTTAACCCTAGTAGCCAGTACTGCACCATAGAACGGAGATACACCAATCACACCGCACAAGATTGCCCATACAACAAGCAGGCAGTTAGGCAACCCTACCCGCAGCCGTACCAACAAGGCCGATACCAGAACCAAAATCCACCACCACAATATACTAGACCCCAACAAACCTACCAACCACAATATCAGGCCCAACAGAGACCCCAACCGGTACTAGCTCAACAGCCCCCAAACCCTGCTAACGTGATTCCAGTAAAGTATGCTGTTGCAGAAGAAAACCTGAACAGGGCCATAGTACCAGTAACCCCATTGATCTCGGAAAATGACCCAAGTGACCATAGCTTTGATTCTACACATGTCGATAGTCCCCAGGCTTACTACATGCAGTCTCCAGAACATGGTGAGTCTTACTATAGTGAGGAACCAAGTGAACCTAGTTGGGAGTCAGATTACACGAACGTCATGTATGCAAACCCCAACCCCAGGCCTCAACCTAGGCAAGTAAGACCTCCATTCCCAAGAGGACCGTGCTACAGATGCCAAGGAGATCATCTCATCCGTGATTGTCCCTTACCCCCACCTACACAACCCCAGTCAGTGACTATCCAAGGTTTTTGCCAAGATTGTGGAAAAGAGCATCTTTTACGAGATTGCCCAAAGAACCCCAATAACATGCCAAAAATCACTCCGATCAATGTGATTGGCTTGGTTGTAGATTCCTCTGGAAGCGTCACTTCCACTGCACCAGTGCAGGTAGTCACTAGAGCTCAGGCATTGCAGCAAAACCAAGAGACAAACCAGAGTAAGAACTCAGAGGCTAGTGAAACCGAGAGCATAACAAAGAAAAGGACTAGAGCATGGAAAGATAGTCGGGAAAGAATGAAAAGACAATGGGCTAAAAAGATGAGTGAACTTGAGGAAAGCATAAGAGAAACCAAAGCTCGGATAACTGAAATCACCTCTCAAATCCCCTCTCACAATACCCCGCCTCCACCCCTTCCATCTCCATCCGACTCACCACCTTCACCACCGCCTCATCAAATCCCACCACCCCCTAGAGTAGGATCAGTTCTAGCAGATCCCACTCCTGAAGACCTGAACATGATGCTTAAAGCATATCAGGCCAGAATCCAAGAAGGGCCAAACGTCACGGATCATGACAAGTGCTATCCTAGAGCTGACCTAGAGATGGAAAGAACCAAACTGTGCGCGAAAATGGTCGCATTGGCTCAGACTATGTTTGAAGCCAGTCGCCTTTTCGATTACTCGGGCTCAGCCAAGACGCAATTACACTTGGATGGATTCCTAGAAAAGTTAGAGAGGATAATTGCAAGATCTGACAAGGAAGAAAAAAATCAGGAGAAAGAAAAAGCAAGCAAAAACCTGAGCCATTCCCCATCGGAAGTTTATGCAGCCAATTCCACTAAACCAGACAACTTCCCCTCCTTAGAAAGATTAGAGAGGCTAACTGCACAGCCAGAAAAGGAGCCTATCCCTCAAAAAAAGGGAAGGGCAAGAGAACGGATAAGCCAGCCTCTTCAGGAAGCTCATGTGCCTCCTCAAGGAGCTTATCCTCATCCCCAAAGGTCACAGGTGCCTCCCTCGAAAGCTCATGTACCCCCACAGGTAACCCACATCCCTTCCCAGAAAGCTTATGAGCCTGTTCGGAAAAGTAATAGAATAAGTAATCCTCCCCAAGAAGCTTGTGCTCCAGCCATTTGCGAGAACGAAAAGAGAGTCAACAATAGAATCAGCCCTCCTTCACAGATTGCTTATGCGCCCAATTCTACGGAGCCAGACACTTCTTCTTCTATGAATCGGTTTGCCCCAGACTTCCTACGAGAGATTCAAGAAGACAAATGGGATAACGAAAGCGAGGTCGCCCCTCCTTTTGAACTTGTGGACGATGCACACGACCAATTCCCACAAGACATCCCATCTATTTACGGGGAGCATGAGAGTGTTCAGTCTCACGAGAGATTGGACTTTGAGTCTAATTCCATACAGGAGCTACCCCACTTCACAGGCCCATGGGAAGCAAAGTCCACATGTATGAGAGCACCCACAGTCATGGTAAGGAACGACGACTCAGTCATACCGAGGAACACGGAGGTAGTAACGAACACCAAGGTGCAACGCGATCTCACTTTGGAAGAGCTGTCTGAGGATAGACCAAACGCGCGGAAATATGTAGCTAGTCAAGTAACTGAAACTGCAAAACCTCGTTCCCGGGTAGGATCCCATAGGACAGTACCGGAAATTCCCTTGGATAAGATAGGAGATATGTGTGAAGGTGAAGAAGGGAACACCTATCTTCCCATCACCTACCAAGAGTACACCACCAAGGCAATTTTGGACTCAGGTGCAGGAGTTGCAATTGCCACCACCTCCTTATGGAAGCGTTGGGGCAAGCCAGCACTCAGGCCGACGAGAATGAAATTGCAGATGGCCGATGGCCACATAGAGAGACCCCTAGGATTGCTAGAAGGAATAACTCTCACCACTTGTGGTGTCGAGTTTGAACATAGTTTTGCTATCTGTGACTTCAATAAAAATCATGCCTATGAGATGATTTTGGGAAGGCCATTTATGCGACAATTGCAAGTGGTACAGGATTGGGGAACCAACTCCTTGTATTTGCAACACTTGGGTGTTACGACCAAAGTCAATCTCAAGGATTATTCTCACAGAGATGTCCCTCCTATCCAATGGAATCCCATCCATAGAGCCAAAGATGACACAGAATCGGTGCATTCCATAGGATCTGGATCCTCATGGATGCATGAAGATACCCACTTATGGATGTGCAAAGTAGCAGTAGAAGAAGAGAAGAGAGAGAAAGCCAGAGAGGTAGGTGCGAACGAAACTCATAGACCCATTCAAGACCCAGCCTATGCACCTGTAGTTTTTCCAGACGAAGAATTTGAACCTCACGGTTGGGCAGAAATCTTAGCAACAATGGACGTGGCCATCAACGAAGAACAATGGACACCTCACTGTGATGAGGATGGCTATGATATCTCAGTCTTCTCCATAGAGCCAATCATGGGAGAGGCAGTTCTAGAAGAATGCGAACCTAGCCCTGATGCATTTGAGGATGCAGGTGACTCCGATCTAGAGTCAATCATTATGGACCCACCATTTGCATCAGATGAAGAATACTTCCATGAGGTAGAATTTCAAACCCAGAGGCATGGAGAGCTGACAAATGATGTAAGATTAGCAACACATGTGACCCCTAAGGAAGAAGGAAAGAAACGAAAGAAGAGGGAAGCCTTACCAGAAGAGGAAGAATCTTTGTTTGAGGTCCCAGAAAATTTTAAGAAGTATGAGATAGATGACAGGAGAGTCATGATAAGAATGCCTAAACGAGAGGCACAATCAGGAGAGGCCTATGATAACAAAGAAACCACCAAGAAAATAGTAGTGGCCCTAGAAGAAGGAGAGGAGAGATGCACGTATATAGGCCATGACCTGACAGAAGAAGAAGAGCACGAATTGATTGCCTTGCTAAGAGAATACAGAGATGTATTCGCTTGGAGTTACAAGGATTTGAAAGGGGTTGACCCAGATATATGCTCACACACCATTCCCATGACCTCAGATGCTAAACCCTCTAAGCAAAAGCCTTATACATATAACGATAACTATGCTGCTAAGATCAAGGAAGAGATAGATAGATTGGTGGAAGCTGGATTTATCTACGAAATTGAGCACACCGAATGGGTATCCCCCATCGTTGTAGTGCCCAAGAAGAATGGCAAGCTGCGTGTGTGCATTAACCTGAAAAAGGTTAATGCCGCCACAATTCGAGATAACTATCCGCTTCCCATCACAGAGCATCTCTTAGAAAGAGTGGCAGGCAAGGAAGTGTACAGCTTCCTTGACGGATTTTCGGGCTACAATCAAGTAGCCATAGCTCCAGAGGATCAGCATAAGACAGCCTTTGCCACAGAATGGGGCATTTTTGCTTTTAGAGTAATGCCGTTTGGGCTTACCAATGCACCAGCCACCTTCCAGAGGCTGATGTGCCATGTGTTTAAGGAGTTCCTAAGGAAGAGTCTAGAAGTCTATGTTGATGATCTTTGTGCTCATTCCAATGTTAGACAAACTCATATTCCTGAACTCAGACAAATCTTTGACAAATGTAGAGAGTACCAAGTCTGCCTGAACCCAGAAAAGTGCGTTTTTATGGTCAGGCAAGGCAAGATTCTAGGACACATAGTGTCAAAGAATGGCATATCCACCGATGAAGAAAAAGTGAGAGCCATAGCAGAGCTACCTAGGCCAAAGAATGTCAAGGAAGTACAAGCTTTCATGGGACATTGTGGTTATTATCGACGATTTATACACATGTATGCTGTCATTGCAAAGCCCATGTACGGACTATTGACAAACTTTGAGTGGACGGATGAATGTGAGAATTCCTTCCAAGAACTTAAACGAAGATTATGTTCAGCACCAATCTTGACCACACCAGATTGGAATAAGCCATTCCATGTTCACGTGGATGCATCCAATTATGCTATTGGATGTGTGCTTGCACAACCTACTGGTGAAGGTAATATGGATCTTCCAATTGCCTATGCCAGTAGACAATTGAATGCGGCTGAACGGAATTACACCACTACAGAGCGAGAAGGATTAGGCATGGTATATGCAGTTAAAAAGTTTAGACATTATTTGCTTGCAAATAAGTTTAAATTTTTTACGGATCATCAGGCACTGTTGTACCTAGTGAACAAGCCATGCAATACGGGAAGATTAGTGAGATGGTTTCTCTTGCTAATGGAATACGACTTCGAGGTTGTGGTAAGAAAAGGAAGGACTCATTTGAGAGCAGATCATCTCTCTAGGCTCACATCGGGAGAAGCCCCGCAAGGAGTGCCAGATGACCTTCCTGACGCTTACTTGTTTAATTTGGAAGTGGTGCCGCAGTGGGCCAAGCCAATAGTACCAGTCTTGACATACGGGCCTAATCATCCAGTGGTGAACACACGGAATAGAGAGATCGTAAAAGCCCAAAAATACCACATCATGGCAGGAAGCATGTACAAGCACACAGATCAAGGGATATTGGCTTGTTGCGTAGAAGAGGATGAGTACGCTAAATGGTTGCAATTAGCACATGTAGGTGCGTTAGAGCAACACCATTCGAAGCAACGAACGCTGCAAACTCTAAAGAGATCCGGAGTGCACTGGCCAACTATGGAAGCGGATGTCCAAAGGTTGTGCAAAGAATGCCCAATCTGTTGCACTAAACCACCTGTGGAACATGCCACTCTCTATCAAATATCCATTGTGCCAGATTGGAGCGAACCACTAGTATCATTCCTGAGGACAAACACATTCCCTCCAGACATGACTCTGGCTAGGAAAAGGAGTTTAGAACAAGAAGCCTTGGATTACTCACTCATCGGTGATAATCTATACAAACGCGGTAAGGATGGTTACCTGAGATTGTGTGTCCATGAAAGTGAATATCTTAAGATCTTGGAAACTGCTCACCAAGGTGTAGCAGGAGGACACTTTGGACCAGATCGGGTGATCAAGGCGATATTATTTGCGGGCTTCTGGTGGCCCACCCTTCACATGGATGCACATACCTATGTGAAACGGTGTGATATCTGTCAAAGGACTCAGTATCCTATACGCAAAGATGAGATGCCACTGAAACCTATGATGGGTGGACGTGCATTCTCTAAGTGGGGAATAGACTTCGTAGGTCCTATTAATCCCCCAGCGAAAGGTTCTCATGCGGAATACATCATTGTGGCAACAGATTATCTCACCAAGTGGGTAGAGGTAAAAGCTACAACCAAGAACGATGCTCAAACAACTGCCAAATTCTTGTTTGAGAATGTATTCACGAGATATGGACTACCCATAGAGCTGGTAAGTGATAGAGGCACTCATTTCTTGAACGAAGTGATTGAAAATCTACTCCAAGAATTCTTGGTAATACACAAGAAGTCTGCCCCTTATCACCCTCAAGCTAATGGTCAAGCTGAGAGCACTAATAAGATTTTATGCAATGTACTGACAAAACTAGTGAACACTAAACGCTCTGATTGGGACAAACAGCTACACCATGCTGTTTGGGCATACCGAGTTGCCTACAAAACGGTACTCCAAGCCACCCCCTTTCAGATGGTATTCGGCCAAAACGCTGTGCTACCTTTGGACTTCCTGATCCCTACATTGAGAGTAGCACAAGAGCACGAATGGACAGGTCATGAGCTCTCCTCTAGGATCTTTGACCTTGAACGATTAGGAGAGACAAGACTGAGAGCCGCTGCAGGGATATATGCAGCCAAGAAGAGACAGAAGGCATATTTCGATGCCCATGTGAAGGATAAAGGCCTGAAAGCAGGAGATCTAGTCTTGGTCTATACACTCAAACAACACGCGAGGAAGCTAGAAAAGAGAGGCTACGGACCTATGATCATCAATAGGATCTCCACAAGCGGAGCGGTACAATTGGCCACATTAGAGGGTAATGTTCTCCCAAATTATATTAGCGGTTGCAGAGTCAAGTTGTACCAGGAACCCCTCACAGAAGAAATGCTTAGCCGACTCAATACTGCTAAGAAACGCAAAGAGGAAGAAAAGCGAGTGCGAGAAGAAGCTCAAGCAGAAGCTTTAGAACGCATTAGAAGAATGAAATTACGTAGGCAAGGTAGAGAGCAGCCTAGGACAAATGACTATGCAGATCAAGGATATCATGTGGCAATGTGTGAAGTCGCAGGAACCAGCTCACCTAGGATAACTGATCGACGTCCTTTCGTAACCCTAGATATCGGACAAGGAAAAAGTGCAAGGACCGTAAGAGCCCTGATTGACTCAGGTGCAGCCACGAGTGCTGTTAGAATGTCTTACTGTCAAGAGTTACAGTTAACTGTCAATCCTGTGGAGGCATATCTTATAGGATTGGGAGGCGTAGAAACCCCTTGCGTGGGCGAGGTGGAACTTCCCCTCTACATTCATGATGAAGCAATGACAGTTAAAGTACTAGTGTGTCAGGATGAGGATCTCACTGAGCCTCTTGTCCTGGGTCAAGATTGGATTTATGACCAAGCAGTCAATCTAAACCTAAGAAGTGGACTTCTCCAGGTTTGGGTCAATCATAGTCGAGTTACAATAGAATTAGACAATCAAGCACTCAAGGAACTAGGAAAGGCACAGACTCCTGGTCCTTCCAGGGGTACACATGAAGATGACCATGCTGTTCTTGTCCAAAACTATGTGTTGCAGAGGAATGATATTCGCAAAAAAGGAGTCAGGAATGCAAAGGAACTCCCTTCTTTTCCAAAGGCTGGAAAGAGGCAGCAACCCAAGGTGGATCAAAGGCAGAAGAAGCAGGGTACTACCTATGTCAGAGATCAAAAGTACCTGCGCAGCAGAACAGCCCAGCAAATAGATCAGGTATGGGTGCGGAAAGGCGAACGACCAGCTGCACCACCGTCAACTACAGGGGTAAAGCCTCTTATTAGTGACCAACAACGCAACGCTAATAAGAAGTCTTTCAGAAATTCTTCTGCTAAAATAAAATCTATTTGGGTGCCCAAGAAGTCGATGAAGGCAAGCCCACAATCAAGACAAATTTGGGTGCCTAAGGCTTGCTTGATGGCACAAGTAGCTACGCTGAGGCCACAACTTAAACAGCATAACGCAGCGACGCATACTGCCAGATTTCACTCGTTCTCGACACTCATGTACACACCAAAACCCAAGAGCGTACATGTAATCAATTGTAAATGGGTCCCAAAAAGGCCTCATCTGCAAACCACGACACCGAGAAGGCTCTGTAGAGACTCTCCGAAACCGAAGGCAAAGCCCATTCACTGCATTTGGCAGCCTAGGGCCTGTAATAAACCCCCCGACCCCAATGTGTAAATTCATAACCCACTTACTAACTGCAATAGTTTCCTAGGACAACACAATCACTAACTACACACACTGTCTTCATACACTTACTAACCACTAACTCACCCTCTACCTTAGGTTAATGTTGTAACGGGGACAACAACGGATTTATTTTGTCCATTACAATGTTAACACTTGGTTCTATATTCTCACAGAACCAATCCGCAAACAGGGCCATGGCAGAAGCAGGTACCAGCTCTCAAGTCGGATCTGGTCCCCAAATCGTGGACATAGAAACACTTCTCCTTGAGCCACGTCTCACTGCAAGACCGCAAGAGCTTCAAGAAGTGCATGTGCTCCCCATCCAGGATCCTCCTCAAGGACACACTTCTCAAGTAGGTAAGCATGCGCATTGGTTCAGTGATGTTGCTGGACCACTGGGCGATGGAACCTACTTCTGGGAAGCAGAATTGGAGTTCAATGGCAAATGGGGTCGATACCACTTTTTCACACGCGAATTTGAAAGCTACCAAAATGCTGAAGTCATGAGATCAGTTTGGGTCAAAGCAGGTGTGGAAAGTTATTTCAGGACCCACATACCAAAGCCGGATTTTTTACGATGTTCATATCTGATCAGTACAATCACGCCAAGCAGAGTCAAGGGCGGCGACAGCACCTTTGTGTTGCCATCACTGCTGCCGGGTAATGAGCTCAAAAGATTCAAGTTGACCCTCAATCTGGTAAGAGAAGCGTTGGCTATGTATGGCATGCACATCCCCACAGAAAAGGAAACCATGGTCCCAGGTCGAATGAAGCATAAGGATCTGAATAAGTTGAAGAATATGGTAGCCATGACACCTACCATTGCGCTTCACCTGCGAACCATCATGCAACACTTCGCGTTTCCCGCCCAAGAACGATTCACAATGCCCCCGAAAAAAATATGGTTCAGTTTATATCTAGCAGAAACCGAAAGCCTGCCCATCAATGTGCCACACTGGATCATAGACCAGATCCACCTAGCACATCAAAGGTGGAACAAGAAACAGAAGAACGTGCTCCACGGGTGTTGTGCTTTGACCAGAATAATCTACAGATGCTTGGCTTATGATGTGCCTGTTCAGCGGGCACTCGTATGGTCCCGAGTCCAAGAATTCCAAAGAAGACTATCAGCAGCAGGTCCCCCATCAAAGAAGATGAGGGGGGGAGTCCAACTACCCTGTGCCCAACCAAGGGGAGCTACCGCTACACCAGAAATCACCCCTCCCCAGACACGACGAGTTAGGCCATTCACAATCCGGTTACCACGACCAAGCACGGAGGGGCCTAATCTGGTGTTCCCACCCATTCCATCCGATTTGGAATTCCCGCAGGGATTTACTCTTGAGGACCTCACGGATGAAGAAATTGCCCGATTAATCTATGACTCTAACCTCGAAGCGGAAGCAGCGCGAGCTCCGGAACCACGACCCAAAACAACATCGGCCCCCACCCAACCACAAACTGTAGAAGTCGATGTAGATGAACAAGAGGCAGGAAGAGATGAAGAAGAGGCCGACGAAGAACAACACCAAGAATATGACGAACTCTCCGAGTTAGCAAGTGCCCCAGCATATTCTGCACAAATCAAGAGACTATATCGAACCATGCGACTGGTTCAGGAACAGCATAAGATGTCTCTAGAACAGGGCAAAAGACTCATGAACGACTTGCTAGCGGAGGAAGGTGTGGACGAGTTGTTCATTGAGTCCATGAACCTTCATGCCGACGCTGTAGGACTGGATGAGGCCATTCATGAGGCCATGGCCTACATCCACAGGTTTGAAAAAAGAGTTCCCGTTCGTCCCAGGAGGTCCGGGAAGCAAATTCACATCAATACATCAGCACCAGACGAGGCAGCGCAAGCAGAAGAATATCAGGAAGCACCGTTGTCACCCCCATCCCCACCTCACACTACACAATTCACTCCACCACAGGACACTGACACTACCACATCCACTACCACTACCGTTGTCATGGGCATCCCCCTCTCCCCGGGAATCCAAGTCGGGGGAGTCACAATGCCGACCTTCACCACCCTGTTCACCGATGTCACATCCACTCCACCCACGATTCCCATCTACACCGTCACTCAAACAGTTGACACGATGGAAACATCACCAGCCACAGCACCGCTCCCTCCCCCCATGCCACCTTCATCACCCATACCCCCTCCACCCACATCTCCACTTACATCCACAGCATTCACCTCTCCCATTCCCGCCCCCATTCCCCCTGCATCATCACCTTTCCCAACATTATTTAATGTAAATAACATATTTTTTGCATTAAACCAATGTGTATACCAGCTCCAACATGAGTACAAAGCTCTAGATAACCGGTATCAGCAACTGGAAACGCACCACCAGAACTTACAAACACAATTTCACATTCTACAAACAGAAAATGCAGAACTGAATCAACGCTACGCGACGCTTGAGCAGGCTCACCAAACATTACTGGCAGCACCCCAACCATCGACAGAATCAGGTGCCAAACAGCTACAAGCTCTGCTCGAGGTATACCAAGCCGATAATCTCAAAGTCCGACGTAACCTGGCACTTCTCAGAAAACACATGGCGGCCGCCCTAGAAGAAAACAAGAGGCTGCAGCAGCAAAATGAAGCAAATCTAGAAGCAGCAATGGAAGGCTCTCCACACGAAATTGATCCAGAGCAGTTTAAAGCTGTGCCCTCAGAGACAATGAAGACCATCTTGGACAGCTATGCAGATCTATTAGAAGCTCATGATGACTTGGAAAGGGAACGGGATGCGCTGCGCAATCAACTCCAAGAGCAACAGACAGCACCCAAAGTCACAGAAACGACCACGACTTCAGAAGAAGTCATGGCATTGAAAGAGCAGGTGGCCGAATTACAGGCAAGATTACTCACACATGAAAGGCAACCCTCTCCAGTTGTCGAACCAGAACCCGAGGATTTGGTACCCATCGAGGTAGATGAAACGTATGAGGAACCTTACGTTCCTATGCCAATGCCAGGTGGTGAACAAACCACAGAAGGAATGGATACGCTAGAAATCGAAGTACCTGAGTGGCTCCAAACACTAGAGAAAACGGCATCAACTCATGAAGATCGAGTAGCAGTTCAAATCCAATCTATGGCAAAGATAGAGGACACTATTATTAAATCAGAATACTTCCGCAGCATGTCCCACCATAGATGGATCGGAACCAATGATGATCAATACGTGCCCTATTGTATACTCCTGGCGGACTACAATGCAGAAATCCAACATAGATGTGGCAAACCTCCAACGTTTGCTACACAATTTGGGCCAGATGATATCCCAGAGAGCGCCAAGAAAGGATCCATTCATCAACCCACTTGGAGAATCCGACTCCTCGAAACCTACCCGGAGATGGTTCGCACCTGGACGAATATGCCTCTTTTTATTAAATATAACCCCTGTTATGTTCCTGTACTCCGCAGACGCACATGGCCAGAGTTTACCATTGCAGTCAAGACTATCAAGGGATGCGCCAAATGGTTAAACTACGTCTATCTAGCACCCCCTCAAGGGCCTCCCACCGTCAATTACATGATTTCCACTATACGGCACTGGAGCATCCGATTAAAGAATACCCCTGATGTAATGGCCCAGATGTGCATGAAAATTTTTGAGTTAATGCTTATTACATTCAGGACATTCAAAAATATCAAGGACCCACACTTCTCAGGCGTCGGATTCCTTACAGGAAACCAAGATTTAGTTTATGACATGAGCACCACTCCTGCCATAGAGGTGATATACGCTTGGCACGCCAGAATAAAATACCTCCCGGCCTGCTTCAAACAAACATTCGAAGAGATGTTCATAACAGGGTTCTGGGAATACCACTCAGAAATATTTGTACCCAGACCCTCACATCTCCTCCATTTATTTGCTGTGGAGCGAACCATTCACTCAGAGCAGTTACGGGTGCCACATCCAGATGTCCCAGGGCCAGTCAATTGGGATGCATTGCTGACAGATCTAGCAAGGGGACTCAGGTTAGAAGAACACCACCTCGCCGCCGATGTTGTACAATACTACGTCCAAAAAACAGCTAGACAAGGGTCTGTCAGGGGCGACAGACGCGAGAGTGGGGGGGGTGTTGGCAGTAGCCTTGGTACATCAGGACCTACAAGACGTGAAAGTCAAAGAAGGGAGTCAGAGCGAAGGGACAGCACAAGCGAGCGAAGGGACAGCACAAGCAAACAGGGCAGTCAAAGAAGATCTGGCAAGTAGGCCAATATTTTTTCAAGACATTAACGCAAATCAGAGAGATGGACATGCAGGGAAGAAGAGCAAGTAGGGAGCTTGAAGATATGTATGGCAGATCACTAGAAGAAATCCCTACAACAACAGTGATTTTTATCACTAATAATCATTGTAAATCTCATTTCACATTTTTGTAGCTCCATTTTGTGCAAGCCAAGGAGTCCTTGAGCTTGAGGAGCCTTAGAAGTAGTTACGTACCAATTTTCATAATTTTTAGATCTCGTTTGAGCCCCCAAATAAGCCCTGGAACCTAATTTTTAACTAGGCCGGACACTAGGTCTGGACAGGGCCAAAAGCTAGTCAAAAACTATAAAAGGAGCTAGAGAGCTCATTTTTGAGGTTAGATTGTAATTGAAACGAACTTGTAAGAGCTTGTGAAAGTAATCTAAAAGCTCCATTGATTCTCACTCTTTGTCTTGCCGTGTGTGTGCGTGTGTGTGTATGTGTGTGCATGCTTGTGTGCTTCTCACTCACGCACTTGTGCCGCCACTTGCTCGAGGTCTTCATACCATCCTCACGTCTTCCCGGATTGACATTAAAGGAGGTGCTACTCATCATTGAGCTACAGCGATCCTTGATTCAAGGTGTGATACCTGGGCCCGTAATGAGTTGAGTTCCTCTAGGAGGTCAGGAGAGGGGTCCACAGGTGCTGGTATGTCTTGGTGTGCCGGTTCTCGTAACTGGAGTAATTTGTGATCTTCTTTGAGTTTCTGTAACTCCTCGTTCATGCGGTCGTATTCATCTAGTAATCTTACATGATCGTCTAGCAGCATCCTCATCGAGTCTGAGGGAATGGCTTTGAACCGACTAGGACTGAGTGGTTGGTCTGGTTGGTCGAGCGCTGCTTCTAAGTTTTCTCGGTTCTGGTCCTGTAAGCGCTGGTTTTCTTCCTTGGCGGCTGCTAGGTGTCTTCGTGGTAAGCCCATGTTTCGTGTTAGCGTTGCATTGCGGACTATCTGGGCTCTTAATAAGTTATCCAAGTCAGCAATTGCTTCCTTGGTCTTTTCTTCGCTTTCTAGTTCCAATTTGTGATAAGCCTCGCGTAATTCCTGGTATCGGGTGTTCAGAGAGGCATTCTCAATAGACAATAAATTAAGCTGCGACTGTAAGTCATTGGTTGTCCTCTGCAGCTGCTGATAATTATCACCAAGAGATGTGAACTCATCTCTTACTTGTGTCATACACATGAACATCTGTCGAAATGCATTATCTACAGTGGGTGATAGTATTAATGGGGTGTTAAATGAAGATGCAGTGGGTGTAGATGCAACGGGAATGGGGAATGGGGGTGGGAAGGTGGATGATGTAGTGATTGTTGAAAATTGTGATGTGCCTAAAAATGTTGGTGCCGTGAGTGAAGTGAGTGATGGTGCAGTGGGTGGTGAGATGTCCATGTCAGTGGACGTATCTAGTGCGGTGACCGTGAATATGGGTGTGATCGTGGGTACTCGTGCTGGTGTAAATACGGGATTTACAAAGGTTGAGGGGTAATTTACAGGGGGGCTGGCTGTAGCAACTTGGTAGAAAGGGGAAAGAGGGGTTACAGTGGGTCGGGGAGGTGAGACGGGGGAGAAGGTTAATGGCGGTGGGAATGGGAAAAGGGGTCTTGGAGTTGTGGGGAAAGATGGAAAAGATTGATGAAGGAATGGGTTGGATAGGAAGGTGGGTGTGGGAGGGGGTAGACTAGGGCTAATGGGTGCGGGAATTGTGGGGTTAGTGGTCGTAAAGACAATTTCTGCAACACCACCGACGAATGAAGATGTTGGTCTGGGGGAAGGAGGGTGAAGAGGGGAGGCTGGATGGATGGGCGGGGAGAGAGGAGCGGTTGGGGTGGTCGGTACTTCAGTGACTACTGAGGTTTGTACAGCTGTAGCGTGGGGTGGGGAATCTACAAAGATGGTTTCTACAGCCAACGAACTTTCGGGGACGAGGCGTGCCTCCCTGGCTTGTTCTGAAGACTGTGCTCCTGTTGGTACACGAATGTATTCGCCGGGCTTTGAAAGTAGTCGTACTCTGCGGGGGTCAAACTGTGGTAGTGGCTTTCGTTGCAAGTACCTGAGGGCTTCGTTGGAGCCTACTGATTTGACTAACTCTCTGAATCCTTTGATGTATGCGTCTTCGAATCCGCCTGTGACAAGTTCTTGTTCTATTATTGTTTGACTCTCTTCCTCTGTCAGCTTTTTGCGTGCCCAAACTTTTTCCATAGTTCTATACAGCTTCTTAATAGCCAGTGTGTAAGCCGCTGCTTCGTAAGTTTCATCTTCATGGGTACTTGTATGACCATGTGTGTCTGTTTGTTGGCCTTGGCCATCTGTCTGTTCATGCTCTTGGGATTCCTGTGTTCCCTGGCTAGCTTCGTCATCTCCTTCGTCGTCATCGGTTGCTGTTCTTTCGTCATCAGAGCCGGACACGATCTGTCCTTGTTGCTGATCCTTGGGTGTGGTAGGGTAGCTAGGCCTTTCAAATTCTTGAGAAAACAATTGTCCTTCTGAAAACTGGAACTCATTGGAGAATGCATCGGGCATCTCAAAATCAAAAGTTTGGTCCAGTGGCTCTACTTGTCCTGCTTCTAAATGGGGTATTGGAAAAGAGAAAGCTTCCGCACCAATAGTGGTGGGAAGTTCAGCTGCTGTGGTGATAGGTTCTGTGGTTGTGGCTGCTTGGGGTGCAACAGTACTGGTGGTGCCCTCCGGCGTAACTGGTCTTGATAACCGTATACGAATTGGTGGTACTGTGGGAGTGGCTGCTGTTGGTGACTGCTCTAGAGATGGTTGTGGTGAGGGTGATTCTGGGACTTGTAGGCACGGTATGGTTCCTCTCATGCATTTTCCGGCTCTGCCTTTGCTAGACTTTCTAGCCTTCTTAGTGGTCCCTTTGAATGCTTTCAGTTCCTCACTGGTCATGGCACGCTCAATTGGTAAGTCATACGCCAAGCACATATATATAATCCTTGTAAGTGCACAACATCCATTGATGACCTTCTTCCGCTCCCACCTATGTTGTGCCAAATAGAGCTGATCAATTATCCAGCTGGCTAGATCAACCGTTTGAGGTCCAGTACATGCTAAGTATAAACCAAACCAGATTCTCTTGTGGGGCATGGTAAAACGATCCTGAGCTGGGAAAGCAAAATGCTGCATGCATATCCGTAATGGCTTAGAGAGCTCAGGTGTTATAGCAGAAATATCCTCCCACTTAGTTACGTCACCACGTTTCATCTGCTCTGGGACTAGCCGTTCTCGCTCCGTCGGAGTATGCGTTCCATGTATTTTGAGAGCTGCGCGAATTAAATCTTTGGACAAATAAAACCTTCTAAATGGAGGGTCATTTACCAAGGATGGTAACATGAATGTTCCGGGTAGATCCTTGTTCTCTGAAGCTATCAAGGTGGTTACTAGGTAAAAGCATCTGTAAAAATCGGGTTTAGGCAGAGGGTCACTAAAATATTCTGTAAATCCCGCTCGTGCCCAAACGTGCGTTAAATCTTGTGTATTCTGCAGTCCTTCAAATTCTCTTGAAAAGAACTGGTACTTGGTCCATGTGCGGAGATCAAATGCCAAATTGGCCTCAAATATGAAATCAGCGTCTGCTAAGGGTCCTGCTAGGCCTTGAAACCAATGAGAATTACGATGAATCTTCTCAGTATATCCTCTAAGAGGATCATCGATGGGCATGGGTCCTGGAAAACCTTGAAACTCTGGTGGTTGCATCGTAGGATAAGATTCCGCTAGTAATTCTCCAATAGTGGCCATCGGTGCGCTGGGGCCAGCTTCTGATGGTCCTGCTTCGGTTTGCATGATGACTGATGAGCTAATGGAAAAGATCTGCTACAAAAGATTAACACATTAGCATGGAAATTAATTATGATCCCAATAAGGTGAGACCGCAATCCCTTTCCATAACCGATGTGTAACCCGTGTAGCCAAGTGTCGTGAAGTGATTGATGCAATGATTATTTGCAAAACTAATGCAGGTCTCTAGACGCCTACATGGTCAGATTATGCATACATTTCTTGATGAGCTGTTATTATGCATGATGTGGGGTTATGGTGTATGAATTTATACAAGGTTTGGTTGAGGGTGAATTATTACAAGGGTGGAGTTTAAACGGGGTGGGAGAATTGTTAGATAAGGGGGTACAAGAAGACGTCTGGATACGTTTTGGTATCCATTTCCTAAGAGTCTTTGAGTGGGTGGTGTGTTTCTGTTGAGGGACAAAAAGTGGTATCGGTTTTGGTGGTATTGAGGGATGGAAAGATTTTTGAGGGGTATACATTACATGGCTAGAGGGTTGGGCTATAATACATTGCTTGGGTACCCAAATCTGCATGGGTGTGGGTCGATTGATAAGATACTTCTTGGCGATCCAAATTTGTCGAGTATTTGTACTTGGGGAAGAAGATCGAGGGGACTTTTGATGCTGACTCTGCTTCTTTTGAAACTTTGTCCTGTTCTCGTCCGCAGTGTTGCCAATAGCCTGTGGTTGTTGTCCTTTTGGCACCCATATTTGTTTCGTGCCACTTGTTCTGTGATGTTGATACTGCTGCTTTCTTTGCCTTATCTGGTGTTGTCGTCGGTCTGGGTTCCTCTGTTGGGGTTGACTCCTTCGTGGTTGGGTTTGAGAGGTCCAATGGACGCTCTGCTTTGGAAAAGAAGGGAGATCCAACACTTGCGTGACCTGCCCATTAGGAAGTGATTCGTTATTTATCTTTAATCTAGGCCAGTCCGCAACAAGTTTGGAAGGATGAGCACCGCAGGGTGTTGTGCTCATTTGGCCGCTGATGCAACCCACCTGACCGCTGATTGTGTCCGTCTGCCCTAGCGGTTGGGTAGCTGCCCCTTCTAGTTTGCAGGAAGCCCCAGGGAAGATCTCCTGTCGTTCTTCTGATTGACAATTGTCCCTAGCCAAGCCCGAGTGGGTTGGTGTAGATGTAACGTGACTGGTCTGACCCAAGATCTTCCGGTCTTCCATCGCATGCGTTTCATAGGGTCTAGGGTTACATACCTCAAGCGGAATGCAATTAGGGAAGTCAAGCGGTATCACTCGCTTCGGCTCTAAGGTTCCAATCTGTAAGGAGCCTTGTCTAAGATTTAGGTCCACTGAGTGATCGTATAGCCAATCTTGGCCAAGGATTAGGGGTTCTATCAGGTCGTCATCATGGCACACTAGTAGCTTCGCTGTCATGGTCACATCCTTAATGAGGATAGGAAGGTCCACCTCACCCATGCAAGGGGTTTCCATGCCTCCTAGCCCTATGAGGTATGCCTCAATTGGCCGCATTTCTATTCCTGAATCCTTATAGTGGGACCATCTAATCGCACTAGTCGCAGCACCTGAGTCAATTAAAGCCCTGAGCTCTTGGCAAGGGTTGTCGTTGTTTAGCCTGACTGTAATGAATGGTCTCCTGTCCACTATACTAGGATGAGTGGTTGACTTTACTTGACACATGGCCATGGGATATCTGGGTGTAGTTTCCAGATGGTTATAATGTTCTCTCCCTAGTCCTTGTCTTCTTAACTTCATGCGTTTAATGCGTTCTATTGCTTCTGCCTGAGCTTCCGCTCGTGTTCTATTTTCTTCCTCCTTACGCTTCTTTGCCAACGTGAGTCGTCTAAGCATATCCTCAGTAAGAGGTTCCTGATATAGCTTGACTCTACAGCCACTAATATAATTAGGCATTACGTCTCCTTCTAAGGTGGCTAACTGTACTGCTCCACTTGTTGAGAGTCTGTTAATGATCATAGGTCCATAACCTCGCTTTTCTAACTTACGTGCGTGTTGCTTTAGCGTATATACTAGAACTAAATCTCCTTCTCTTAGGCCTTTATCTTTCACATGTGCATCAAAATATGCTTTCTGTCGCTTCTTCGCTGCATATATTCCTGCTGCCGCCTTTAGCCTGGTTTCTCCTAATCGTTCCAAGTCCATTATTCTCGCTGATAATTCATGGCCGGTCCACTGATGTTCTTGTGCAACCTTAAGGGTCGGTATCAAGAAGTCCAAAGGAAGCACTGCATTCTGACCAAAAACCATCTGAAAGGGAGTTGCATTGAGTACGGTCTTGTAGGCCACTCGATATGCCCAAACAGCGTGGTGTAACTGTTTGTCCCAATCTGAACGTTTGTTGTTCACGAGTTTCGTCAGTACGTTACAAAGGATCTTATTAGTGCTTTCAGCCTGACCATTGGCCTGAGGATGATATGGTGCGGATTTCTTGTGAATCACCATAAAATCCTGTAACAAATATTCAATGACTTGGTTTAGAAAGTGAGTGCCTCGATCGCTCACTAACTCTATAGGCAGTCCATATCTTGTAAAGACATTCTCAAATAAGAATTTTGCAGTTGTGTGTGCATCATTCTTTTTCGTGGCTTTTGCCTCTACCCATTTCGTAAGATAATCTGTGGCAACAATAATGTATTCCGCATGTGTGCCTTTTGCAGGGGGGTTAATGGGTCCTACAAAGTCTATACCCCACTTAGAAAATGCACGTCCTCCCATCATGGGTTTCAATGGCATTTCATCTCTGCGAGTAGGAAACTGAGTTCTTTGGCACACATCACATCTCTTAACATAGGTATGAGCATCCATGTGAAGAGTGGGCCACCATAATCCTGCAAAGAGGATGGCTTTGATTATCCTATCGGGTCCAAAATGACCTCCTGCAACACCTTGGTGTGCAGTCTCTAGTATGCTCAGATAATCGCTCTCATGAACACATTGTCTTAGATATCCATCTCGTCCTCTTTTGTATAGGTTATCGCCAATAAGTGAATAATCTTGAGCTTCCTGCTCTAGACTGCGTTGTCGAGCTAAGGTCATTCCTTGAGGGAATGTCTTCGTCCTCAAGTATGTCACTAATTGTTCACTCCAGTCTGGTGTGAGAGACACGTGATACAATGTAGCATGCTCTACTGGTGGTCTTTCACAACAAACGTTGCATTCCTTACACAACTTGTAGACATCTGCTTCCATCGTAGGCCAATATACTCCTAGCCTATGCAAAGTCTGTAATGTTCGATGTTTTGAATGATGTTGCTTTAATGCACCTATGTGTGCTAATTGCAACCAATTCGCATGTTCTGATTCATCTACACAACAAGCAAGAATCTTTTGATTATCCTGTTTATATATGCTTCCTGCCATTATTTGGTATCTCTGAGACTTGGTAATCTCTCCCTCTTTGATTTTTATCTTAGGATTCTTGGGTCCGTATGTCAGAAGAGGGACTATAGGTTTAGCCCATTCTGGTGCTATCTCAAGGTTAAACAAATATGCGTCTGGTAGATCATCCACTACTCCTTGAGGAGCTTCTCCTGAGGTTAATCTTGAAAGGTGGTCAGCTCTAAGATGTGTCTTTCCTTTCCTGACTACTACTTCAAAATCTTACTCCATGAGTAATAGAAACCAACGTATTAGTCATCCTGTGTTACAGGGTTTGTTGACTAGGTACAATAGGGCTTGATGATCTATAAAGAACTTGAATTTGTTGGCCAACAAGTAGTGCCTAAACTTCTTTACTGCGTAGATCATCCCTAATCCTTCTCGTTCCGTCGTGGTGTAATTTCTTTCTGCTGCGTTCAATTGTCTGCTCGCGCAAGCTATGGGGAGATCTATGTTACCTTCATTTGTGGGTTGTGCTAACACACATCCTATGGCATAATTGGATGCATCTACATGTACATGGAATGGCTTACTCCAATCTGGGGTTGTCAATATAGGTGCTGAGCACAAGCGTCGTTTGAGTTCATTGAATGAATTTTCACATTCATTTGTCCATTCGAAATTGGTTAAAAGAGAGTACAAAGGCTTGGCTATGATTGCATACATGTGTATGAATCTCCTATAATAACTGCAATGACCCATAAATGCCTGTACCTCTTTCACATTAGTTGGTCTAGGTAATTCTGCAATTACTTTCACCTTTTCTTCATCCGTAGAGATTCCATTTTTTGACACAATGTGTCCTAGAATTTTGCCCTGTCTGACCATGAAAACGCACTTTTCTGGGTTCAAACAAACCTGATATTCTTGACATTTGTCAAATATTTGCCTTAACTCTGGGATATGCGTCTGCCTGATATTAGAATGAGCACATATGTCATCGACATAAACTTCCAAGCTCTTGCGTAAGAATTCCTTAAAAACATGACACATGAGTCGCTGGAAAGTGGCGGGTGCATTTGTTAAGCCAAATGGCATCACACGAAATGCAAATATACCCCATTCAGTGGCAAATGCCGTCTTGTGTTGATCTTCTGGAGCAATGGCTACTTGATTATAGCCTGAAAATCCATCAAGAAAGCTGTAAACTTCCTTGCCCGCAACTCTTTCCAATAGATGTTCTGTGATAGGAAGAGGATAACTGTCTCTAATCGTGGCGGCATTAACTTTTTTAAGGTTAATACACACACGCAATTTTCCATTCTTCTTGGGCACAACCACAATGGGGGATACCCATTCGGTATGCTCAATTTCGTAAATGAATCCTGCTTCTATCAAGCGATCTATCTCCTCTTTAATCTTCGCAGCGTAATTATCATTGTACGTGTAAGGTTTCTGTTTTGTCGGTTTTGCATCTGGAGTCATAGGATTCTATGAGAACATATATCTGGATCTACTCCTTTCAAATCTTTGTAACTCCAAGAAAAAACATCTCTATATTCGCGCAATAGGGCAACTAGCTCTTCTTCTTCTTCAGTTGTCAAATCATGCCCTATGTATGTACATTTTTCTTCTTCTCCTTCGATAGCAACTATTATTTTCTTGGTTTTCTCTCGGTTATCATATACTTGTCCGTCATTCGCCTTTCTATTAGGCATTCGTACCATGATTCTTCTATCTTCGATTTCATATTTCTTGAAATTCTCGGGTACTTCAAATAAAGATTCTTCTTTTTCTGTCGTGGTTTCTTTCTTCTTTCTTTTCTTGCCTTCACTCTTAGTAGTCACTTGAGTGGCTAACCTTACCTCATTCGTAATTTCCTCGTGTCTCTGAGTGTGAGTCTCTACCTCGAAAAAATATTCTTCCTCTGATGCAAAGGGTGGGTCCATGATAATTGATTCTAAATCAAAATCGCTTGCATCCTCAAATGCATCAGTGTTAGGTTCACATTCTTCTAAAATTGATTCGCACATGATTGGCTCTATCGTGAAAACTGATATGTCATAGCCATCCTCGTCACAGTGGGGTGTCCATTGTTCTTCATTGATGGCTACATCCATGGTTGCTAGGATTTCTGCCCAACCATGGGGTTCAAACTCTTCGTCAGGGAATACTACAGGTGCGTAAGCTGGATCCTGAAGGGTTCGTGGAGGTTGTTCTGCACCTAAGGTCCTGGCTTCTAACCTTTCTTCCTCTTGTTTGGCTACTTTACACATCCATAAATGAGTATCCTCGTGCAACCAAGAAGGATCTGATTCTAATGAGTGCACGGATTCCGTCTCTACTGGTGTCTTATGGATGGTATTCCATTGTATTGGGGGTACATCTCAATGTGAATAGTCTTTAAGATTGACTTTGGTAGTCACTCCTAAATGTTGCAAGTACAAAGAATTGGTTCCCCAATCTTGTACAATTTGCAACTGATGCATGAATGGTCGTCCCAATATCATCTCATATGCATGATTTTTTGCAAAGTCACAAATGGCAAAGGTATGCTCAAATTCTACGCCACAAGTGGTGAGAGATATGCCTTCTAGTAAGCCTAATGGTTTTTCTATGTGTCCGTCAGCCATTTGTAGCTTCATCCTGGTGGGTCTTAATGCTGGCTTACCCCAACCTTTCCATAAAGCGGTGGTAGCTATGGCTACGTCGGGTCCTGAATCTAAGATAGCTTTCGTGGTGTAGCCCTGATGGGTTATTGAAAGATAAGTGTTACCTTCCTCTCCTTCACTTACATCTCCAATATTTTCTACGGGTATCTCTGGTACCTTCTTATGTGATCCTATTTGTGAGGTAGTAGTAGCAAGCTCAGGGAATTGATTTGCTACATGTTTCCACAATTCTGGTTTTACCTTCAATAACTCCTCCAGAGTAAGGTTACACTGTACTTTAGTGTTCTTGATCACTTCCGTGTTTCTAGGGATTACTGATTCTTCATTCCTCACTATTATCGTGGGTGCTCTCATACTAATAGACTTTGCTTCCCAAGGTCCTGTGAACTGAGGTAATTCTTGTAAAGAATTAGATCCAAATCTTGTGTTTTCACTCAGTTGTTCTTCCTCTACACCATCGTAAATAGAGGGAATGTCTTGGGGAAATTTTTCCTGCAAGTCATCTATTTCTTGAATAGGAGGATGGGTTCCTTGTTCCTTTCTCCATTTCTCTTCTTGGATCTCTCTCAAAAATTCATGTGAGTACCTATGTATGGAAGACAGGTTGTCTTGACTTTCTGTGTTGGGTACTTGAGACAGGGATGGTGCATTCCTTTCCTGTGTCTCTGGGACAATAGGGTTCCTAGGCTGATCTTTTTCCTCTTTGCTCTCTATCAAGTATTCTAGCCTCTCCATTAGTCCTTGAAAATGTAATTCAGGTTTTGCCATGTTATTCCAATTAAGATATCTAGAGGCTTCGAACAAAGCTTGTGCTAGTTCTACCATCTTCATGCAAAGTTTAGTTCTCTCAATTTCTAGATCAGCTCGAGGGTAGTTTTTGCTCATTTCAGCTACTTGAGGTCCCTCTTTTAATCTAGCCTGATATGCACGAAACATCATGTCTAGATTTTCTGGTATGGGTTCCGCTAAAATTGATCCTGATTTCTGAGCTGGATTCTCTTGATTCAAGTCCTGTGAAGTCAATTCTAGGATTTTGGCTCTAGATTCCTTCAAACTTCCTTCCAACTCACTTATCTTTTTACTCCATTTTCTCTTAATTCTTTCTCTAGAATCTTTCCAAGATTTTGTCTTTTTACTGCTAGATTCTACAACTTCACTGGTTCCGGCTACTTTCTCTTGATTAAGCTTTTGGTTCTGTAAGAGCGCCTGGGCTCTTGTTATAGCTTGGATAGGCACGTATGTAGGGTTGGATCCATCTGCGTTATTTACAATACCTATCACGTTGATCGGTGTCACATTCGAAGCGTTAACTGGATTTTTAGGACAATCTTTGATTATGTGCTCTTTGCCACAATCAACACAAAAGCCTTGGATGTTATAGTACTGTGATTGTCCTGCTATCGGGGGATGTGGACAGTCCTTTATGAAATGATCTCCTTGGCACCTAAAGCATGGTCCTCTAGGGCCCTGTGGTCTTTGTTGTCTTAATTGGGGCCGTGGATTTGGGTTTGTGTACATCACATTAGCATAGTCTGGCTCCCAACTAGGTTCCACTGGTGGACTATCGTAATGATATGTTTCTACGTGTTCTGGTGACTCTGTGTAATATGCGGGTGGACTATCTACATGCGTAGAGTCAAAGCTGTTTGAATTCGGGTCACCCTCTGTGATCAAAGGTGAAGAAGGCACTAAAGCCCTACTTAGGTTCTCTTCTGCAGCAGCGTATTTGACTGAGATGACATTCGCTGGTGGGGGTGGCTGCTGAGCTAAGAAAGGTTGAGGTCTCTGTTGAGCCTGGTATGGGTAGTTCTGAGGAGGCCTATAGTAATAAGGCTGAGCATTGTATTGGCCTTGATACCTACCTGGCTGTGTGTATGCTTGCGGGTAGTTCTGTCTCACGGTTTGTTTGTTGTATGGGCAGTCCTGAGCCGTATGATTCGTGTATCTTCTTTCAATTGTACAGTATTGGCCACTAGGGTTGGCTTGAGGTTGTGTTGCATTGGGACACACATTTGCCATATGGTCACCACCACAGGTGTAACAACGCTTGTTCATTAGTACCCTAGGTTTGCTAGAAACTCCTAGTTTCTGGGCCACTTTTTCTGCTAGGTCTTCTATTGAGCTAGACAATTTTGTGGATGCTAGAGATGAACAATCTGAGTCCTTATAGACCTTTGAGAGTTCCAACTCGTCTCCTAAGTTGTCCTCAATGTCTATACAAATTCTTACACATTGCTCTAGCGTTCTGGGTTCTTTTAGGTACACGTAGGAGCGTAGTTTAGAGCTCAACAAGCCATCTAGAAACAATGACACTTGCTTGGCTTGTGAGGGTAGCTCTTGCACTGGACATCGTTCAACATATTGTCTAAACCTACGTCCTGCCAGTCTGACTGTTTCTTGAGGGGTCTGCTTAAAGCTATGAATCAACGAAGATGTGTCATGTCTAATCCCACTTTTAGAGAATTCAGTGATGAATGACTCTAAAAAGTGATGGATGTCTCTAAATTGCCTCTGTTGCAGAGGTTGGAACCAAGTTAAAGCGGTATTCTTTAACGTTAGTCCAAATGCATTATATTGCGTGAACATGTCTTCAACTTGTTCTGCTCTTAGTACTTGCTTGAATTCTGCGACATGGTCATAGGGATCTCCTGTCCCATCAAAATAATTCTTCATTGATTTTACTAATTGAGTGGGTCTCAATATTCTTGCGTGTTCGCGTGGTCTAGGTAGAGGAAAGTCATCTCTACCACCTGGTATTCCATGATCTCTTTGTCTATCCGCTCTATTAGTGTCCGTGGTTGTTCTATCTCTCCCCATGGGGTGATTAAAGCTTAATTCCGGTCTCTCTTTATTTCTCTCTCTTTGATTTCCATGGGCTGATGATGTTCCTACCCCTTGTTGACTTGTATTCATGTTCGTCCTAGATGGAGGGAATACCAATTCACCTCTCCATGTGTATGTGTTTTTAGCGCGGTCAGGCACCACAAAGACTCTTTCTGAAGTCTCATCCAGGTATACAACCTTTCCAGGTGTATCCGGGTCCTTGAACTCGTATATAGTGATGATACCTACCTCACTAAGTAGTTCTGTCTTGTATCTCCAAAAGGCTTCATCAGTTTCTTTATTTACAAACAACTCTATGCTTCTGTTGTCCTGAGGGATCCATTCCGGGATTAGTACTCGTGTCAGTACAGATTTCCCTCTAGGTGTTCTAGGCTCTTCTAATGGTTCTTTTCCTTGAGATTTTGCTTCCGTCTCTGGTTGAATCACGCCAAACTCGTTGGTATTGTTTGGCTGCGTACTTAAGATGTACATCGTTCCTTCCTTGTCTATGTACGCGTCTCTCTCGAATTTCACCACTAGACGTTCCAATCCAATGGGTTGATCGGGGTTGTGCATTTGCACCACTTGCCTTCGCAAACCATCCTCATAGATGCGAGCACCTAATCGGTTGGTTCGGAGAAACTCTAGTTGCGTTCTATAGGGTCCTTCTGGTTTTTCTAAATAGGCTACATTCGACCCTCCTTCTGGTTTTTCTGTGCTAAATGCCATTTCTGATTCGCTAGTATCTGAGCTCTCGTAGGGATAACTAGTGTTCAATTGTTGAGCCCACGATCGTGCAGTAGTTCTTACACTTGCCTCTGATGATCTAAGGCTTCGCCGGTCTGCCTTACCTATATATTTGCCCGATCTAAGGTTCATTAATTTTCTTCCTTGCACACTCAGTACACGCTCACATCGTCAATGATTCTTTGTTATTACTTTCTTGATTCCTTTTAGATTTCTTTAGATTCTTGTCCTAATGTATGCATCAGGAATTCGACTTTCCGTGGTACTTTGAGTTCTCGTTCCGTCAGACTTATGTTCCTTCCTTTAGGTTTTCGTGTCACACACCTTTACTTTAGTCTTGGACTTGACAAATTTAATTCTCTTGAACTTGAGGCGTTCCTATCGTCTTAATCCACAATGCTAACGTTTATCCAAAGCTAAGAATTGACTGAGGGGGTTGAGTAATCTTCCAACCTCGAGTCAGCTTTTCTGGTTGCTCTGATGCCCAAGAAGCCGCGCTTCCCAAGCTGTATGCCCTTCACTACCTTGCCTTGGTTGCCCTTGATTGCCCTTGCTAGACCTGGAAAAATTCAATATTAGACCAATTCACAGCTGGATGATCAAGCACTTGAGTATATACACCTTTTAAGTCCCTTCCCTTTTGCCCAACTTTTTAATGTTTGCCCCCTAGCTTTCTAGTCCCAAACTAGGTCAACCTCAAAATAGCTTATCTAATAGCTTTCTAATGAGCTATTAAGCTCAAAAAACGGACTTCGGATGAAAAAGTTATGACCGTTCAGGCCCTAGGGGGTAAAAACTGACAAACCGTTGTTTCTCCAAATATGAGCTAAGGGGTCTCCTATGAGTCTAATCACCCAAAAATTTCCCAAAAATAGCCCCAAAATTGGCCAAAAAATGAAACCCTAAAATTTGCGATGGGGGTGCACAATCGCGATGGTGTGAGACAATCGCGATGGTCTGGGACCGTCGCGATGGCGTGAGGGTGAACCGTCGCGATGGCATGAAAGTGGACAATCGCGATGGCGTGAAAGTGGACAATCGCGATGGCGTGAAAGTGGACAATCACGATGGCGTGAAAGTGAACCGTCGCGATGGCTCGATCAGGCGGACAATCGCGATGGCGTCAGTCAACGGTCAACGTGAATAATCGCGATGGTCCAAAGTGAACCGTCGCGATGGTCACAGATGCGATGGCTTGAGCCAATCGCGATGGTCTGGGCGCGATGGCGTGAGCCAATCGCGATGGTCCAAAATTTCGGGTTGTCGCGATGGTGCAAGGGTGCGAGCCGTCGCGATGGTCCAACTTGCCACGTGGCACCGTCGGCGCGATGGCGTGAGCCAATCGCGATGGTGTGGGGTCAACCGAACAGTCGCGATGGCGTGAGACCGTCGTGATGGTCCAAATGAACCGTCACGATGGCGTGAGACCGTCGCGATGGTCCGGCCGAGCCGTCGCGATGGCGTGAGCCAATCGCGATGGTGTGACACAATCGCGATGGTCTGAGACCGTCGCGATGGTCCACCAAACTGAGAATTTCTGAAATGCGTCTGTGGATTCGTAGAAGCGCAAGGGTCGCCTACACGCCTGTGTGGTCGCTTACCAAAAATTCCGAAGTTTGCAGACCATCGCGATGGTCTGACACACTCGGAAATTTCTGACAGAAGGTGATTTTCTTACCTTTTTGCAGCCTTCTTGATGCACTGGAGTACTGTACCTGCAAGAAAACTCAAGAAAGCAAAAGCACACACAAGCACAAAAGCTCTCTCTCACTCTCTCGCATGCACAAATGAGGGGAAATGAGGAGAATGGGTGGATATGGTGAATTTTCTGATTTTTTTGGAGATGAAGATAATGATGCGGTGATGAAGATGGAGTGTGGGGGAGGTGAAAAACACTAAAAACTACGTAAAAACAACAACAAAAACTGAAATTTTTACCTTCCAACGCTACTTCTTGCTATACTCTTACCATCACACATTCGTCCTAGACTCGATCCCCGGCAACGGCGCCAAATTTGGTGTTGCTCTAGCACAATGGTGAGAACCACGTTAAGAAGCTCCACCTCCTTAATGTCAATCTGCGGAAGAGATAGGAGTGATATGAAGATCGTGAATGTGAGATGAAGTGAGAGTGAAGGTGAGAAGCATAGAAATGCACACACACATACACACACACTACGAAGAGACAAGCAAGACACAATGGAAGGTGGGAAATTAGCTCTATTACTCAAGAACACTATTACAAGTTCAAAATAGCTCTAAGCTCTTGTTAGAGGGCCGCCGAACCAGGACGGATGAACCCGGACAGGTGCCGTAAAAAGTGGATTCGCGGAAACATTGTAGCAGACTTCTATTTAAAGCGCACAAAGGAAAGCGGTAAAGACCGGCAGTTTTTGGGAAGAGTCTCTGCTTCTGTTGGGTATTGTAGTGTGTGGTTTGATTAAGTTTCAAGCCGAGGTGTTTGGAGATTACAAGTGCAGCCTTGTGTGTGTATGTATTCTGTTTAGTCGGTTTTACTGAGTCCGTTTGGGAAACTGCGAGCATCCTGTTTGAGACTGTGTGTAAGGTATTGACGAGAATATTGAAGTTCTGTTCTGTTCTGTTCGCATCTAACTATTCTACTATCCCTTCTGTCGTGCCGAGTTCTATTCGGTAGTCTTGAGTTGTGAATCTGTTTGATGATAAGTTATATGCGGTTCTGGATCTTTTTTCTTCACGGAATAGTGTGGTTTATCATCCTTCAAGAGACTGTGTAAGGTCGAAGTGAATCATTTGCATTTTAGTATTTTTCGGTTCAGTGACCAGATTCGATACGATAGTCTGCGTTCACTGAGGATTCCGATCTCAAGAAGAACTTGTATCGGTAAAGGTCTGTACGCGAACAGAAGCATTGGTAAGTTTGTGATGAATCAACTGTGGTAGGAACTTGTTGCTTGAGTCGGTAAACGATAAGTTTGCGTAACCTCGATTATAGCTGTCTGTTGTATTATTGTTCGGCATACCTATCTGTCACACGGAAGCAGCATATTGAGTGGTATCCAATTAATGAAGTTGAATATTCTATTAGTTATAAGTCAGAACAGGATCTCTGCTCTATTACTATAGCAGATTCAGTCCCGAAGTCCTAAGTTTCCGCATGCCGAATAGTTGTCAGTAGTCAGAATCAACCACTGAGCTAAGACGTGATGGAGTATTTATGAGTGTGTGAAAAGTTGGGAAAATAGTACAGGGCCTCTGTCTAACAGACCCCTACCACTCCCAAGAACCCACGTGGCTAAGAGAACGATTGCGGTTAAAGATTTGGAACCAAGTGAAAGAGAAGCATTTGAATAGAACGTAAAGTAACGCTTAATCGGTATCAGTTTAACCCATAACCCATTTTACATTTAACATTTGGCACCGTCTGTGGGAAAGTGGCAACTGTTTAACACTCTCTGCGGTAAAGTAGTATTTGATTACGAGTTACTTATGAGAAAGTGGCATTAGAGTGCTAATCGGTTTGTAAGAAGCAAACATCCAGTAACATTTGATTTACTGACAGTAGCAACAGACCCAGATTGTTGCAAACTGCTCAGATAATATCACTGGGCAATGATACATGCCGGTTACTCGGTCTGGTGAAACGTATCCTAGGACCCAGATGACGGGAACAAGAAAAGTACAAAAAACAACTCTAGGAGAAGAAGGTATAACGCGACCAGACTCAGTGGTCGAGCAAGTTAAGGACGCTAGAATTAATTCCGGTCATATTCCGGTGGAACGATCAGTGCCTTTGGTACATGCTGGTGTCACCTCGACCCAGCCTAACCAAAGTACAGTAATTCCAGAATCTATCAATACGCCGCTGGAAATTAGACAAACTCTAGGAAAAGAAATCAGTAAAAGTGAAAAAACGCTACAGTCTGGTAGACTGTTAGCTCATTCCGGTGATATTCCCGTGATCGAAACACCAACTGGCGATCAAGGATTAGCATTTGTTGCAGAATCCTCAGCCAGACCCGCGTGTCTGGAAGAAAGATTTCGGATATTAGATATCCAGAAGGAAGGAGAGCTATTTGAAGCAGAAATCCGAAGTATCCTGTGCAAAAACAGCACACCGGAAGGCACGCCGTCCGGCGATCCAGATTCTGATAGTTCAACTAATCAACCTCAAGATACAGGACCAGAGACACCCACGATGAACGGACAACAACAACAACAACAGTTAGGTCAACCAAGGCTGCCTCCAACAGGAGTAACCTACACTAAATTTGGTGGATTCCCAGGAGATGACCCGGATGCTCACGTACGCACTTTCGAGATCAGTTATGCAATCCTCAACCATCCACCGGATCAGGTATACAAGGCCATTGTTTTTCAATCTACTCTGGTCAATGAAGCGGCTAGATGGCTTACGGAATACAACATTAATCATTTCGGTACTTATGATGCAGTACGGGATGCCTTTCTACAACGATTCAGATTAAAGAAGAACCCTGCTGAAATCTTTGAGTATCTACAGAGCAACCGACAGAAGGCAAATCAGACTGTTCAGGAATACGCTACTCTCTTCAGAACACATTTACAGCAGATACCACAGGCACATGCTAATCTACCTGATGACGTCATCACTCAATGGTTTATCAATGGCTTAAACCCGCAATTGAAGCAGATCATGATTATTAGATGTGTCGGAGCAATGACATTGGATGCAGTCATCGCTATGGCTTTGCAACTGGAATCCAAGGTTGGTGGATTTTCAGAAGACTTGGAATGGTTAAGGACAAACAAAAATATGACTGAAGATATAACCAGGCAAGTATACTGCACCACGTGCAAAAATTCAGGGCATACAAGTGCTAACTGTGCGCTAAATCAAACGTTCTACGCTATCTGCAATACTGCCGGACACTCCACTGGAAATTGTGTCTACAATGCTAGAATACAGGGAACAGCAACAGTCAATGCTGTTATTCAAGAACATGGATAGGTAGCGAATCACTATGTACCTCCGCAACTGAGAAACAATCAACCACAGGGATATCGGAACTACTGAGGACAAAGGAACAACAATTATAATGCCAACCGATGGCAGAACGGACCACCACCGGAAAACCCCAATTTACCACTGCCACGCTGTCATTTTTGTGGTGAATTCGGACATATTAGAAGATATTGCAAAGACGCAGCTGAGTATGATCAAAGGAAGAAGGAGCGGCAAAACCCAATGGCCAACATGGTACAAATTACACCGGTGGAAACGCAAACTGCTACAGTCCAGACACGATCAGGTAAACAACTGCAACCAGCAGCAGAAGTATTTGAACCAGGGATACGAGAACAACATAGGATGTATAACAAGGCTAGTCACTGGACCGCCACAGAACCTCCAGTGTTCCCAGAACCCATTCCAGTGACTCAGACCTCGGCAGCAAAGGAAGGAATGCAACAAAAAGAAGCAGTAGTAGAACAACCATCAGTAGAAGACATAACAGCAGATACTTCAGCAACAGCAGAAACTTCAAGTTCAAAAGAGCAGGATAACCAATCTCAACAGGCCTGGGAAATTTTATCCAAGGCATCTATCACCCTACCTCTCGGCCAACTTTTGACGTTAGTACCTAGAATCCGACAACAGTTTCAACAACATTTTACCCCAGCATCCTCTTGCATTCCAGCAACCGCTGCAGTTCAACCAGAACCTGATTCTACGGTTGATCATGCAGTGCCCTTGATTACAGTATGGTATAAGAATCAGAAGGTCACACAGGTATTAATTGACGGAGGCTCCGGCGTAAACATTGCAATTGCAGCATTATGTAAAAAGCTAGGCTGGACCAAAATCGAACCAGTTCAATTCTTTTTCAGAATGGCTGATCAATCTAGAGTCCATCCCGTAGGACTTGTACGGAATGTACCCATTACTCTACAAGGTACGACTTTCAAAATGACTTTTGTTATACTAGATCTACCCGAATCCACCTTGGATTACAACCTTCTTTTCGGCCGACCTTGGCTGAAGCATGCAAAGGTAATACAGGACTGGTCTGCACAAGAGCTCACATTCAAGGATGCCAATCGTAAATATGTGGTAAAACTAGATGCTATACAACCCTGCGAACTTCACGCCAGACCTTATCTCGCTGAACCAGTGCATATGTTAGATGGACTATCAGATGATGAAGAAGAGCAATTTCTGAAGAATAACGCCGATTTAATGTCTCTAGGAACTGTTGATCTACAGTCTGTCATTAATAACTGGAACACTTCAGTTTGTGCAGTAGTAGCTATCACCGAACAGTCTGACCAAGCAGATACTGAATTACAACCATTATTCAAGCCAACAGAGGATACAGAGAACCCACAACAATTTTATGTCCCTGAAGACCAGTTGATCACGTACAATCTGGGAGACAAGAACAATCCTCGACCTGTAAAAATAAGGCAAAACTTACCGGAAATCTTTCAGGCCAATTTGATTCAGCTCCTTCGCAAATTCTCAGACGTCTTCGCATGGGATTACAAAGATATGAAAGGATTAGATCCACGCATATATCAGCACAGAGTCATGCTGAAGCCTAAAGCTAAACCAAATAGGCAGCCCAGCTATCGGATGAATCCCAATTATGCCTCTCAGGTAAAAGCCGAACTTGACAGATTATTAAAAGTAGGATTCATCGTACCAGTAGAACATGCTGAATGGATTTCACCAATTGTGATTGTGCCAAAGAAAAATAAGCAACTACGAATCTGTGTAGATTACCGGAAATTGAACGCAGCAACAGTACCAGATCCTTTCCCGATCCCTTTTTTGGATACCATGCTTGATAGGGTAGCAGGCCACGAAATGTATTCATTCTTAGACGGATACAGTGGGTACAATCAGGTTAGAATGGCTGAAGAAGATATACCAAAAACTGCTTTCATTACCAATTGGGGCGTCTTCGCCTGCACCGTAATGTGGTTCGGATTAAGAAATGCACCAAGCACATTTCAGCGATGTATGCAGGAGATATTTTCTCCTTATCTTACTTCATTCATGCAAGTATATCTTGACGACTTCTCGATTTTTGGGAAGATGATAGCACATTTAAGTCATTTACGATGTTGTTTTCAGAAATGTAGAGAATATAGACTCTGTCTTAACCCAAACAAATCCGTGTTTGCGGTTTCATGTGGCAAACTACTTAGGCATATTGTATCTGCTCAAGGTATCCGAGTAGACCCATATAAAATTTTGGCAATTTTAGAAGCCCCGGTACCCGCAACTCCAAAAGAAGTAATGCGTTTCATGGGTCAAATACGGTGGCATGGCAGACACTTACGATGGCTTGCTCACCTAGCAGTACCATTAAACAGAAATCACAAAAACTCCCCGACAGTTTGAATGGACTAAAGAATGCCAAACTACATTTGATCGACTCAAGTATCTCTTGACACAAGCTCCAATTTTACAACCACCGGACTGGGACAATCCGTTTCATGTTTTTGTCGACGCTTCAGATATTGCAATTGGCAGTATTCTGATGCAGCAAACAGATAAGTGGTTTCGCCCTGTTTATTACGCTAGTAGAAGGCTTGCACCGGCAGAAAAGAATTACTCCACTACTGAAAGAGAATGCCTCGGATTGATTTACTCAATTAAAAAGTTCAGACATTATTTATTAGGCCGGAAATTTACCTTTCATGTGGATCATGCTGCCCTTGTTTATCTAGTAAGACAGCAGCATTTAGGTGGACGATTAGCACGATGGGTACTACTTTTACAAGAATTCGACTATAACGTCATTTAGCGACCCGGAAATGCACATGCCTTAGCAGATTTCTTATCTCGCCTGGATTCCGGTGAAGCTCCGGTGGGCATAGATGACACGACTCCTGCGATTTATAATGCTGAACCACTATCCGATGAGACGGCCCACCCACAAGCACCATCTACATACTATGATCAAATTCTAACTTTTCTCACCGAAGGATGCTTCCCATCTGAGATGACCAAGGCAGTTCGAAGGAAATTGGCAGTCTTTAGCCGTCAATTCCGGCTAATAGCAGGAGAACTATATTATACAGATCATACCGGAATTTTACTTCGCTGTATTCCACCTCATGAGGTTAATTCAGTTATCACTTTGGCGCACTCAATTCCTTCTGGTGGCCATTTTGCAGTAGACTTAACTCACCGGAAAATTCTACAAGGAGGTCTCTGGTGGCCAACAATGTACAGAGATGTCACACAGTTTGTTAAACAATGTGATACTTGTCAAAGAACTGGTCAGCCTTTGCAAAGGCATCTTTTTCCACTGCAACCCATCTTACCACTCGAACCATTTCAAAAATGGGGACTAGATTTTATCGGTCCAATCACACCCCCAGCAATCTTCAGTAACAACAGATACATACTAACCTGCACAGACTATGCAACAAGATGGGCAGAAGCATGGGCTTTACGATCTGCTACAGCGGTTACGGTAGCAAAATGTCTACTCACGGATGTCTTCCCACGATTTGGCTTACCCCTGGAAATTGTCTCAGATCAAGGTACTCACTTTGTGAACAATCTAATGAAGGCCCTTACACAATCATTCCAGGTCACACATCACTTTAGCTCTCCTTATTATCCACGTGCCAATGGATTGGCCGAAAGTACAAACAAATCACTTTTGAATATCCTCCGGAAATTGATCATGGAAGCACCGGAAAGATGGGATCAACTACTTCCTGCAGTATTATGGGCATACCGGACTACATATAAGGTAACAACAGGCTTGACACCTTTCAAACTAGCTTATGGCTTAGAAGCAATAGCACCCATGGAAATAGTTATCCCAAGTCTGCGTGTAGCAATCACTCAGAAGATGCTACCGGAAATTTCGCTGACAGCACGAATGGACGCACTCAGAGAACTTGATGAGCACCGATGGCTCAGTTTTTTAACTATGCGCGAAGTACAACTAAGGCAAGCCAAGACACACGATCGATATTTGAAGACTCCAATCTTTTCGGTAGGCCAGCTTGTACTCTTCTATAACGCAAAATCGGATAGAGCAGCAGGAAAATTCAAACTACAATGGTTCGGCCCTTTCAAGATCTCAGAACAAATCGGTCTGGCAACTTTTCGGTTGACTACGTTGACCGGAAATCCACTTCCAAAGGTAATCAATGGGTCGAAGCTGCGGCCGTATTATCCCACTACTAGTACGCATTAAATTATTCGGCAGCGAACCACGTTTTGTATAAATTTTTGCGTTTTTCTTTTTCTTTTTCTCCCTTTTTAGTCGTGTTTTGTACGAATCTTTATGTTACCAGCCGCCCCTCCCTACCGGTCACTCAAGCACACACGCCAGCATGCAAACAGTATCTTTCCCGCACTGCACAATGATACCTACCCCCCTTCCCCCCCACCGTGTTCTCCTTATTTAACCCCCTCAGTTACGCCAAAACACTATTGTGTTCTCAAGATTATACGTATTATCCTTGTCTTCTGTGTTGCCTGTAAGAGTGCTTGTGAACACCATGGAAGCGCTAGCCAACTACGCTGCTTTCCGTGATGGTATCCCGACAGACGTCGGCGAATACCTGCGCTGTAGAGGATTAGCTAACTTCGCTGAGTTGCCCTGGCACTCAGTAGAAACCCACCCCTTCTCCGCGCAGATCATCCACGCCATCGCCCAATTCCCCATCACCAAACGACAGTGGATCTTCCCTTCCCTCCCATATAGAACCGTCATCACCTTCCAAGCCTTCTCTGCAGCCTACCGCCTCACCCCGCAAGGACGCGAAAATGGCCCTAGCATCCCTATCGCTCGCATGACCGAACTCTTTCCCCGCTCCTCATCAAACGAATATGCCATTCTCTGCCGCCCAGAACCCGAACGATCCGCCCTACAATTCCTCGTAGCAATCCTCAACCTGCAAAAATGAACCTACGGCATCTCTCGCCCCTTCTATTCCGCCCTAGAGTTAGCCACCCGCGAACCTGTCAACTTTGCCTCCTATTTTTTCCAACGAATCCATAAGGAATCCGTCGCTATAGTAAAACAACTCCAGAAAGGCACCTCTCCACGCTCTCGCCTTCCCCACATCATCTCCTTCCTCTTCCCAACCATTCTCGCCGCACAACCCCCACCCACAGGCCCAGCACTTAGGCACGAAGAATCAGCACAACCACTCGAGGAAAGTGAAGAAGACGACGAAGAGATCAATCAACTCTTCCGCACAAAGCGAATCCGGATCAGCTCTTCAGAAAGTGAAGTCCAAGGATCCGCCGGAAAGAAACACGAGGCCGAAGAAGATAAGCAAGATGAAACTTACCACGACACCGCCACTTCAATACACAACGACACTTCGACAGAGCAACAAGACCAGCAAAACCAAGCAGACACAGAGATAGTGTCCACCGAAAAGGAATCCGAGCATCAACAGGATGAACCGGAAACCACCAAAAAAGCACTGGATGAACTTATTGCGGCCATCAATCATACAGAAGCCGAACAACAGACCGTTGCAAAGGTAACTACGACTGACTCTGTTCTGCCTACCCCACCTGTCAACCCCGACATCCCATCGGAACCATCCCGCCGACCCGGTTCTGAACCTACACCCTCCTCCTCTTCCTCCCCTAACTACTCTCCGCCAAACTCCCAAAACCTACTCACTGATACCTCCTCTCAGCCTCGTCAACCACCACCACCCAATGTATTTTCGGAACTAGCCTCCATGGGGCAGTTCCTCATGCAGTTATCACGCCAGCTGCCCATACAGTTTAAGGAAGCCACGGACAACCTGAAGGCCGAATATCAATACAAGGTCGACGTTCTGGAAGCTGACATCACCCCCCTTCAGGAAGAAATCAAAGCCACAAAGATTGAGAACCATCAGCTCCAGACGCAGTTAGCAGAGCTCCAAGCCAAATTCTCGGCAGAACAGACCCTAGTAGAACAACGAGATGCAGCCCTCGAGCAACTTGCAGCCAAAGATCGACTCCTACAAGCCGCGCATGAAGAAATCCAAGCCTTGAAGACTACCCTCCACGAAAACGAAGATATCAACGCTTCCCTCGAAAAATTGATCGCAGAGACAAAGACTCAATTACAGGAGTCCATCCAGAAGAATCAGGATCAACAGAAAGAAACCGAACAAATCCAAGAACAGTTACGGCGAGCCGAAGAATGCGCAAATGAGGTTAACACTATCCTCAAACGACAACTAATACGGGAAGGCCAATACTTAAAGGATATCGACAGGATGCGCAAAGACCGAGATGCATTCAAGAAAACTCTGGATTTCCAAACTCAGCAATTTGAACGACTAGACAACCAAGTGCGCAACCAGAAGGAGTATATTGCAGAGCTAAAGACCAAACTGGACGAAATGAAGACTTCCAAGGACGCCACACTAGCCAACGATTTCTATCTACAGGAAGCTTTTGTGCAGACCCAGGCCGAGAATGTGCTCACCGAAGCAATCGCACTTAGCTCTGCTAGAATAGATGTGCAGCTTCTAGAGCCTGATACGCTAAAACAACTATTAGAAACTCTTAAGAAAAAGATAGTTCGAACATTTAGATCGGCTAGGAGTATGTATCTCGAAGGTCTCATCGAAGAATAAGTATATTCACCCATCCAAATTCATAATGTATGAATGTGATAATCAACTTTTGGTTTTCTGACATTTTCGCACATGAAAAGTCTTGTTTAGTCTAGCATCAATCTACAGTGTAACATGCGGCATAATGATTTTTACTCTGATACAAATATTATCAAGAGAGGGAAGAGTCATGTCCTACTGACATACAATCAGTATAGCAAATGGCCGTTCAAGCACCGGTGTTTATAAAATGCGTATACAGAGCATAGCTTTCTTCATTAGTATTCTTTGAGATTCAGCCCCAGTTAGCAACTTCTAGCATATTCTTCTCAGCAACCTTTAACCAAGCATGTCGGAATCTGACATTCTCCGCTGGCAACTCAGAAAGCGCGCCCATACGCAGACCCATGTGGTAACGACAACAGATACTACCCTACAAGATGAAGCAGATGACGCAGTAACTTCTGCATCAGAAAAGACTCAACATAAATTCTCCACCGAATTTAAAATCGAGCTCGACATCAAATCGCAAAAGAATGAAGACTGGTTACGAAAGATAGGGCTCCTCCAGTTTGCCCAATTACCGTGGAAACAGTGGATTGCTAATGACGATGCAGAGGACCAATTACATAGCATGCGACAAACCAGCGGCTTCATTCTCAATCAGGTACGATTTTCGCCCCAGCTCGTCTCAGCCGTATTTAAACTACCACTCTATGATGGTGCCAGATATCTTAAATGTTCAAATGAGGACCTGAGGAAGGAATTTGGCGACTGTGAAGGCCCCCGACGGTATTACATGTTGAAAAACGCCACCTATCACCGACGAGAACAATTCAAATGGTATTTAGAAAAGCTTTGTTTACTAGTAAAATTCGACTTAATGTCGAAAGAAAATTTTTCCCCCCTATTACATGCCGAAGAAGGAGGTCCGGTTAGTTGGACACATTGGCTCTATAACCACCTCTACGCACAAATCATTATCGAGGATAAGAGAAGATCCCACACCAACAGCAGACTAGCAGCCTATTTAGCTGCTATATTTAATTTTGTCCAATCTGTAAAGGATAAGCAGCTACATTGGTCCCCCCCTTTTTATCCCGGTGAACATGATCAAATAAATTCAGAACACCACACAGAGCCTGAGGAAGCAGCTCAACCCTCCACCTCGTCTGCATCTTTCTTCCACACAGGTAACAGTGCACAGAATCAGACAGTAGGGACGCCGTTTCGACTGTCCATTAAACGACGAATGGCAGACAACTTGCCAACTGCCAGTCCAGAGCAAGCACCGGACGACCCCCAACCCGATTTTGTCATAAGGATGCAAAACCAACTCCAAGAGGTTTCTCAATATTTACGGCAACAAGAACAAGTGATTCAGCACAAAAACGAGTTATTATTTGCCATGGTGACTAAGTCCAATTCATTAATGATACAGATGCAAAAAGAATTGGATGGCAAAGAAGCTTTAATACAGGAGTTACAGAGTAACAACCGGCATCTTATGGCAGAATTGATCACCGCAAAAAAGTGTGTCCAAGACTTTAATCAGTGGCAGCAAACTATCCAAACACAAATTCAAACCGAAATGTCAAGTTTTTCTACCCTGAATGCTCGCCTGCAAGCCGAAAATGAAATTTTGCAGTCAAGGATACAAGTGTTGCAGGAGTTCGAAAGGCAGATATTAAAAGATGAGGGCGTAGAACTAAATGCCACATTGATGAGAAATGTGGACATCGACTTATTAAAACAACAGTTGGATAGCCGTGTTCAAAATAGCTGGACACTTTTTCGCAGGAGATGGCTGGCTATACTTGTACCGCCACTAGAACAAGTGCGGTCAGAAAGGATTGGGGAATCAAACCCTGGTATGGACCGACAGGCAGTGCAAAAGGATGTTGCACACAGTAATGCACCTGCGGGTTCGAGTCCACCGTGCGTGCCAGTGTTAGAGGGCCGCCGAACCAGGACGTATGAACCCGGACAGGTGCCGTAAAAAGTGGATTCGCGGAAACATTGTAGCAGACTTCTATTTAAAGCACACAAAGGAAAGCGGTAAAGACCGGCAGTTTTTGGGAAGAGTCTCTGCTTCTGTTGGGTATTGTAGTGTGTGGTTTGATTAAGTTTCGAGCCGAGGTGTTTGGAGATTACAAGTGCAGCCTTGTGTGTGTATGTATTCTGTTTAGTCGGTTTTACTGAGTCCGTTTGGGAAACTGCGAGCATCCTGTTTGAGACTGTGTGTAAGGTATTGACGAGAATATTGAAGTTCTGTTCTGTTCTGTTCGCATCTAACTATTCTACTATCCCTTCTGTCGTGCCGAGTTCTATTCGGTAGTCTTGAGTTGTGAATCTGTTTGATGATAAGTTATATGCGGTTTTGGATCTTTTTTCTTCACGGAATAGTGTGGTTTATCATCCTTCAAGAGACTGTGTAAGGTCGAAGTGAATCATTTGCATTTTAGTATTTTTCGGTTCAGTGACCAGATTCGATACGATAGTCTGCGTTCACTAAGGATTCCGATCTCAGGAAGAACTTGTATCGGTAAAGGTCTGTACGCGAACAGAAGCATTGGTAAGTTTGTGATGAATCAACTGTGGTAGGAACTTGTTGCTTGAGTCGGTAAACGATAAGTTTGCGTAACCTCGATTATAGCTGTCTGTTGTATTATTGTTCGGCATACCTATCTGTCACACGGAAGCAGCATATTGAGTGGTATCCAATTAATGAAGTTGAATATTCTATTAGTTATAAGTTAGAACAGGATCTCTGCTCTATTACTATAGCAGATTCAGTCCCGAAGTCCTAAGTTTCCGCATGCCGAATAGTTGTCAGTAGTCAGAATCAACCACTGAGCTAAGACGTGATGGAGTATTTATGAGTGTGTGAAAAGTTGGGAAAATAGTACAGGGCCTCTGTCTAACAGACCCCTACCACTCCCAAGAACCCACGTGGCTAAGAGAACGATCGCGGTTAAAGATTTGGAACCAAGTGAAAGAGAAGCATTTGAATAGAACGTAAAGTAACGCTTAATCGGTATCAGTTTAACCCATAACCCATTTTACATTTAACACTCTTCTCTACTCAAACAAGCTAACCCCAAAAATGAGCTCTCTAGCTCTTTTTATAGTTTCTAGACTAGTTTTGACCGGTTTCACATCTAGTGACCGGCATAGTTAAAAATTAGGTCCTAGATGCTATTTGGAAGGGTAAACGGTGTCCAAAAATAACGAAAATTGATACGCTTGTTCTACCTAAGCTCCTCAAGCTCGAGGACTCCTCGGCTTGCACAAAATGGAGCTATGGATTACAAAATGGGGTTTTCTATGTTACATATGTTACAATAGTGATAAAAATCACTGTTGGAGGTTTCTGAAAAGTATTTTTAGAACATGATTCTTTGAAAAAAGATTTGACTGGCTTCCTACTCCGTTGTTACATGCTTCCGCGTCGTCTGTGCCTCTGGCTGCCTCCAACAGGTGATGATATGAATGGCATTCAAAGGATCAAGAAACACATGCAAGAGGAGTTCAAAATGAGTGACTTAGGTGAGCTCACATATTTCCTAGGTACACAAGTGATTTATACAGATGAAGGGGTGTATCTAACTGAGAGAAGATACATTCAAGACCTACTTCTCAAGTTCAAAATGGAGAACACAAAGCTTATAGGTACACCTTTGGATTTGAACCATAAACTAAGTGTTTATGAAGGTGATCAGATTGATGATCCCAAAGAGTATAAAAGCTTAGTTTGTAACTGGATATATGCTACTCACACAAGAGCAAACATATCATATAATGTGGGATTGCTTGGTCAGTTCATGCACCCACCTAGAAGGCTACACATGGATGCTACAAAGAAAGTACTTAAGTACCTCAAAGGGACACTCAATGAAGGTATCTATTATCCTAACTCTTCATATTTGTATATTAAAATCTTATTAACCTTAAAAAAGTTAATGTCGCTACGATCAGAAATAGTTATCCACTTCCAATCACAAAACACCTATTGGAGCATGTTGCGGGCAAGGAAGTTTATAGCTTCCTTGATGGATTTTTAGGTTACAATCAAGTAGCCATTGCCCCAGAAGATCAACACAAAACAGCTGTTGCCACAGAGTGGGGAATCTTTGCATTTCGTGTGATGCCATTTGGGCTCACCAATGCACCTGCAACATTCCAAAGGCTCATGTGTCATGTCTTCAAAGAGTTCTTGCGAAAGAGCTTAGAAGTGTATGTGGATGATTTATGTGCTCATTCCCAAGAAAGAAGATTTCACATCCCTGAGCTCAGACAAATCTTCAACAAGTGTAGAGAATATCGAGTGTGTTTGAACCCAAAAAAGTGTGTGTTCATGGTGCATCAAGGTAAAATCTTAGGTCATATTGTTTCTAAGAATGGAATCTCAACAGATGAAGATAAGGTACTAGCCATAGGGCAAGTGCCAAGGCCAAGGAATGTTAAAGAGGTACAAGACTTTATGGGCCCTTGTGGATATTACCGTAGGTTTATCCACATGTACGCAATCATAGCTAGACCCCTTTATGCCTTGTTGTCTAATTTTGAGTGGAACGAGGAATGCGAGAAGTCTTTCAATGAACTGAAGAAACATTTGTGCACAGCACCAATACTGACCACTCCTAATTGGAATAGGCCATTCCATGTCCATGTGGATGCATCCAATCACGCCATAGGATGTGTGCTAGCACAACCCACAGGTGAAGGAAATTTAGATTTTTTACCCATAGCATACACTAGCAGACAACTAACTGCAGCTGAACGAAACTATACCATCACCGAGCGAGAGGGCTTAGGCATGGTTTATGTTGTGAAGAAGTTTAGACACTATTTATTGACCAACAAGTTCAAGTTTTTCACTGATCATCTCCTTAGTAAGATGGTTCCTCTTACTAATGGAATATGACTTTGAAGTCGTTGTTAGGAAAGGTAGAACCCACCTCCGGGCAAATCACCTTTCTCGCATTACTTCAAGAGAGTCACCTCAAGGAGTGTCTGATGAACTACCTGATGCTTATCTCTTCAATTTGGAAGTTGTTCCTAAATGGGAAAATACGTTGATACCATTCCTCACCTTTGGACCCGCAAATAAGAATGTGAAAACCTCGCAAGAAGAAATTGTAAAATCACAAAAATATCACATATTGGTAGGAAGCATGTACAAACAAGATACGGAGGGTGTACTTGCTTGTTGTGTCGAGGATGACGAACATACTAGCTGGTTGCAACAAGCCCATGAAGGATTTCTAGGAAATCACTATTCTAAACAATGAACATTGCAAAATCTAAAACGTTTAGGAGTGTATTGGCCTAGCATGGACAAAGAAATACATGAGTGGATTAAAAATTGTCCAATGTGCAGAGAGAGACCACCAGTGGAGCATGCCACCCTTTATCAAGTGTCATTGATTCCTGATTGGAGTGCTCCATTGGTAGAGTTTATGAGATTGGGAACCTTACCCAAAGAGGCTAGTGTAGCAAGAAGACAAAGCATGGAGCAAGAGGCTCAGGACTATGCTTTAGTTGGAGACAACTTATATCAAAGAGGCAAGGATGGTTATCTAAGATTGTGCATTCACGAATCAAACTATTTGAAAGTCTTAGAAACTGCACACAGCGATGTTGCAGGTGGACACTTCGATCTTGATCGAGTAATCAAGACCATTCTATTCTCAAGAGTTTGGTGGCCCACTCTTCATATGGATGCTCATACCTATGTGAAGAAATGTGACACATGCCAATGTGCACAATATCCTATCAGAAAAGACGAGATGCCTTTGAGGCCCATGATGGGAGGACGTGCATTCTCGAAGTGGGGTATAGACTTCATAGGTCCTATTAACCCCCCAGCTAGAAACTCCCATGCAGAGTATATTATTGTAGCCACAGATTACCTTACAAAGTGGGTAGAAGTGAAAGCCACAACAAAGAATGATGCTCAAACTATGGCTAAGTTCTTATTCGAGAATGTGTTCACGAGATATGGGCTACCAATAGAGTTAGTGAGCGATAGAGGCACACACTTCTTGAATGAGGTCATTGGAAATCTTCTCCAAGAATTCTTGGTGATACATAAGAAGTCTGCCCCCTATCATCCACAAGCTAACGGACAAGCCGAGAGCACCAATAAGATCATATGTAATGTATTGACAAAACTGGTAAATAATAAACGGTCTGATTGGGACAAACAACTTCATCATGCTGTTTGGGCTTATCGAGTTGCCTACAAAACGGTACTCAATGCCACCCCATTTCAGATGGTCTTCGGACAGAATGTTGTTCTACCATTGGACTTCCTCATCCCAGTCTTAAAAGTAGCACAAGAGCATGAGTGGAATGGACATGAATTGTCCTCTAGGATCTTTGATCTAGAACGCTTAGGTGAGACAAGGCTACGCACAGCGGCAGGCATCTATGCTGCAAAGAAAAGACAAAAGGCATACTTTGATGCACACATCAAAGATAAAGGATTGAAAGAAGGAGACCTAGTGCTGGTTTATACGCTAAAGCAACATGCCCGTAAGTTGGAAAAAAGAGGATATGGACCCATGATCATTAATAGAATTTCCACTAGCGATGCAGTTCAGTTGGCCACTTTAGAAGGAGATATCTTGCCAAACTATATTAGTGGATGTAGAGTCAAGTTATACCAAGAACCTCCTATAGAGGATATGCTTACGAGACTCAACACTGCTAAGAAGCAAAAAGAAGAGGAGTTAAGGGTGAGGGAAGAAGCACAGGCAGAGGCTAGAGAGCGTATTCGACGAAATAAGTTAAGGTGACTAGGCCTAGATGTCAACTCAAAAGCCCAAAATATTACATGGATATGTGCCAAAAATCGGGTATAACTACTTCTTAAGTCATTGATCAACGTCCCTTTGTGACCATAGAGATAAGACAAGGAAAGGGTGCCAGGACTGTGAAAGCATTGATTGAGTCAGGTGCAGCAAGTAGTGCAGTTAGACTGTCCTACTGCCAAACTTGCAGTTGAGCATCAATCCCATAGAAGCTTATCTCATAGGATTGGGAGGTGTGGAAACCCCTTGTTTGGGCGAGGTGGAACTTCCCATCTACCTTCAAGATGTTCCAATGAAAGTCAAAGTGCTAGTGTGTCAAGATGAGAACCTTACAGAACCACTTGTCTTGGGTCAAGATTGGATCTATGACCATGCAGTTAACTTAAACCTAAGAAGTCAAATTCTTCAAGTTTGGGTACAGGAACAATGCATTACATTAGAATTAGAGAACTACATGCTCACAAATCTAGATGTCCCATATTCTCTTAGTTCTTCTAAGACTAATCATCTGGAAGAAGATGTTACATGTGTCAAAAGTTCTATGATCTAGAAGGACTCAATCATGGAAGGAGAGTCGCAAAGGCAAGCAAACCCTCCTTTTTTGAAGAGTAAAGCATCCATAGTAGTTCAACCTCAGAAGCAAGCACAACAATTCAAGACAATTGCTATAGCAAATAGAAAGACACCCTTCAACAAAAAAACAGTTCTGAGCATGAAGGAGATCTCGGTACGCAAAGGAGAGCAACCACCAGCCTTGCCCCCACAAATCCCATGCAGGCAAGCCAACCAGGCCAGAAGACGAAGGAAGAAGCTTGGACAATCTCAACCACAAGGTATCCGACAAGTTTGGGTGCCTAAGAAATTAGCTGCAGCTCAACAAGGGCGATTAGAGATGTGGGTACCTAAGACGCTCTTACATCCACAACAACCTATGTTCTCCCACATGCGAAAGGTCACAACAATGAAGCCACAAAGAGAAAAGGGTAAGAACCGCATACAGAGATTGAAAGAAGATCAAGTCACCTCTTCAACAATAGTAGGAAGACATGTAAAAAGGGTATGGGTTTGGAAGCCAAAAGTACAAGTATCCTCCACCGAACCAAAGCGCCAACCACACTGGATACCACAGTTAAAAAAGCATCCAAAGAGGAAGACGCCTGAAGTGATCTCTACAGTGCCAAATGCTGTTCTAAAATGGACTCCAATAAGGAGGATTACATCAGTTCGATACCCAATGGATACCTCCACCAAAGCCGGCATCAACATCCACAAATAACATCGAAAGCCTTGACGAGTGACAACCATGTGCTCCTTGCACAACCTTGTCTTTTGCACCATTCAGGTCATGCATTTCCAAAGTATGCATTAATATAGGGCCACATTACATGGCCGTGCATAGACACATGTCTTCTTATTTTGTGACATTGTTTCAAAAAAAAAAAGAGAGAGAAAGAACTTGCTCCCAATTGTCGCTCATGGAACATTAATGAGTCATGCTTAGTTGAAGATTGAACCATCGATTACTGGGCATTTATCAGCTTGGATAGAAGTGTGTCTCGGCTAGCAGATGGTATAATTGCTGCCTTATCTGGTAGATGTCAAGAACTTGGCATGAACATAATTCAATTCTCAGTATTTGGTGAATGATGCTTTGAAAAGAGGAGACAGGATCAGCCACTCAAAAGATCTCATCAGTGGACCATCAACATGGACATTCATCAACAATGTTCCAACCCAAAGGCTGAGTGTACAACACAAAGAGATGAACATCGATCGACCTTTGTTGAAGCTCAAAGTCAAGGACAAAGCATGGAAGCACATCAAAAGGTGGACACACAAGGAAAGGGAGCAAGTAGGGAGCTCCAAGAAGTGTATGTCAAATTTTCAAAAGAATCCCCTACAACAATAGTGATTTTCATCACTAAAAACCATTGTAAATACCATTTTCTATTTTTAGTAACTCCATTTTGTTCAAGCCAAGGAGTCCTTGAGCTTGAGGAGTATTAGAAGTATCATCCTACCAATTTTCATAATTTTTAGACTTCGTTTGAGCCCTCAAATAAGCCTGGAACCTAATTTTTAACTAGGCCAGACACTAGGTCTGGACAAGGCCAAAACTAGTCCAAAAACTATAAAAAGAGCTAGAAAGCTCACTTTTGAGGTTAGCTGGTTAGAGAATAGAGCTTTTGTAAGAGAACTCTTTTGCAATCGAAGCTTTCCATTGTTCCTCTCTTTGATCTTACTTTGTGCGCGTGTGTGTGTATGTGTATGCATGTTTGTGTGCTTTCACTCACGCACTTGTGCCTTCACTTGCTCGTGGTCTTCGTACCGGTCCTCACGTCTCCGCGGATTGACAAGTAAAGGAGGTGGTGCTTACGCTTGAGCTACACCAAATTTTGGCACCGTTGCCGGGGAGAGAGCTTCGAGGACGAGCGTTGTGATGGTAAGATCATAGATTTGCGACGTTGGAAGGTAAAAAACTGTCATTTCAGTTCATTTTCTGTTTTTTCCTCTTCATCTTCATCATCATCATCATCTCCACCTTTTTCCATCTTCTTCTTCATTGAAATTTCTTGTTTTTTAGTGCATTTTCACCATTTCCATACCATTCTTCATGCATTATTGTGTGAGAGGGAGATAGGAGGTGCAAGAGAGAGCAAGCGCTGAGTTTTTTCATGATTTTTTGCACATACGGAGCTTGCCATTGCTCGGCGCTCAAAAATTCAAAGTTTCCGCCAAAAAACGCGATTCTGTGAAAATTCAAATTTTTTTGAAAAATCACGATTTTTTGTTTTCCTGCCTAAAAGTTGGTTGAAGGAATCACGATTCTGTGGTCATTCTCAGAATCGCGATTCTGTGATTGTGCTCGAAATCGTGATTCTCACAAATCACGATTTTCAGCCAAAAAATACGATTCTGAGAATCGATGTTGTGAAAACACGATTCTGTGAAAACACGATTTTCTGCTCAAAATCGCGATTCTCACCAATCACAATTTTCAGTAAAAACATGATTTTGTGAAAAAGGAGATTCTGTGAAAACACGATTTTTTGCTCAAAATCGTGATTTTCAAAAACACGATTTTATGCTCAACATCGCAATTTTCATAAATCACGATTTTCAGCCAAAAACACGATTTTGTGAAAACACGATTCTCAAGGCTCAACATCGCAATTTTCAAAAACACGATTCTGTGCTCAAAATCGCGATTTTCACAAATCACAATTTTCAACCAAAAAAACACGATTCTGAGAAGACACGATTCTGTGGTTGTGCTCAAAATCGCGATTTTCAAAAACATGATTCTCTGAGAAAAAATTGTGATTTTCAAAAACACGATTCTGTGCTCAAAATCGCGATTTTCAAAAACACGATTCTCTACTCAAAATCGCGATTTTCAAAAACACGATTCTCTGCTCAAAATCGCGATTTTCAAAAACACGATTCTGTGCTCAAAATCGCGATTCTCACAAATCACGATTTTCAGCCAAAACACGATTTTGTGAAAACTCGATTCTTAAGGTACAAAATCGCGATTTTCAAAAACACAATTCTGTGCTCAAAATTGCGATTCTCACAAATCACGATTTTCAGCCAAAACATGATTTTGTGAAAACTCGATTCTCAAGGTACAAAATCGTGATTCTCTGAAAGTTCACAAAATCGCGATTCTCTGAAAGTTCACAAAATCGCGATTCTCTGAAAGTTCACAAAATCGCGATTCTCTGAAAGTTCACAAAATCGCGATTCTCTGAAAGTTCACAAAATCACGATTTTCTCCAAAGGCCCTGTTTACCTGTTTTGACCCCCAAGAGCCTGATTTGACATAACTTTTTCATCCAAAGTCCATTTTTTGAGCTCTATAGCTTGTTGGAAAGCTCGTTTCGAAGGTGGGCTTCAAGTGGGACTAGGAAACCTGTTGGTGTAAATCAAGCCTTCACACTTAGCTTTGATATCAATCTTGAAGACTTCACATAAAGCTTGGACCTTGGAAGATTAGATTGGAATTCTTTGAAGGATATATTTACATGAATCAAGAACCATAGGAACCTACTCTTATTGTTCTTACCATTTATCTCATGTAAAAGTCTATATGACTTTAACCACTCTTGTAATCACACCTACTTGAGAAAGTCGTGGAAAATTGAAATTTGTAATGGAGAGAATATCTCCCTAAGTTTAGTGGAGAGATTTTAGGGAGCTTCAATTTGAATTTCAAAATCAAATGACCAATCAACTCTTATAAAAGCTATGAAGAAAAGTCGCGGGTTAGCTTGTTCATTTTTCAGCTCATATCCCGAGGCTAATCCATCTATCTCTGAGTGTGTGAGTGCTACACCATAGCCTACACATCTGAGTACCATTGAGCATCACATTCTATGCCAATGGGAATGTACAATCAATAGAATTAATACATAGCATTACATTCATAATCTCTGGTTTCTCTGAGTGACTATCTCCAAGTCTGTCAACTTCCAAGAGGCATATCTCAAGATCTACTGAACCAATTTGGATGATTCAAAGTGCATTGGATTCAGCTCAAAGTATACTATACACCTACAAAATTTCAAGGCCATTGGATCAACCATTACAGAGAAATCTCAGTCGAGGTGCTCACTGGTCTGTGACTGTAAGTCTCCTAAAAAATCGGGGGTGTACCTTATTTTGCTAAAGTGATTTCTCTGAGTATAGTTTATCATTTCCTTTCATTCCACTTGCAAATGGGAGATTACTAAGCTAATAGAATATCTTTAGAAGGAATTTTGCTAATTGTAACTACACTGGTCACACTGAGCATAACACTGAGCAGGTGTCACTACCAAAATAGCAAGTTTTTCAGGATTTTGAAGTCACAAATAGTCTGTCTTGATTTGATAATTACTTATAACATTTGCAAAGCACATATATGGTTTCTTGGTATCATTTGGAAGCTCAAGGAGTCTACTAAGCATATTTGGAATCAAAGGAGGGCTGGTGTGAAGCAGGTCTAGCAGCACCAACTAATCTTCTGAGTGCATCCAACCATCACTTCCAACAGTGGTATCAGAGCATATAAGGTAACATGGGTGATGGTTTCCCTTCCTTCATTGACAAATTAGACAGGAACAACTACCAAGCTTGGTCTCTAAGGATGAAGACCTATCTACAAGGAAGGAGCTTGTATGGATTCATCTCAGGAGATGAGGAATGGCCCTCATTTAAAGCTAGAGGCCTACCCACCAAGGAAGAGCAAGAGAGACTCAATCAATGGTGTGCAAAAGATGCCTTGGCAAGGTCATATCTTCTAAACTCTATTTCTGATTTCCTTCTACCACACATAAGGAATTGCAAAACTTCCCAAGAGACTTGGGAAACCTTGTCAACTTACTTTTCATCAAGCACAAGGGCCAGAAAGAATCAGCTATGGATTGAGTTTACCACTCTTAGGAAGCAATCAAAGCAATCTGTCTCAGATTTTGTTACCAAAGTCAAGGACATTGCAGATCAACTTGCAAGTGTTGGAGAGGAGATTGAGGAAGAGCAAATAGTCAGACAAGTAATCAATGGACTAAAGGCAGATGACAAGTGGGAGAGCTTTACCACAGCAATGGACTTATACATGGACATCCAAGCACCTGATTTAACAACTCTGATTGGACAACTCTTCACTCATGAAGCAAAGCTTACAAGAATGGAGAGCAATCAAAAGGTAACAATCCCTCTGCCCTATATACTGATAAGAAGTCTAAAGACAAGGGTAAGAACAAGAAAGTTGATGAAGAAGGATCTACCTCTCAAGCAAACTATGCAAGGAGAGGTAGGTCTTCCAGAGGTAGGGGCAGAGGAGGTAAGTCAGGTAGGGGGAGACCCTACAACCAATCTCCATGCAACATTTGTGGCTTGTCTAACCATACCACAGATGAATGCTACAAAAACTACAAGAACCAAAGAGGAAGAGGTCACCAAAGAGGAGGATACTCTCAAGGCAGAGGCAGATTCAACCAATCTCAAGGCTACCATGGCTACAACAATAATTATAACAACAACTACAATCACAATGGCAACTATCAAGGTGGATACAGGAATAGGAAAGACTACAACAATTATGCAGAGGAGCAAGATGACTCCCTATTGATCATGAATATGACATCTAAGTCAGGTATCAATGATGATCACTTATTCTATATTGATTCAGGTTGCTCTAATCATGTAGCTGGAAATGTTGCATTACTTTCTGATTTGGAAGAACCCAAAGGCAAGCACCAAGTGCAGACAGGTGATGACACTAAACATTCAGTTGTTAAAGTAGGCAATGTCAAAACTAGTGATGGTAATCAGAATCTATTGAGCAGAGTATTGTATGTTCCAACAATCACCAAGAATCTGATGAGTGTAGGTCAGATTGTGGAAAAAGGTCTACAGGTGAGGTTCACTCAACATGGTGCATATGTGGAGGATCCAAGACATGGATTCAGAAGGATAGCCAAGGGAGAAAAATCAGGTAGATTGTTTACCTTTGAACTTGAAGACACTAAGAATATTGCTTTGTACAACTATAAAGATCAAACCCTATCAGAATTGGAGATTTGGCACAAGAGATTAGGTCACATTGGAGAGAGGACCTTAAAGCAAATGAGTAGGGATCAATGTGTGCTTGGGATACCTAATGTATCCAAGCAACACATGATATACAAGTGTGGGGCTTGTCAATTTGGTAAGTCACACAGATTGCCCTATACCAAGAAAGGTTTTATGCATGAAGATTATCTGGAATTGGTGCATACAGATGTTTGGGGACCTAGCAAGGAGCCATCCATATCTGGATCAAGGTACTATGTGTCCTTCATTGATGACTATAGCAGGTGGACTGTCTTATATTTCATGAAACATAAAGATGAAGTATTTAATTGTTTCAAGAGGTACCTTGCACTAGTTGAAAATCAAACAGGTAGACATTTGAAGAAGCTAAGGTCAGATGGTGGTGGAGAATACTTCTCCAATGACTTTGAAGAATTCTTGCAGGAAAGAGGCATCAAGAGGGAGATTACTACAAGGTACTCACCTGAACAAAATGGGGTAGCTGAAAGAAGGAATAGACTCATTGTAGAGACAGCTAGGTCTATGCTAAATGAAAAGAAATTGCCAAATTATCTTTGGGCAGAGAGTGTATCTACTGCCACATATTTAATTAACAGGTTGCCATCAAAGACACTTGATGGAATGACACCCTATGAGGCTTGGCATGGTAAGAGACCATCTCTGGATCATTGCAAAATCTTTGGTTGTGTTGCATATGTGCATATTCCCTCACAGGTAAGGGGAAAGCTAGACCCTAAAGCTGAAAAGTGTATCTTCATTGGTTATGATTTGAATCAGAAGGGATACAGATTTTACAACCCCTCAAACAAAGGCTTCAAGGTAAGCAGAGATGTCATCTTTGATGAGAATGATTCATGGTATGAAAATGAATGCAGGAAGGTAAGTCTACCTTATGACATGGAAGAAGACTTTCCCAAGCTTATCAAGCAAGAACCAATTCAGAAAGAAGACTCAAGCTCAGATGATGAAGACACCATCAACATTGAAGAGTTCAAGGCTTGGAAATCCAAAGGGAAAATGAAGATGAAGAAGCTAGAGGATATACCAGAATCCTCAACTCAAGCTATGAGGAGATCTCAGAGAGAAAGTAAGAAGCCTATTAGATATGGGTATGATACTTCTCTTGTAACTAAGCATTCTGTATATCTTGCAAAGGATCTCTTGAGTGAAGAACCAGGTACATTTGAAGAAGCAATCACTAAACCAGAATGGAAGGAAGCAATGGATGAAGAAATGGAGGCTCTCAAGGAGAGTGACACTTGGGACTTGGTACCCAAGAAGGACTCCATGAAGGTGATAGGATCCAGATGGATCTACAAACTCAAAAGAAATTCAGATGGTACAATAAACAGGTATAAAGCTAGGTTGGTAGCCAAGGGTTTTGCACAAACCCAAGGCATTGATTATGAGGAGACATTTTCTCCTGTGGCAAAGATGCCAACTATCAGAGTTATGGTGAGTGTAGCTGCATCCAAAAATTGGAACATGTACCAATTGGATGTGAAGAATGCATTCTTGAATGGATGGATATCTGAAGAAGTCTACATGTCACAACCACCTGGCTATGAAGATCCAAAGAAGGTAAATCATGTTTGTAAATTGAAGAAGGCTCTGTATGGATTGAAGCATGCACCTAGAGCATGGAATTACAGGTTGACAACCTACCTTCTAGACCAAGGATTCATAATGAGTAAAGCAGATACTTCATTGTTTATCAAAAGGAACAATTCAGAGGTAATATACTTGTGTGTCTATGTTGATGACATCATTATTACAGGAAATGATGTTCAGGGAATTAGACACATCAAAGGACAGATGATGAAGGAATTCAAGATTAATGATCTTGGATTATTGAAGTACTTCCTAGGACTTGAATTGGTCTATACAAATTCAGGTATCTTTATTACTCAGAAGAAGTATATTCAGGACATGGTCAAGAAGTTTAATTTGCAGGAAGCTAAAGTCTCATGCACTCCTATGGAGGTCAACCATAAACTCAGTGCTCATGAAGGGGAAGAACTCCAAGACATTACAGGTTACCAAAGTATGGTAGGCAGTCTTAATTATGCTACCTTAACCAGGATTGATATATCATATGGTGTTAGTGTACTTAGCCAATTTATGCACAAACCAAGAGTACCTCATTTAGAGGCAGCAAAGAAGATAGTAAAGTACCTAAAGGGAACACAAAATCATGGTTTGTACTTTCCTTATTCATCAGACATTGATATTAAGGTGTATTCAGATGCAGATTGGGCAGGTTGCAAGGATGACAGGAGAAGCACATCTGGTTACATATGTTTTGCAGGTGATAAACCAATTTCTTGGTCATCCAAGAAACAACCTACAGTAGCTTTGTCATCTACTGAGGCAGAGTATAGAGGGCTAGCAAATGCCACTCAAGAAGCTATCTGGTTGAAGCTTTTATATTCAGAATTAGGCCTATACACAAGGCCACCAATCATCTTTGGTGATAACACAAGTTCTCTTCACCTTGCAGCAAATCCAATTTATCATGCTAGGACAAAACACATAGAGGTTCATTACCACTATGTGAGGGAGAAGTTACTTAGCGAAGATATCCAATTGTCATATGTGTCTACTAATATGCAATGTGTAGATTTGCTTACTAAAGCTCTCGATGGAAGCAAGCTATGCAGATTTAAATCCATGATTGGATTGCAGGAAATAATTGAAGACTAGAGATGAAGACTTGAGCCAAAGTGTTTGGCTTGAGGGGGAGCTGTTGGTGTAAATCAAGCCTTCACACTTAGCTTTGATATCAATCTTGAAGACTTCACATAAAGCTTGGACCTTGGAAGATTAGATTGGAATTCTTTGAAGGATATATTTACATGAATCAAGAACCATAGGAACCTAGTCTTATTGTTCTTACCATTTATCTCATGTAAAAGTCTATATGACTTTAACCACTCTTGTAATCACACCTACTTGAGAAAGTCGTGGAAAATTGAAAGTTGTAATGGAGATAATATCTCCCTAAGTTTAGTGGAGAGATTTTAGGGAGCTTCAATTTGAATTTCAAAATCAAATGACCAATCAACTCTTATAAAAGCTATGAAGAAAAGTCGCGGGTCAGCTTGTTCATTTTTCAGCTCATATCCCGAGGCTAATCCATCTATCTCTGAGTGTGTGAGTGCTACACCATAGCCTACACATCTGAGTACCATTGAGCATCACATTCTATGCCAATGGGAATGTACAATCAATAGAATTAATACATAGCATTACATTCATAATCTCTGGTTTCTCTGAGTGACTATCTCGAAGTCTGTCAACTTCCAAGAGGCATATCTCAAGATATACTGAACCAATTTGGATGATTCAAAGTGCATTGGATTCAGCTCGAAGTCTACTATACACTTACAAAATTTCAAGGCCATTGGATCAACCATTACAGAGAAATCTTAGTCGAGGTGCTCACTGGTCTGTGACTGTAAGTCTCCTAAAAAATCGGGGGTGTACCTTATTTTGCTAAAGTGATTTCTCTGAGTATAGTTTATCATTTCCTTTCATTCCACTTGCAAATGGGAGATTACTAAGCTAATAGAATATCTTTAGAAGGAATTTTGCTAATTGTAACTACACTGGTCACACTGAGCATAACACTGAGCAGGTGTCACTACCAAAATAGCAAGTTTTTCAGGATTTTGAAGTCACAAATAGTCTGTCTTGATTTGATCATTACTTATAACATTTGCAAAGCACATATATGGTTTCTTGGTATCATTTGGAAGCTCAAGGAGTCTACTAAGCATATTTGGAATCAAAGGAGGGCTGGTGTGAAGCAGGTCTAGCAGCACCAACTAATCTTCTGAGTGCATCCAACCATCACTTCCAACAAAACCAAGGGGGCTCTAAAGGATTTTTGAACCATACCAAGGGGAAATTTTGGACTCTTTGCCAAAGCTTATGAACCTGAGATCTAGTAGAAACCTAGGAAAGGATAGACAAAGCATTAGATCTTCTCAGTCCAGTGTCAACCACACAACAAAGTCTTGGGCACAACAACTAAGTGGTTGTCCCTACGTACTAAACTCTGACACAAGTGACTCAGAAATGTCTTTTAGCATGGGAAAACTTGTAGGTGGCTCAAGAACTGATTATTTACAAACACCAGAAGGTCCCTATAAGACACAATTGGAATATATTCGGACCAACCGATTAGGTGCTCGCATCTATGAGGATGGCCTGAGGCGATCAGTGGTCCAACTAAAAAATCCAGATCAATCCTTCGGACTTGAACACCCGGTGGTCAAGTTCGAAGAGGGTTCATACATTGATAAGGAAGGAACCATGTATGTGTTCACCAACCTACCAGATAAGACCGATGATTTTGGAAATGTCATTCATGAGAATGAGATAGGAGACCTAGAACAAGGAAATGTAGGACAGGGACCCCAGACTCCTAGAGGTAAGTCAGTTCTGACCAGAGTGATCACACCAGATTGGATCCCTCAAGACAACAAAAGCATAGAACTCTTCTTGAATAGAGAAACAGAGGAAGCCTTTTGGAGATTCATGCCAGATCAACCTAGCCAATTGGGCATAGTCATCATCTATGAATTCAAAGATCTTGAGATACCAGGCAAAGTTGTCTACCTGGATAACACATCAGAGAAGATATTCTTGGTAACAGAACATGATAGACATGCATATACTTGGAAGAGTGAATTGATTTTCCCTCCACCAAGATCCAATGTTTCCCATGGCCTCCAAGGAGTAGGATCATCCCACGCTCATGAAGCCCAGAGAGAAAGAACTAGAGAGAGACCTGAGGTAAGTTTTGCACACACCGTGGGTAGGAATAGGTCAGGAGTTGAAAATGAAAGACCTGAAAGAGAGAGACATCAAGCACATAGGCAACAAAGATATGAACAGGATTTTCCATTGCCTAGACCCCGTGAGCACCCAAGAACCCTTAGACCCACTCAAGTGATCAAGGCAATGAAGAATTATTTTGACGGGTCAGGAGATCCTTATGATCATGTGGCCGAGTTCAAACAAGTGTTAAGAGCTGAGCAGGTTGAGGACTTGTTCACCCAGTACGAGGCATTTGGTTTGACTCTTAAGGGCACTACCTTGGCTTGGTTTCAACCACTGAGTAGTCGCAACTATCGCGATACAGGTCAACTGCTAGACGAATTCATTGTAGAATTTTCCAAGAGTGGTATCAGGCATAACACATCATCTTTGATCCACAGCTTCAAGCAGACACCCCAAGAAACAGTGTGGCTAGCAGGTAGAAGGTTCAGATAGTATCTAGAGAGATGCCGTGCTCCAGAGTTACCCACACCAGCCAAACAAGTGGCTTTGTTTTTAGATGGCTTACTAAGCACTAAGTTAAGATCATATGTGTACTTGAAAGAGCCTAGATCCATAGAAGAGTGTGTGCGGACGTGCATTGACATAGAAGATAACTTGGGAAAGGAATTAGGATTGTCCAAACTCTATAAGGATTCTGATAGTTCTACTAGTCATACTTCAAAAATCTCCACGGAAATAGAGGAGATAGCTGAGCAAGTTGCCAAGAAGCTGGGAGTCCAAAATAGACAAACACAGAGAGTCACCCCATTGAATCGGTGTTATACTTGCGGAGGCGACCACATGGCTAATGTATGCCCAATGCAAAACCAAAACATTAGAGAAAGGAATGTTCCATATTGCACTATTGACAGAAAATACACGAACCACACAGCTCAAGATTGTCCTTACAATAGGCAGGCAGTTAGACAAACTTATCAGCAACCTTACCAACAAGGTAGGTATCAGAACCAATACCAACAGCCATATTATCAACCACAACAGCAATATCAGGCACAATATAGGCCACAACCAGTCTTGGGAAACCAACCACCAGCTCCTGCCAACGTGATTCCAGTCAAGTATGTTGTGGGAGAAGAAAATCCAAATAGAGCATTGGTGCCACTAACCCCATTGATACCAGATAATGACTCTCATGCTCATAGTTCACACTACTCCCATGAAGGTAGTCCACATGCTTATTGCACAGAGTCACCTGAACATAGTGAGATTTACCCGTATCAATATGAGGCACAACCTATGGAACGAAATTGGGAGCCAGAATACTCCAATGTCATGTACACAAATCCTAACCCTAGGCCCCAATTGAGACAAATGAGACCACAAGCCCCTAGAGGATTTTGTTTAAGATGTCAAGGTGACCATTTCCTTCGTGATTGTCCCCACCCACCATCTCCGAGTCAAGGACACGCTATCACAATACAAGCTTTTTGTCCTGATTGTGGAAAAGACCATCTCCCCAGAGATTGTCCAAGAAACCCCTCAAGTGCACCCAAGATTACACCTATTAATGTGGTAGGCTTAGTGGCGGATTCAAGTTCAAGTAGTAGTAATGTGGCACCTGTACAGGCAGTTACTAGGGCACAAGCATTAAAACAAGATAAACCAGCAGAACAATCGGAGTCGAGTGAATTAGGAGAGCCTAGTAAGAGGAAAACAAGAACATGGAAGGATACCAGAGAAAAGGCCAATCGTAAGTGGAATAAAAAGTTAGCGAAACTAGAAGAAAGCTTGAAAGACGCAAAAACAAAAATAGAAGACATTGCATCTCAAAACCCCTCGCATGCCGAAACTCCATCCACTCCACCTCATCCCACCCCACCACCCATTGTAAATAGACTGCAACCAGGGTCTGTTCTTGCAGATCCAACCCCAGAAGGCTTGGACATGATGATCAAAGCCTACCAGGCTCGACTTCAAGAAGGGCCAACGGTTGCAAACCTAGATAAGAGTTACCCTAGAGCAGACTTAGAGATTGAACGAATGAAAATGTGCATGAAAATGGTAGAACAAGCTCAAGCTATACTGGAGACTAGTCAAAAGTTCAATCAGACAAACTTTCTCAAACCGGATTTGCATTTCCAGGGCTTACTAGAAAGATTAGAGCAATTGGTAAACAAACCACAAGTTTCTTTACCGCCACAGGCTCAACCAGTTATTGAGAGAAGAAGCTCACCACCAATGGGAGCTTATGTTCCTAATTCCACGGATGCCGGAATACCTCCTTCAATTCAACAGTACTCTCAAGAGTTCTTGCCGGAAATACAAGAAGATAAATGGGCCAAGGAGAAGGGTAATTCCCCTCCTATTCCTGAGATTGATGATCTTCATGATCAATTTCCCCAAGACATTCCATCTATTTACGGAGATGAAGCAGAACAACAAGAAGACGAAAGGTTAGATTTTGAATCTAATACCTTAGAAGAACTGCCTCAATTTCCAGGCCCATGGGAATTTGAATCTCTCCAGATTAGAGCTCCCACAATACTAGTAAGAAATGAAGACTCAGTGGTTCCAAGGAACACTGATGTCGTGAAGAACACTAAGGTTCAATGTCATCTAACTGTAGAAGAGCTGCTCAAAGCAAAACTTGAGCTATGGAATCATGTGAAGGATCAGGTTCCAGAACTTGATTCCAACATGCCAAAAGCAGGCTCTAAGCAAAGGGTACCAGAGATACCTCTAGACAAAATAGGGGACATGTGTGAGGGTGAAGAAGGTAATACTTATCTTCCAATCACCTACCAAGGTTACACAACCAAAGCAATCATAGATTCAGGTGCTGGTGTTGCCATTGCGACCACCTCCTTGTGGAAGCAATGGGGCAAACCCACATTAAGACCAACCAGAATGAAGCTTCAAATGGCCGACGGTCATTTTGAAAGACCTATAGGATTGCTCGAAGGGATAACTCTAACCACTTGTGGTGTGGAGTTTGAACATACATTTGCTATATGTGACTTTGAGAAAAATAACGTCTATGAGATGATCCTAGGAAGACCCTTCCTACGACAATTGCAAATAGTACAAGATTGGGGAACCAACTCCTTGTACTTGCAACACTTAGGGGTCACCACCAAGGTCAATTTGAAGGATTACACCTTCAGAGATGTACCACCCCTACAGTGGAATTCTATCCACAAAGCGAGAGAAGATTCCATCTCTATGCATTCTGAAAGTTCACCTGATCCATCATGGCTGCATGAAGATACTCATTTGTGGATGTGCAAGGTCGCAGAGGAAGAGGAAAAACGCTTGAAGGCGCGAGAAGAAGGAACTTCACCAGGAGATAGACCAATTAAAGACCCAGCTTGTACACTGATGATCTTTCCAGATGAGGAATTTGAGCCTCATGGCTGGCCAGAAATCTTAGCCACCATGGACATTGTTGTCAATGAAGAACAATGGACACCTCATTGTGATGAGGAGGGTTATGATATCTCAGTGTTCATGTGTCAGCCCTTGCTAGAAGAATGTGACCCTAGTGATGTCATAGAAGAAGAAGAGAATGACGATGATATAGAGTCCATTGTGATGGATAGTTGCTTTAACTCAGAGCAGCACTATCTAGAAGATATAGGAGTGTTCACCCAAAAAGAAGAAGAACCTATCACAAGTAAAATCAAAGGATGGAAGTGAGAGCAGTCAAAAGAAAAAGAAAATAAAAGCAGTGAAACAAGAAGAGGAGGAATCATTGTTTGAAGTACCAGAAAACTTCAAGAAATATGAAGTTGACGACCGCAAAATTTTGGTACGAATGCCTAAGAGAGAGGCCATCATAGGAGAATCATATGATAATAAAGAAAAGACCAAGAAGATTGTAGTGACCATCGAAGAGAACGAAGAGAGATGCACATATATAGGAGATGACCTAAGTGCAAGAGAAGAAATGGAGCTTGTAGCTCTATTAAGGGAATATAGGGATGTGTTTGCGTGGCACTATAGAGACTTGAAAGGGGTAGATCCAAGAATTTGCTCTCATACTATCCCCATGACTGCTGATGCCAAGCCCACCAAACAGAAGCCCTACACATATAATGACACTTATGCAGCCAAGATAAAAGAAGAAATTGATAGGCTGATTGAAGCTGGATTCATCTATGAGATTGAGCATACTGAATGGGTGTCCCCCATTGTAGTGGTGCCCAAGAAGAACGGGAAATTGCGAGTGTGTATTAACCTTAAAAAAGTTAATGTCGCTACTATCAGAGATAGTTATCCACTTCCAATCACGGAACACCTTTTGGAGTGTGTTGCAGGCAAGGAAGTTTATAGCTTCCTTGATGGGTTTTCAGGTTACAATCAAGTAGCCATTGCCCCAGAAGATCAACACAAAACAGCTTTTGCCACAAAGTGGGGAATCTTTGCATTTTGTGTTATGCCATTCGGGCTCACAAATGCACCTGCACCATTCCAACGGCTCATGTGTCATGTCTTCAAAGAGTTCTTGCGAAAGAGCTTAGAAGTATATGGATGATTTATGTGCTCATTCCCAAGAAAGAAGATTTCACATCCCTGAACTCAGACAAATCTTTAACAAGTGTAGAGAATATCGAGTGTGTCTGAACCCAAAAAAGTGTGTGTTCATGGTGCGTCAAGGTAAAATCTTAGGTCATATTGTTTCTAAGAATGGAATCTCAACAGATGAAGATAAGGTACGAGCCATAGCAGAGCTACCACGACCAAGGAATGTTAAAGAGGTACAAGCCTTTATGGGCCATTGTGGATATTACCATAGGTTTATCCACAAGTGCACAATCATAGCTAGACCCCTTTATGCCTTGTTGTCTAATTTTGAGTGGTATGACGAATGCGAGAATTCTTTCAATGAACTGAAGAAACGTTTGTGCACAACACCAATACTGACCACTCCTGATTGGAATAAACCATTCCATGTCCATGTGGATGCATCCAATCATGCCATAGGATGTGTGCTAGCACAACCCACAGGTGAAGGGAATTTAGATTTGCCCATAGCATATGCTAGTAGACAACTAAACCCAGCCGAAAGAAATTATACCACAACCGAGCGAGAAGGGTTAGGCATGGTATATGCTGTGAAGAAGTTTAGACACTATTTATTGGCCAACAAGTTCAAGTTTTTCACTGATCATCAAGCTTTGTTATATTTGGTCAATAAACCTTGCAATACTGGACGCTTAGTAAGATGGTTCCTCTTACTAATGGAGTATGACTTTGAAGTTGTTGTCAGGAAAGGTAGAACCCACCTTCGAGCAGATCACCTTTCTCGCATCACTTCAGGAGAGTCACCGCAAGGAGTGTCTGACAAATTAACCGATGCTTATCTGTTCAATTTAGAAGTTGTTCCTAAATGGGCAAATAAGTTGGTACCAGTCCTAACCTTCGGCCCTGCAAATAAGAACGTGAAAACATCACAAGAAGAAATTGTAAAATCACAAAAATATCACATACTGGCAGGAAGCATGTACAAACAAGATACTGAGGGTGTATTAGCTTGTTGTGTGGAGGATGATGAACATAGTAGTTGGTTGCAGCAAGCTCATGAAGGATTGCTAGGAAATCACTATTCTAAACAACGAACATTGCAGAATATGAAGCTTCTAGGAGTGTATTGGCCTAGCATGGACAAAGAAATACATGAGTGGATTAAGAATTGTCCAATGTGCAGAGAGAGACCCCCAGTGGAGCATGCGACCCTTTATCAAGTGTCATTAATTCCAGATTGGAGTGCTCCATTGGTAGAGTTTATGAGGTTGGGACGATTACCCAAAGAGGCTAGTCTAGCAAGAAGACGAAGCATGGAGCAAGAGGCTCAAGGCTATGCCTTAGTCGGAGATAACTTATACCGAAGAGGCAAAAATGGTTACTTAAGACTGTGTGTTCATGAACCAGATTATTTGAAAGTCTTAAACTGCACACAGTAGTGTTGCAGGTGGACATTTTGGTCCTGACCGAGTAATCAAGACCATTCTTTTCTCAGGACTTTGGTGGCCAACTCTTCATATGGATGCACATACCTATGTGAAGAAATGCGACACATGCCAACGGGCACAATATCCAGTTAGAAAAGATGAGATGCCTTTGAGACCAATAATGGGAGGACGTGCATTTTCAAAGTGGGGTATAGACTTCATAGGTCCTATTAACCCCCCAGCTCGGAACTCCCATGCAGAGTACATTATTGTAGCCACTGATTACCTTACAAAGTGGGTAGAAGTCAAAGCCACAACAAAGAATGATGCTCAGACTACGGCTAAGTTCTTATTCGAGAATGTGTTCACGAGATATGGGTTACCAATAGAGCTAGTTAGCGATAGAGGCACACACTTCTTGAATGAGGTCATTGAAAATCTTCTCCAAGAATTCTTGGTGATACATAAAAAGTCTGCCCCTTATCACCCACAAGCTAACAGACAAGCCGAGAGCACCAATAAGATCCTCTGTAACGTATTGACAAAACTGGTAAATAATAAACGCTCTGATTGGGACAAACAACTCCATCATGCTGTTTGGGCTTATCGAGTTGCCTACAAAACGGTACTCAACGCCACCCCATTTCAGATGGTCTTCGGACAGAATGTTGTGCTACCATTAGATTTCTTAATCCCTGCCTTAAAAGTAGCACAAGAGTATGAGTGGAATGGACATGAATTGTCCTCTAGGATCTTTGATCTAGAATGCTTAGGTGAGACAAGGCTACGTGCGGCAGCAGGCATCTATGCTGCAAAGAAAAGGCAAAAGGCATACTTTGATGCACACATCAAGGATAAGGGATTGAAAGAGGGAGATCTAGTGTTGGTTTACACACTAAAACAACATGCTCGTAAGTTGGAAAAAAGAGGATACAGACCCATGATCATTAATAGAATTTCCACGAGTGGTGCAGTTCAGTTGGCCACTCTAGAAGGAGATATCTTGCCAAACTATATTAGTGGTTGTAGAGTCAAGTTATATCAAGAACCTCTTACAGAGGACATGCTAATGAGACTCAACACTGCTAAAAAACGAAAAGAAAGAGTGAGAGAAGAAGCACAGGTAGAGGCCAGAGAGCGTATTAGGCGAAATAAGTTAAGGTGATTAGGTCTAGATGTCAACTCAAAAGCCCCAAAATATCACATGGATATGTGCCAAAAATCAGGCATAGCGACTTCTCAAGTCATTGACCGAAGACCCTTTGCGACCATAGAGATAGGACAAGGGAAGGGTGCAAGGACTGTGAAAGCATTGATTGACTCAGGTGCAGCAAGTAGTGCAGTTAGACTTTCCTACTGCCAAGACTTGCAGTTGAACATCAATCCCATAGAAGCTTATCTCATAGGATTGGGAGGTGTGGAAACCCCTTGTTTGGGCGAGGTGGAACTTCCCATCTACCTTTAAGATGTTCCAATGAAAGTCAAAGCGCTAGTGTGTCAAGATGAGAACCTTACAGAACCACTTCTATTTTTAGTAACTCCATTTTGTTCAAGCCAAGGAGTCCTTGAGCTTGAGGAGTATTAGAAGTATCATCCTACCAATTTTCATAATTTTTTGACTTCGTTTGAGCCCTCAAATAAGCCTGGAACCTAATTTTTAACTAGGCCGGACACTAGGTCTGGACAAGGCCAAAACTAGTCAAAAAACTATAAAAAGAGCTAGAAAGCTCATTTTTGAGGTTAGCTGGTTAGAGAATAGAGCTTTTGTAAGAGAACTCTTTTGCAATCAAAGCTTTCCATTGTTCCTCTCTTTGATCTTACTTTGTGCGCGTGTGTGTGTATGTGTGTGCATGTTTGTGTGCTTTCACTCACACACTTGTGCCTTCACTTGCTCGTGGTCTTCATACCGGTCCTCACGTCTCCGCGGATTGACAAGTAAAGGAGGTGGTGCTTACACTTGAGCTACAACCTTCTCCATGGTAAGTATCTTTACTTTGGAAACATCATAACCATGATAGCTTAGGAAACCTCTTCGTCGGCATACCCTTGAGCACTTAGCTCGAGACCCCCAATTTTTGCACCATACTACTTCCGATGCATTTTCCAAGTAAGCATGTATAGGGCGACATTACAAGGCTGTGCACAAGGCACATATTTTCCTCAACCCATGCACGAACACACTTACCCATCATCCATTATGGGTTATGAGTACTTGGAATGACTACTATGAACATCATCTTTGGACGATCTGAGGTCATCAATGGAGACTCACAACGACACAGTCATGCTAGATTCCAAGGCAGAAGCACCTACCAAGGGACTACAACTTGCAAAGGCTTGCAGTGACAAATGAAGAACCGGACAACCAACCTTGTCACATTTGGAAGAGAGACGGATCTGGTTCATCCGAATGGACACTCCCTCTCAAAGCAACCTCGAACAACCATTACAACAAGGGTCTGTCAAGGACGACAGACTCGAGAGGGGGGGGAGTGTTGAAGCTGAAGGTCAAGGACAAAGCACAAGAGCACATCAAAGAGGTGGACACCCAAGAAGAAGGAGCAATTAGGGAGCTCCAAGAAGTGTATGTCAAATTTTCAGAAGAAATCCCTATAAAAATAGTGATTTTCATCACTAAAAACCATTGTAAATACCATTTTCTATTTTTGTAACTCCATTTTGTTCAAGCCAAGGAGTCCTTGAGGTTGAGGAGTATTAGAAGTATCATGCTACCAATTTTCATAATTTTTAGACTTCGTTTGAGCCCTCAAATAAGCCCTCGAACCTAATTTTTAACTAGGCCAGACACTAGGTCTGGACAGGGCCAAAACTAGTCAGAAAAACTATAAAAAGAGCTAGAGAGCTCATTTTTGCGGTTAGCTTGTTAGAGAATAGAGCTTTTGTAAGAGAACTCTTTTGCAATCGAAGCTTTCCATTGTTCCTCTCTTTGATCTTACCTTGTGCGTGTGAGTGTGTATGTGTGTGCATGTTTGTTTGCTTTCACTCACGCACTTGTGCCTTCACTTGCTCATGGTCTTCATACCGGTCCTCACGTCTCCGCGGATTGACAAGTAAAGGAGGTGGTGCTTACGCTTGAGCTACAACATACACATACACATACACATACACATACACATACACATACACATACACATACACATACACATACACATACACATACACATACACATACACATACCCATACGCATACACATACGCATACGCATACGCATACGCATACGCATACGCATACGCATACGCATACGCATACGCATACGCATACGCATACGCATACGCATACGCATACGCATACACATACACATACACATACACATACACATACACATACACATACACATGCACATACACATACACATACACATACACATACACATAGACATACACATAGACATACACATACACATACACATACACATACACATACACATACACATAAAACATACACATACACATACACATACACACATACACATACACATTCACATACACATACACATACACATACACATACACATTCACATACACATACACATACACATACACATACACATACACATACACATACACATACACATACACATACACATACACATACACATACACATACACATACACATACACATACACATACACATACACATACACATACACATACACATACACATACACATACACATACACATACACATACACATACACATACACATACACATACACATACACATACACATACACATACACATACACATACACATACACATACACATACACATACACATACACATACACATACACATACACATACACATACACATACACATACACATACACATACACATACTCATACACATACACATACACATACACATACACATACACATACACATACACATACCCATACCCATACCCATACCCATACCCATACCCATACCCATACCCATACCCATACCCATACCCATACCCATACCCATACCCATACCCATACCCATACCCATACCCATACCCATACCCATACCCATACCCATACGCATACCCATACGCATACCCATACGCATACCCATACCCATACCCATACCCATACCCATACCCATACCCATACCCATACCCATACCCATACCCATACCCATACCCATACCCATACCCATACCCATACCCATACCCATACCCATACCCATACCCATACCCATACCCATACCCATACCCATACCCATACCCATACCCATACCCATACCCATACCCATACCCATACCCATACCCATACCCATACCCATACCCATACCCATACCCATACCCATACCCATACCCATACCCATACCCATACCCATACCCATACCCATATCCATACCCATACCCATACCCATACCCATACCCATACCCATACCCATACCCATACCCATACCCATACCCATACCCATACCCATACCCATACCCATACCCATACCCATACCCATACCCATACCCATACCCATACCGATACGCATACCCATACGCATACGCATACGCATATTCATACGCATATGCATACGCATACGCATACACATACACATACACATACACATACACATACACATACACATACACACACAACTACACACATAGATATACACAAATACACAAAGATACACATAGATACACACAAATACACATATACATATATACCTACATACACATCACATGCACACACAATACATGCACATACACACATATACAGACATATAATATGAATGAATGAAACAATTAAAGTAATAAATCACATATTAAAGATAAAGTAGAATAAAAATCATTAATAAATTTAAGTCATATAGTTCACTTAAAAAAAGAAATTAATTCAATAAACACTCTAAAGTTTCTAAAATTATGAACTCATGCCACACATACAATCAAAAACATAAATGATATATATATATGTATATATATATATATATATATATATATATATATATATATATATATATATATATATATATATATATATATGTGTGTGTGTGTGTGTGTGTATGCATGTATGTATATGTGTGTGTATTAATGTATATAATACATCAAATGTAAATAATATCAATCATTTGAAGAAGCATCCCCATGATCATCATCTGCAATATCATGATCATCACCATGATTTGATGTATATGAAGAGGCATGGGTAGAGGGGTCAATACCATGTGACGATTGATAGTGTCTCTTATGTTTATCAATCCACCTCATCCATATTGACCTCTCCATAATACTCTTGTATTACATATTAAAAAACATAAAACAATAAAACATCAATAATAAAAAAATTATATCAAATTTAATCATAGTAATAAAATTATTTGGATGATCTCTTAAGTTCTCACTCAGACAAGGATATTCGAAATTATAGGATATTCAATTTCATCTTTCTTAGGATTACAACCATAATCCTTACAATACATTGAAAAAAGTGAAAAATATTGATGATTAATGTTTTAAATAAAATAAAAAATATAATTTCAATAATGTATGGCATTTGATATCCCTCTTCCTTGATTTACTTCTACTCTTATTTTGTTGACCATTCTTTTCCTTGTTCTTGCTCCTGGCATGTTGTTGATTCTTTCCTAAGTAAGAATCACGAACATTATATGCATCTCCACTTTGAGTGCCAACCATAGATTTCTTATGAATCTTGTGACTCAAGAGTGCTACACATATGTCATCATAGACTAGTTTACCACTAGGTGCATTATTGCTAATAGCTGTGCAGAACATATCCCATGATGATGACAAGGTGCATAGCAACAAGATTGCTTTCATTTCATTATCCATATCCATTTTTTGAGCTTGTAATTGAGAGAATATAGCATCAAACTCATTTACATAAGCACCAATACTATTTTTGTCCTTCATGCAAAGGTCATATAACATTCTCATCAGATACACTATATTTGATATTGTTTCTTTTTCATATGTGTTTCATAACTTCTTCCAAAGCTCCTCCACACTTTCACAATCCAATATTGTAAACAAACCATTATCTGCTAGGTGCAATTGAATGGTAGACCTAGCCATTTCATCCAACTCATGTTGATCATCTTCATCCATGTCAGCAGGCTTCTTTGAGATTCCATTTATTGGCTTTGATTCACCTTTGAATCAACACATCTTTAATCTGATTCTTCTATAGAGCAAAGTTTGTGCCATCAAATTTTGGGATCTCAAATGGTCTTTGCCTTGTAAGTTGTAGCTCCTCCTATGAACATTGGCACTAGACCCTGATCCAACATATGTGCTTGAGATCTCTGACGGCATGATGATAGAGAAATGGCTAGAGTGATAATGGAGCTAGAATAGTCCAAACACCACTAAGGCTCAAAAAAGGATGATCAAGTGTCATATTTTGGGAAAAATTCAACAGAGTCTCCCCATAAAATTTATTAATGAATAGTAATGACCAAACAAAAGAATTATGTGAACATGTATGTGTTCACATGAATAGGTGTGTCAAGGAGTAAAATCGACCACTATATAGTTGAAAAAAGTCATTTGATTGTTTACAATTTTCAGGTTGGGGTCATCACATGTCGCTTGCTCATTGGTCCACATCATTTGATTGTTCCCCTCCCCTCTACTCCTATAAATATCAGCTACCTTGGTCCCTTCCCATTTTCTACCTTTGACAAGTTTCTCCATACATGCTCTAGAACTCGTACCTCGAATCCAATACACGATCGATTCAAGAGATTATGCTAGTTTGGCCATCTTTGACTGCCTCTATTTGCTTGCATAGGTCATCTATTGCATAAGTAGGAAGAGTAGTGATTAATTTAGGGATGGAAGAGAAGAATCCATTTCTTAGTGTCTCTCCATCTGAGAAACTACTAGATTTCATGGTTCAAGAGGGGCTGAGGGTGAACCATTTTCCGGATGCAATGAAAATGTTCATTTTCGCTTTTGACTTTGAAGCACTTGTGGAGAAGAGTAAGGGATTTCTTATGGATGAATGGGAGAGCTTCGTGAAAATCGTTGGTGGATAGGAAGTTATAATCTCTGGAAAGAAATATATCCACCCAATAATTTTTGGGAAGGATCCTTTGGACATGGCCAAAATCACAAGAAAATGTAGGAAAGCTTCCCTCTTGCCAGGTAGGATGGAATTTTTCCTAGAACATGACAATAATTGTTGCTTAATGCCACTGAACATTGAGTTTTTTATTTGGCTTGATCATATTTCAAGTGAAGAGAATGAAGTATAGAAGCTTAATGAAGAGAAAAGAGCTTCTGTGGATATTTTCCTTGAGAAGTATTTAGAAACTGAAGTCAAAGAAATTGTTGAAGAGATCAACCTTTAGGCTAAACAGGAAGAGATAAAGAACTTTGATGTGGCTACTTTCAGAGTAGAGACAATCATAAGAGAGCCAGTAGAACAAGTGAAGATCTTAGAAAAATCATTGCTTCTCCCAAATCTCTCATATTACTTTATCTCTGGGAGCCGCTTTATTCCTTTGTATTGCGTTTTAAATTGAGTACTTGATTTTTTAAATTATGAGATCCAAATAAAATTCAATTTAATTTTTGTTAGATTGTTCCCATGAACACTCTCTTCCTATGACAATATATATCTTCTTCATATGCATGATTTAGAGTTCAAATTTATCAACAAAATTTTGAAGTTAAATTCTTGGATTGGATACCATCATATCCTTGATTCTATTTTTTATGGATTTTCATCTTGGATATGACATATTTATGAGTAAAAGGCTAAGAAAATTTTACTCGCTTCATGACTAAAATATACGTTTCTATTGGTTATTTATTTACCCATCATTACTCAAAAATATTTGCAACCTTCACAATGCATGAATCTTGAACAAGTCCTTATATGTGGATTGTCTTGGAACCCACACAGAAACAATAAAATAGAAAGTGAGGTTGCTATATTTATGAAGAAGATAAAATCTCTTTGCAATCATTTATCTTGGCTAATGAAAAGACTTACATTAAGTGCAATAGCATTTTTTGGGTGGACTTAGTTTTTCACCAATAGTGTAGTGTTTAACTGTTGGAGTTAGACGTCTGTGGAAGCACACGAACAACACAAGGAAGAAGAAGAAGCTTGGAGCACAACACATAATACTGAATGTATTACTAGAGAATGTTCAAAGATAAGTAGCCCATTAGGGTAATAGGCGTATATACAAGCTAGGGGAAAAAACCTCCTAAAGAGGGAAAAAAGTGCCCCCGTGGTCCTAGTGTGTTCACACACATCACTACCTAAATATATCAACAAATCCCCCCTGGGAGCGATGCAGTGAACAAGCAGCTGGCACTCATGTATAAGGAAGTGCCAAGCTATGTGGAATCAATCCACAAAAGGAAGTAAGCCCAAAGCTTTGCAAAAAGCTTCAATTTTCTCCCGAGGTAGAGCCTTTGTGAAAAGGTCTACAATGTTCTCCTGCGTGGGCACATATGACAAGCTGATCTCTCGAGTAGAGAGCCTCTCTCTGACATAATGATAATGCACCTCAATGTGCTTAGTGTAAGCATGGAACACATAGTTCCTCGCAAATGCCAATGTGCTCTGATTGTCAGTGAAGATGGTGGTGGCAGAAGACTAGTGGCAATATGTTTACAGTCTTCAAGGCCAAAACACAAATCAAACATCTCAAATGAGACATGCAAATCAGCCTTAAAATCAGCATTGTGCTTCTCGTGAGGACCAGTGAGCAACATGTCATCAACATACACACAATGATCAAAAGTACATCATTAGCACGCTTAACATATAAGGTGCTTTCAGTTGGACTACTCTCAAAACCATGTGCAATCAGATAGGCATGTATCTTTTCATAGCAAGCACATGGTGCTTGTTTCAAACCATATAAAGCCTTTCTTAACCTACACACTTGATTTTCATGCCCTTTTTGTACAAAGCCACGGGGCTGAAAAACATACACTTCTTCATGCAAGTCATCATTCAAAAATCCAGTTTTAATGTCCAACTGATGTACATTCCAACCATGATGGGTTGTAAGTGCACAGTTGCTACGAAAAGTAGTCATACGGCATGTAGGTGCAAAGGTCTCATCAAAATCAATGCCTCTTTCCTATGCATAACCCTTTGCAACAAGCCTAGCCTTATACCTGTCAATTGTTCCATCAGGCTTATACTTCAGCTTATATACCCACTTAGTGTCAATGGCCTTCTTGCTAGGGGGCAAGTCACATAAAGACCATGTACCACTCTTCATTATAGCATCATATTAAGATTGCATAACAGCCATCCAATTTTCTGAATTTTGTGCTTCATCAAACAAAATAGGCTCATTCTCATCACAGAGACTAGATGAAGCCATAGCATGGCAATCCGATGCAAGAGAGGCACTATGAGAGCCTGATCGAGTACGCTATGACAAAGGTGCATCTAATTTGCTATCACGCAAAGTCTGCACCAGCCATTTTGGCATAGTTTTTACCTCCTCAATATCAACTCTCTCATCAACAAGTGCATCATGTAAATCTGCATTAGAAATGGGATGATCTGCATCATCACATGAAACTTGCAAAGGCTGAGAAGTTGCCTCATTAGGACCAACACTAGACTCTCCACCTATAAAAAGAGGAAGCAAAGTATCGTACATGTCTTTGGAGCTAACAAATGTCTCCTTAGTACATGAAAGCAATGGATGAATAGCATCTTCCACAAAACCAACATCACGGTTAACCAAAATGCATTTAGTCAATGGATGATACAGATGAAAACCTTTACTTTCAGAACTCTACCCAACAAAAATACATTTTACTGCTTTATCATCCAATTTTCTGTGATGTTGTTGAGGCACTAATGCATATGCCAAACAACCGAAAACATGTAGATGAGCAACAAATGACTTGCGACCATGCCAAGCCTAATATGGAGTGATAGATTGTAGCACTTTAGTGGGACACCTGTTGAGTACATATGCTACACACATAACAACCTCAAGCCAGAAACTATGTGGTAAAGCCTGACTCTTGACCATACACCTCACCATCTCCATGAGTGACCTATTCTTCCATTTAGCAACTTTATTCTGTTGAGGTGAATATGACACTATACATTGTTGTTTTATCCCACATTAAACCAGAAATGCATTAAAATTAGAAGACATATGTTCCCCCCCTCAATCAGAATGGAGGGTGCCCATTTTACATGCTGACATATTTTCAGCCAAAACTAGAAACTCTTTGAAGCACATGAACACTTTGGACTTTGCTTTCAATGGATATACCCATGCATGCCTGGAAAAATCATCAATGAAAGTCACGAAGTAAAGATAATTTCCAAAAGGGGTGTCTGCATAAGACTGCAGACATCACTATGAACAAGTTGCAATTTTTGAGGAGCCCAAACTGAACTATTGGGCAAATAGGACATCATTTCAGATTTTTGTAGGCATAGAAAACTAGAAAAATTCACATGACTAAAGTGTGCATGCCGTTTGCATCTAACATAGCTTGAGAATCATGTACTACACATGCTGAATCATTCACAATTTTTTCATAATCTATGAGCTTATACAACCCACAAGATAAAATGCTAGAAGCAATAATCACATCGCCATTTGAGAGATCATGAACTATACACCTATCAACAACAAATTTCACAACCAAGCCAATCTTGGCTAAAGCCGAAACTGATAACAAATTCTTCTTGATCCTTGGCACAAATAAAGCATCTAAGAAAGTGAAAGAACTACCATCAGTAGTAGTCAGAATGATCTTACCAACTGCCATAATAGGATAAGAGGAGTTGTTTGCGTATGTAACAATATTCCCTTTAGGGTCAGTCTCGAGTGAAGAAAAGAAACTTCACTGTGAGGTAATATGTTTGGTCGTCCCACTATCAAAATAACAAACATCTAACTCTACTGCAGACATGCACTACTCATGAGAAGATGGTTCGAAACTGCGAACCATAGTAAATGCCCATTCTTCTTCCTGCACAAGATTAACAGACTCTGTTTTCGGTGTAGAGGCCTCTACAACAACCATTTCGGCCTCTTTCTTCTTTGCCTCTTTAGCAGCTAGTTTCCGACAACTCTTAATGACATGATCATTTGCTTTAAAATATTTACAAAACAATTTCTGCTTTTTTGATTTCTTCTCATCTTTGTCGTCCTTCTTCGAATGTGCAACATTTGTAGATTTTTGTTTACTAGTAGATGAGTTCCATTTACTTTTGCCCTTCTGACTAGCCAAGAAAGCTTGATCTGCAACACACATAATAGACCTGTTCTACTTAGAGTGATCGTCTTGCATCAAAACATGAACTAACTCCTCAAATGACAAGGCATTTGGATTGCCTTTCATCATTAAACGAAGAGTAGAAGCAAAACTCTGATATGAATTAGGAAGACCATTTAGAACAATCTGCACAAGTGAACTATCAGGAAGGACTTCATCAAGATAAATCAATTGTTCCTTCAAATCCTCGATCTTTGTCAGAAAATTGTCCATAGAATCACCTTCATTCGTGTGCTCACTCTCCAAGTGTTTTCGGAGGTAACCAACACAAGCCTCATTCCCAGCTTGGTACATTGTAGTAAGTGTATCCCAAGCATCCTTAGCTATTTTGCAAGAGTGAATGTGAGGAATAATGGCATGTTTGACAGACAAAGCTATCAATGCATGTGCCTGGAAATCTCTACCATCCCAACGAATTTGCTCTATAGTAGGTGCAGCAAAAACCGCAGCACAAACAGGAATCTGTAGAATATCACCATCTTCGACACCTTCTTCATCAGCTTCAGTACCTGCAGTTGTAATAGTTGCAGGTGTGATACGACGTTTTTCAACACCCTCCACAATTTTCCACAGTCCTTTTGCAACCAATACATGTCGCATCTTATAAGCCCATAATGAGTAGTTGGTACCATCCAACTTATCCTCAACAGCCAACATACGGAATACATTATTGCTTTCAGCCATGGTTGGTGACTAAAATACCTTGATGCATAAAATTGACTGTATCTCAAAAAGTTGAACAAAACTGCCAAGACAAATTCTACTAAACCTATAGCGATTTTGAGACACTTATATTGGTGAACCCAAAACTGGTATATACCTTTGGCACAAAAAGATGAAATAGCTTGCACAAGCACTATGATAGTCCGTTCGGAGGTCGAAACGAGCTTAGATTGCAATTTCTGCACACAAAGCAAAGTATTTTTACACCCCGAGTATGCTCACCAAAATTCATGCGATTCTATGGCTGCAACCGGAGAGGTTTCGACGAGACCCTAGATGAAGCGGCGACCTGCTCTAATACCAATTGTTGGAGTTAGACATCTGTGGAAGCACACGAACAGCACAAGGAAGAAGAAGAAGCTTGGAGCACAACGCACAATACTGAATGTATCACTACAGAATGTACAAAGATAAGTAACCCATTAGGGTAAAAGGCGTATTTACAAGACAAGGGAAAAAACCTCCTAAAGAGGGAAAAAAGTGTCCCGGCAGTCCTAGTGTGTTCACACACATCATTACCTAAATATATCAACGACAACTATATGATATAGTGATAAAAGATTGAATCAAAGATCCTCTTTACAATTTCCACCTTCCTAGTTTGAAATTTTCACCTTGTTTTGAAGATAGGAAAGCTTCAAAATTAGGAGGCTCTAATGTGTATGAATGCGTTTTCCATGTATAATGAGCGGGTTTGCATGAAGTTGTTGAAAACTTCTAAGTTTTTATGATTGTTTTGTTTGATCTCGAGGTTAAATGTATTTTCTAGGCCTATTGAGGAAGATACTAATCAAGAAGTGAAAGAAGAGTATTAAGTGCTTACTTTTTAATTTCACACTTAAGGTAGCCTTTTTATGAACATTGTTTTTCAAAACTAAAAACAATCACCTTTTTAATACCTAAGAGGGTATAAATCCAATTATAAATATTTTAAATTTTTGTCCAAATCCTAGTCTTGTAAAGGCCAAGGATTTCTTGAACCATGGACATTATGTAGTAATTTCTTTCTTAATTTTATTTGGAGCCTCAAAATAGTAGTTTCTAAAGGTTGGACCTAATCCTAGTGGGAAAACGGACAAAAGCACATGTATGTATGTGACTTGAGGCTCATCTTTGAGCTAGTTGAAGAGTTCTCAATCCTTATTTTTCACCATTTTTAAGTGTCTAATCCATCTCATTTGTGTGTGAAAATGTTGTCAGTAATGTGCTAGGGAGCGCATTAGACTAGGCATGTTTTCCTTAAAGTTTATCACATGTATGAGTGACTATGTGCATTTAATCGCAAGGGTGTAAGTCTAGAGGATGTCTAGATTTGAACTTATCTTAGCTTCAAAGAAATTTGTGGCTACATAAATATGTAAAGCTTGTTGATTTCTACACATTGATATGAAACAGGATAGGATTTTTGTTGATAAGCTGAGAGATATGTCTCGTTGAATAGTCTATTAGGTTATTTCATGCTTGAACAAGGCATTCACTTCATATTTATACATGCATTTCGTGAGAGGAATATACATGCCATCAATTGTGTTAGATGCACCACTTGATGTCGATAAGTTACACAAACATTCATAGTTCTATGTTGGATTTCACACAAAGAACACGAGGATCATAACATAGAGTGTATTAATAAGTGTAAATTGTACAAAGATAAGTAACCCTTTAGGGTTATGAGCATATATAAAAGGAAGGGAAAAAACTCCTAAAGAGAGAAAAAGTGCCCCTAGTAATCATAAGTGTGTTCACATACATTTCTACCAAAATATACCAACAAATCCCCCTCGGAGTAATGTGATGAATAAGGGGCTCAAACTCATTGTGACTCTAGCACAATGGCAAGTATCAACGTGAGGAGATCCACCTCATAATTGTCAATCCGTGGAGATGTGAGGACTAGTATGATGAATATGAGCAAGTGATCGCACAAGTGCGTGAGTGAGAAGCACACAAGCATGCACACACATACACACACATGTGCACACAAGGCAAGAACAAAGAGAGGAACAATGGAGTTCTTTGTATTACTAAAAAAGTCTCTTACAATAGCTCATAACTCTAACAAGCTAACCCCTAAAAATGAGCTGTCTAGCTCTTTTTATAGTTTTTGACTAGGTTTTGGCCTTGTCAAGACCTAGTGTCTAGCCTAGTTAAAAATTAGGTTCCTAGGCTATTTTGGAGGCTCAAATGAGCTCTAAAAATTATGAAAATTGGTACATAGATACTTGTAATAATCCTCAAGTTTGAGGACTCCTTTTCTTGAACAAAATGGAGTAGGAATAATGGAAAATGGTATTTACAATGGTGTGAAGTGACTAAAATAACTATTTGGGAAGTATTTCTTCATGAAAAATCATTTGGCCTACTTGCCAGATCTGCGTTGACTGCTTTGCTTGCTTAATCCTGCTTGGTTCTCCCTTTGTCCTCACTCCCTTTGTTGGCTTCCCTGTCATGTAAGGCCTTGACTACCCTGGCTGCTACCAACAACCCCCCTCTCTCTCGTGTCTCTCATCCCTGCCAGACCCTTGTTGTCGGGAGTGTTTGATGTAATATTCCAGAACGTCAACGGTGAGGTGATGTTCTTCTAAGCGTAGTCCTCTTGCCAAGTATCTCATCAATTTATCCCAATCAACTAGACTTGGAATGTCGAGATGTGACAAGCATAGTTGGTATGTGTGTATGGCTTGCTCCATCGCGAAGAGATGCAACAAGTGTGTTGGTTCGGGAATGAAGATTTCAAAATGACATTCCCAAAACCCTGTTGACAACATTTCTTCGAAGGTCTGCTTTTAGCAAGCACGTAAGTACTTGATGCATGCATGCCATGCAAAAATTATGTTTACAAAGGGGGTCTGGTTCATGTCGTATACCGAATCCTTGTTACCTTCAAAAAATCCGATGGGGGGGGAGATGTATGGGGTATGAACCTTTCGAAAGGTATTGAAGACGACTGTCATGAGCCTGAATATGTTCATACACATCTTTGCCCCGATGTCGGGAACATTCTTTAAGCAAATAGACCAATGCGGGATAGTGGAGATCATATAGGCAACCATTGGTGGTGCTTTGGGGGGAGCGAAATAGGGGTAGTTTACCCAATTTGAACAACCTTTGCTGTTGCGAACTTTGATTGCGAAGGCCTGCCATGATCGACGAAGGACCATCGGGCAATAAGACGGATTAGACTTGATCTATAGTGGCATGGTGGCCTAGGTGCTCATCATTTCTAGGTAGTCCATTAGCAATGCCAATTAGGTTGGAAAATTGCACTAGCTCGTGCATCTTTAGGTAAGTCCTTAGGTTCGAACTGAGTGGTGAATGTTGGCTCCTTCCCTATATTCCTTTTGATTTATGCATTATAGTCATTAATAAGACAAACTAGGGCATGTATTGTGCTTATGATGTGGTTATTAATCATTGATGGGATAGATTTTGAAAATACAAAGAACTGAGAACAATTTCTTCCAAATTGGTGAGCGACTAGACCTGCACTACGACGCAATCATCATGGCTTTGTCCTATGTGCTTGACCCTCTTGAGCCAATCTGGAACTTTGAACTTGAAGGTGTCCCATCCTTCTTTGGTGACACACCCGCCGAGTACTAGCATTGGCTCGTATGGCTGTTCAAAACTTTCATCGATCGGGATCTCCACTACTGTGTCAGGTTCTGGTTCTTCAATTGGAGATAGTGGCCTCTCATATGGTAGGAGTCTAGCTTTTAGTTCTTCCACCTGTTTGCGTAGGGCTTCAAGTTCTTCTATAGGCTGTGGAGGGAGGGCAGGCTCTGGTTGAGCTATGCTAACTGTGGCTAACTGCTTCTTAAGATCTTCACATTCTGATTCCAACTTTTTGTAGGACTCTAGAAAGTTTGCAAAAACACATAGAAATAGCACACACAATAGCTCTCTTGCTCTCTCCCACAAGTGAAATGAGGGGAATGAGGTGGGGAAGGTGATATGAACAAAAAACTAAAAATTTACGAAGGTGGAGATGGAGGTGGGAGATGGTGAGGATGATGATGGTGACGAAGTAAGAAAGAGAAAAATAAGGAAAAGTAAAGAAATTACCTATGACTCCAATGTCACAACTCTATGTCTTACCATCACACTCTCGTCCTCAAAGCTTTCTCCCCGGCAATGGTACCAAATTTGGTGTCACTCTAGCACAATGGAAAGTAATAACATTAGGAGATCCACCTCATAATTGTCAATCCATGGAGACATGAGGACTAGTATGATGACTATGAGCAAGTGATGGCACAAGTGCATGAGTGACAATCACACAAGCATGCTCACACATACACACACATGCACACATGTGCACACAAGGCAAGAACAAAGAGAGGAACAATGGAGTTCTTTGTATTACTCAAAAAGTCTCTTACAATAGCTCAAAACTCTAACAAGCTAACCCCCAAAAATGAGCTCTCTAGCTCCTTTTATAGTTTTTGACTAGGTTTTGGCCCTATACAGACCTAGTGTCTGGCCTAGTTAAAAATTAGGTTCCTAGGATATTTTGGAGACTCAAACGATCTCTAAAAATTATGAAAATTGGTACATAGATCCTTCTAATATTCCTCAAGCTCAAGGACTCATCAGCTTGAGAAAAATGGAGTAGGAATAATGGAAAATGGTATTTACAAGGGTGTGAAGTGGCTAAAACACTATTTGGGAAGTATTTCTTCATGAAAATCATTTGGCCTACTTGTCGGATCTGTGTTGACTACTTTGCCTGCTTAATCTTGCTTGGCTATCCCTTTGTCTTGACTCCCTTTGTTGGCTTCCTTGTCTTGTAAGGCCTTGAATGCCCTGGCTACTACCAACAATCATGTATAAGGAAGTGTCAATGAATGAGGACTAAATTTAATCTACAAAAGGGAGTAAGGCCAAATATTTGTGAAAAGCTTCAAACTTCTCATGAGGTAGAACCTATGAGAAAGGTATGAAACATTATATTGTGTGGACATATATGCCAAATTCATATGTCCAACATAGTCTCTCCTTGAAATAATGATACTAGATGTCAATGTACTTAGTGCAGGGATGAAAAAATAGGTTCCTTGCAACTATCAATGTGCTTTGGATGTCAATAAATATGGTGGTGCTACAGCTTTGACCAACACCCAACCAACAACTCATCTAAGCACCACATACTTAACATTGGTTATGAAATCTATCCTATGCTCAACCTCACAACTAGAAGTGTTCATAGTGGGTTGGTTCTTGCTCAACAAATATATGCATGAGCTACCAACCATGAAGGAAAAACTACTTTTGTACACAAAACTATTATAACAAACAAACCACATGTACATGTCCCATTTGAGGTTTATTTTTGAAAATTATGTGGCTCCCATTGGACCCTTGATCTTCTTGCCATATCCATCTTGCTCTTTGCTTCCATCTCTCCACAATCCCAACCATATTCTCAATCACTACTGCTAGATTTACATGCTCTTTCTAACTCTAATTGGGCTGGTTACTATGACACTCGTGTGTCCACTAGTGGTTTTTGCTTCATGCTTGGTAGCTCATGCATATCTTGGCTGAGCAAGAAGCACCCTACTGTGGCCACTTCCAGTTGTGAGGCTGAGTATAGGGCAACTTTCACAACAATTATTGAGTGTGTGTGGCTCATACGCCTTATGGCTGATTTAGCCGTTGGTTAGTCTTTTGCCACCACCATCTTCACGGATAGTCAGAGCACAGACATCTAACTCCAACAATTGGTATCTGAGCAGGTTTTTGCTTCATCTAGGGTGTCGTCGACACCCCTCCCATCACAATCTCAAAATCACACGAAATTTGATGAGCATACTTAGGCCTCTGAATGCACTATCACAATGCTTCTATAGGCTATTTCATCTTTTTGTGCCAAAGATATATATAGTTTTTGGTTCACCAGTATAAGTGTCTCAAACTCTACTACAGGTCTATCAGAGCTTGTTAGGGTAGTATGTTGGCTATTGAGGATAAGTTGGACAGTACCAATTAACCATTGTGGGCTTTTATGATGTGACATATATTGGTTGCAAAAGGACTGTAGAACATTGTGCAAGGTGTTGAAAAATTTCCTATTACACTTGCAAATATAGGTATTGAAGTTGATGCATATGGCATTGAAGATGCTGATATTTTTTAGAATCATGTTTGTGCTACAATTTTTGCTGCATCGGGATGGTAGAGATGCTCAAGCACATGCATTGATAGCCTTATCTGTCAAACATGCCATTATTCCTCACATTCACTCTTGTAGAACAACTAAGGATGCTTGGGATACACTTACCACATTGTACCTGGCTAGGAATGAGGCTCGTGTTGCTTACCTCTGAAAATAGTTGAAGAGTGAGCATATGAATGAAGGTGATTCTATGGAAAATTTTCTAACAAAGAACAAAGTCTTGAAGGAACAGTTGATTTCTCTTGATGAAGTTATACTAGATAGCTCACTTGTGCAGACCATTCTGAATGGTCTTCTTGATTCATATCAGAGTTTTGGTTCTACTCTTTGTTTGATGATGAAACGCAAGAAGGAAGACAAACATGAGATGAAATCAGAAAAGCAAAAATTCTTTTGTAAGTACTTTAAAGGAAACGATCATATCATAAAGAATTGTCCAAAACTAGCTAGAAAAAAGAGGTTGGAATGGTTGTTGCAGAGGCCTCTACACCGAAAACAAAGTCTGCAAATCTTGTGCATAATGAAAAATGGGTGTTTACTACTGTTTGCAGTTTTGACCCATCTTCTCATGAGCAGTGTATGTTTGTAGTAGACTCAAATATTTGGTATTTTGACAGTGGGACAACCAAACATATTACCTCGCAGCACAGTTCTTCACTTCACTTAAGCCTGCCCCTACATGGAATACAGTCACATGCGCAGACAACTCCTCTTATCATGTTATGGGAGTTGGTAAGATCATTCTGACTACTACTGATGGTAATTCTTTCACTTTGTTGGATGCTTTATTTGTGCCAGGGATCAAGAAAAATATTTTATCAGTTTCTACATTAGCCAAGATTGTCTTGGTTGTGAAATTTGTTGATGACAGATGTACAATTCATGATCTGTCAAATCGCGACGTGATTATTGCTTCTAGCATTTTATGTCATGGGTTGTATAAGCTCATAGACTATGAATAATGTATGAATGATTCAGCATGTGTGGTACATGATTCTCATGCTATGTCAGATGCAAAGCTTTGGCATGCATGCTTTGGTCATCTGAATTTTGCTAGTTTGCTACACTTGCAGAAATTTGAAATGGTGCCCTCTTTGCCAAACTTGAGGGACTCGCAAAACATGTCTGTGAAGTCTATATTTTTTGCAAAATGTAGCATTGCTCCTTTCCAAAAGATGGTTGAGTTTGAGCTACTGAGAAATTCAGGTTGTTCACAATGATGTCTATGATCCTATGCAGACACCCTCTTTTGGAAGCTATCTTTACTTCGTCACTTTCATTGATGATTTTTCCAGGTATGCATGGGTATATCCATTGAAAGCAAAGTTTGAAGTGTTCATGTGCTTCAAACAATTTCTGGTTTTGGCTAAAAATCTGTCAGCATGTAAAATGGGCACTCTTCGTTTTGATCGAGGGGGGGAATATATGTCTTCTGACATTAATGCATTTCTAGCTGAACGTGGGATAAACATCAGAGTATAGTGCCATATACACCTCAACATAATGGAGCTGTTGAACAGAAGAAGAAGTCACTCATGGAGATGGCAAGGTGTATGGTCAAGAGTCAGGCTTTACCACATAGTTCTTGGCTTGAGGCTGTCATGTGTGCAGCATATGTACTTAAGAGGTGTCCCACTAAAGCACTATAGTCTATCACTCAATATGAGCCTTGGCATGGCTGCAAGCCATATGTTGCTCATCTGTGTGTTTTTGGTTATATGGCATATGCATTAGTGCCTGAACAACATCGTAGGAAATTGGATGATAAAGCAGTAAAATGTATTTTTGTTGGGTACAGTTTTGAAAGCAAAGGCTATCATTTGTATCATCCACAGACTAAATGCATTTTAGATAGTTGTGATGTTGTTTTTGTGGAAGATGCTATTCATCCTTTACTTTCATGTACAAAAGAGACATTTGTTAGCTGCAAAGACATGTATGGTACTTCGCTGCCTCTTTTTACAGGTGGACAATCTAGTGCTGGTCCTAATGAGGCAACTTCTCAACCTTTATAGGTTTCATGTGATGATGTAGTTCCTTCTATTTTTTATGCAGATTTACATCATGCACTTGTTGATGAGAGAGCTGATATTGAGGAGGCAAAAACTATGCCAAAATGGTTGGTAAAGACTTCGCGTGATAGCAAATTAGATGCACCTCTATCATAACATACTTGTTTAGGCTCTCATAATGCCTTTTGTGCATCAGATTGTTATGGTATGGCCGCCTCTAGTCTTTCTGATGAGTTTAGGCCTATTTGGATTGGTGAAGCACAAAATTCTGAACATTGGATGGCTGCAATGCAATCTGAATATGATGCTATCATGAAAAATGGTACCTCTTCTTTATGGGAATTTCTTCTTGGCAAGAAGGCCATTGGCACTAAGTGGGTATACATGCTTAAGCGTAAGCCTGATGGAACAGTTGATAGGTATAAGGCTAGGCTTGTTGGAAAGGGTTATGCTTAGGAAAGAGGCATTGATTTTTATGAGACCTTTGCTCCTACTTGTCGAATGACTATTGTTCGTAGAATCTGTGCACTTGCACCTCATCATGGTTGGAATATACATCAGTTGGACATTAAAATAACATTTCTGAATGGTGACTTGCATGAAGAAATGTATGTTTTTCAGCCCTGTGGTTTTGTGCAAAAGGGCATGAAAATGAGGCGTGCAGGTTAAAGAAGGCATTATATGGTTTAAAGAAAGCACCATGTGCTTGGTATGAAAAAATACATGCCTATCTGATTGCACATGGTTTTGAGAACATTCCAACTGAAAGAATATGTTAAGCATTCTAATGATGTATTTTTTATCCTTGTTGTGTATGTTGATCACATGCTGCTCACTAGTTCTCATGAGAAGCATATTGCTAATTTTAAGACTGATTTGCATGCCTCATTTGAGATGTCTAATTTGGGGCATTTGCATCATTATTTGGGCATTCAGTTTATGCATGTTGATGGTGGAGTTATTGGAGTTAGACGTCTGCGGAAGCACATGAAAAAAACAAGGAAGAAGAAGAAGCTTGGAGCACAACACACAATGCTGAATTTATTACCACTAGAATGTACAAAGATAAGTAGCTTGTTAGGGTAATAGGCATATATACAAGCTGGGGAACAAACCTCCTAAAGAGGGAAAAAGTACCCCGATGATCCTAGAGTGTTCACACACATCACTATCTAAATATATCAACAAATCCCCCCTAAGAGTGATGTGGTGAACAAGGAGTTGGCACTCATGTATAAGGAAGTGCCAAGCTGAATCAATACATAAGAGAAAGTAAGCCCAAAGCTTTGCGGAAAGCTTAAAACTTCTCCCTAGGGAGAGCCTTTGTAAAAAGGTCTACAATTTTCTCTTGTGTGGGCACATATGCCAAGCTAATCTCCGCAACAAAGAACCTCTCCTTTACATAATGATAATGCACCTCAATGTGCTTAGTGTGAGCATGGAACACAAGGTTCCTCGCAGTTGCCAATGTGCTTTGACTATTAGTGAAGATGGTAGTGGCAGAAGACTGACCAACACCCAAATCAGCCATAAGGCATCTGAGCCACACACACTCAATAGTCATTGTGAAAGTTGCCCTATACTCAGCCTCACAACTAGAAGTGGCCACAGTAGGCTGCTTCTTGCTCAACCAAGATATACATGAGCTACCAAGCATGAAGCAAAAGCTAGTGGTGGAAACACGAGTGTCATAGCAACCAACCCTTGGGATAAAACAATCCAAGAAGCAGGGTACCAGTCAAGTAGCGAAAGATGCGCTTAACCGCCTGCCAATGCTTGACACCTGGGCAATGCATAAACCTACTCATCTGTGACACAACAAACTAAATATATGGCCAAGTAATGCATAAGTAAATCAAGCGTCCAACAACCTGCTGATAGAGAACAACATCAAATGCATCTCCAGCATCATGAAGACTCAATCGTAAACCTGTCTCCATAGGAGTGACAATAGGCTTACAATCTTCAAGGTCGAAACGCTGCAATATGTATCAATATATTTTGTTTGAAACAAAAACATTACACCATCAACTTGCATAAACTAAATGCCCAAATAGTGATGCAAATGCCCGAAATCAGACATCTCAAATGAGGCATGCAAATGAGCCTTAAAATCAGCAATATGTGTGTCATGAGGACCAATGAGCAACATGTCATCAACATACACCACAATGATCATAAGCACATCCATAGCACGATTGACATATAAGGTGCTTTTAGTTGGACTGTTCTCAAAACCATGTGCAATGAGATAGGCATGTATCTTTTCATACCAAGCACGTGGTGCTTGCTTTAAACCATATAATGCCTTCTTTAACTTGCACACCTGGTTTTCATGCCCTTTCTACACAAATCCATGGGGCTAAAAAAGATACACTTCTTCATGCAGGTCACCATTCAAAAATGTTGTTTTAATGTCCAACTAATGTACATTCCAACCATGATGAGCTGCAAATGCACAAATGCTACGAACAGTAGACATACAGCAAGTAGAAGCAAAGGTTTCATCAAAATCAATGCCTCTTTCCTGCGCATAACCCTTTGCAACAAGCCTAGCTTTATACCTGTCAACTGTTCCATCAGGTTTACAGTTCAGCTTGTATACCCACTTAGTGCCAATGGCCTTCTTGCCAGTAGGCAATTCACATAAGGACTAGGTACCATTTTTCATGACAACATCATATTCAAATTACATTGCAGCCTACCAATGTTCAAAATTTTATGCTTCATCAAACAAAACAAGTTCAGTCTCATCAGAGAGACTAGAGGCAGCCATAGCATAGCAATCTGATGCAAAAGAGGCACTATGCGAGCGTGATCGAGTACGATATGATAGAGGTGCATCTAATTTTCTGTCACGCAAGGTTTGCACCATCCATTTTGGCATAGTTTTTGCCTGCTCAATATTAGCTCTCTCATCAAAAAGTGCATCATGTAAATGTGCATCAGGAATGGAATGATCTGCATCATCACATGAAACTTGCAAAGGTTGAGAATTTGCCTCATTAGGATCAGCACTAGACTATCTACCTGTAAAAAGAGGCATAAAAGTACCATACATGTCTTTGGAGCTAACAGATGTCTCCTTAGTACATGAAAGCAATGGTTGAATAGCATCTTCCACAAAAACAACATCACGGCTAACAAGAATGCGTTTAGTTTGCGGATGATATAGACAATAGCCTTTACTTTCAAGACTGTACCCAACAAAAATACATTTTACTACTTTATCATCCAATTTTTTGTGATGTTGTTCAGGCACTAATGCATATGGAAGATAACCAAAAAATGCGGAGATGAGCAACAGATGGCTTGCGACCACGCCAAGCCTCATATGGAGTGATAGAGTGCAGCACTTTAGTGGGACACGTGTTCAATACATATGCTGCACACATAACAACCTCAAGCCAGAAACTATGTGGTAAAGCCTGATTCTTGACCATACACCTCGCCATCTGCATGAGTGACCTGTTCTTTCATTCAAAAGCTCCATTCTATTGAGGTGTATATGACACTATACACTAATGTTTTATCCCACGTTCAGCCAAAAATGCATTAAAGTCAGAAGACATATATTCCTTCCCTCGATTAGAACGGAGGGTGCCCATTTTACATGCTGACAGATTTTCAACCAAAACCAGAAATTGTTTGATGCACATAAACACCTCAGACTTTTCCTTCAATGGATATACCCATGCATGCCTAAAAAAATCATCGATGAAAGTCACAAAGTAAAGTGACTTCCCAAAAGAAGGTGTCTGCATAGGACCATAGACATCACTATGTACAAGTTGCAATTTTTGAGTAGCCCGAACTCAACCATCTTTTGGAAAGGAAGAACGCTGCATTTTGCCCAAAATACAGCCTTCACATATATGTTTATCGGGTGCCTCAAGTTTGGGCAAAGAGGACACCATTTAAGATTTTTGTAGGCGTAGCAAACTAGCAAAATTTAGATGAACAAAGCGTGCATGCCAAAGCTTTGCATCTGACATAGCTTGAGAATCATGTACTGCACATGCCAAATCATTTATAGATCTTTCCTAGTCTATGAGCTTATACAACCCACGACATAAAATGCCAAAAGCAATAATGAGATCACCATTTGACAGATCATGAACTATACATCTGTCATCAACAAATTTCACAACCAAGACAATCTTGGCTAATGCAAAAAGTGATGATAGATTTTTCTTGATCCCTAGCAAAAGCAAAGCATCTCACAAAGTGAAAGAACTACCACTAGCAGTAGTCAAAATGATCTTACCAACTCCCATAACAGGATAGGAGGAGTTGTTGGTGCATGTAACAGTATTCCCTGTAGGGGTAGGCTTGAGTGAAGAGAAGAAACTACGCTGCGAGGTAATATGTTTGGTCACCTCACTATCAAAGTACCAAATATCTGAGTCTACTGCAGACATGCACTGTTCATGAGAAGATGGGTCCAAACTGCAAACAATAGTAAATGCCCATTCTTCTTCTTGCACAAGATTAGGAGACTCTGTTTTTGGTGTAGAGGCCTCTACAACAACCATTCCGGCCTCTTTCTTCTTTGCATCTTTAGAAGCCAATTTTGGACAAGTCTTGATGACATGATCATTTTCCTTACAGTATTTGCAAAACAATTTTTGCTTTTCTGATTTCTTCTCATCTTTGTCTTCCTTCTTCGAATGTGCAGCATTTGTAGATTTTTGCTTACTATTAGAAGAGCTCTATTTACCTTTGCCCTTCTGACTAGCCAAGAAAGCTTGATCTGCAACACGTGTTAAATGATGTTTGATTTCGACAGACGAATGACGATCTTGATGCCACCATCCCATCGTGGTCGCCAGTGTTAAATGTTAAATGTTAAATGTTAAACGCTTCGTTCTAATTATCAGAAGGGCATTTAACCGACTCTTGGGGGTTCTTGGGAGTGGAAGGGGTCTGTTAAACAGAGGCCCTTATGCTTGATTTTCCCAGACTAACCATTTTACACATATCCATGTCTTGATCGAAACTTTGCTATACTCACACACTTACCGAATACATTAAAAGGTTGTTGCTCCGCACCTACCTTACTATACTACGAGAGACCGGAATAGCACTTCAATCATACCGGGTAGGTACCTCTAACCAGCAACACCGAGGATTACAACCTTCAGTTCAGGGTTCTCAGAACAATATCGTAATTACACAAACTCTACTCAACAGATTTCTGCATAATACGAGTATAACGTCTTCACTGCACATTTAGTTAGTAGATCAAACCCTAAAGATTCCGCAAGATCACTGGCTCAGACCTGCAATCCGGGTGATCTCTCTTAACATCTATGAACTAACAACTGCGTCAATAATGATAACAATCAACAGAACGCGTCAGAGATTTCAATTTATCCTAACTAGATACCTAACAATGTCTCAGTTCAGTCGTCAGACGAGTCGTCACGCTAAATCAAGATCCGCACAGACAGACAAAACACAAATGCATACAGCATACTCAGGGAACGCAAGAACTTAGACAAATAACACCACAGAAGTAACGTTCCGACAATCACCCAGTCGAACAGTCTGGTGATTTCACTACTCGTCACGGTAAGCCACAGTACGAACAAACAACAAGACACGTAATGTACATAATGCTTCAAAGTACTCAGAAATTACACAAACAGTGCTACAGTAACGTTCCGACAATCACCCCAGACGAACAGTCTGGTGATTTCACGAATCGTCGAGCATCTCTTTTCATTGCTTTATTTGAGAAATTACAATTGTCGCGTAACCACTTTTCACGCGTGCGAATACAAGATTCTGTCTTACATCTGCCAATCCGACGGCCGACTAACACTGTTGTTTTAGCGTTCGTTTGTCGAAAGTAGCAACATAATCAGATTGTTGCAAACTTATTGTGGAGACGTGATTATAAAATTTTAATCGATAGTGATACTACGCGATTAGTACAAAAGATGATACATGCAGATTACTCGATCCGGTGAAACGTATCCCAAGAACCGTCAGCCTGGAGTACTTAATTTACTAAAAACGAATTCGGGAGGTAGAAGTACAACTAGGTCTGACCCAGTTGTCAAGAAAGTCAAGAACGTTAGAAGTGATTCCGGTCATTACGCCTCTGGTACATTCCGGCACTATTTCAGGTCGAAGATATAGTAACTCCAGAATCTACCAAGACGCAGTCTGAAGTTAGTTTAACAATCTTGGATAAAGATTCAAATTTGTTTACGACTAGAAACACGTTAGCCAAAGAAATTGGTGAAGGCAAAAAAACACCTTATTCTGGCACAAATTCAGCACATTCCGGTGATATTTTGGTAACAGAATCACAACTTTTTGGCGACGGTTTACCATTTTTTGGTGAATTTTCAGCCCAACCACCGCTTTTTGGAGTAACTTGCAGCTTATAAATCAAACTGTATAGGAGTACGCTACTCTATTCAGGACGCATCTAAGGCAGTTACCACCAGCGCACGCCAACCTACCGGACGATGTTATTACTCAGTGGTTTATCAATGGCTTCACTCCACAACTTAAATAGATTATGATCATACGCTGTGTAGGAGCAATGACACTGGATGTAGTGATTGCAATGACTCTGCAGCTGGAAAACAAGGTTGGAGGATTTACAGAAGATCTGGAGTGGTTAAAAACAAACAGAAATGTCGCCGAAGATATGACCAGACAAGTATACTGCATCACATGCAAGAATTCAGGCCATACTAGTGCCACTTGGCACTTAATCAGCTATTCTGTGCTATCTGCAACACTGTCGGACACACCACCGAAAACTGTGCATACAATGCCAAAGTGCAGGGAACCGCAACTGTCAATGCTATTATACAGGAACCAGGGCATCCAGCCAATCACTATGTGCCTCCGCAAATGAGAAACAACCAGCAACAAGGATATCGAAATTACAGAGGACAGAGAAATAACAACTATAATGCAAACCGCTGGCAGAACGGACCACCACCGAAAAATCCCAATCTGCTATCACCGCGCTGTCATTTCTGTGGTGAATTTGGTCACATTAGAAGATTTTGTAAGGATGCAGCTGAGTATGATCAGAGGAAGAAGGAACGACAAAATCCAATGGCTAATATGGTACAAATCACACCAGTAGAAACGCAAGCTGCAGTAATTCAGACCCGCTCCGGTAAACAACTGCAGCATGCAGCAGAGTTATTTGAACCAGGTATACGCGAACAACAAAGGATGTACAACAAGGCTAGTCAATGGACCACCACAGAACCTCCAGTCTTCCCAGATCCTATTCCGATAACCCAGACTCCATTAACCGAAGAAGGAATACAACAACAGGATTCTGCAGAAACGCACTTACGACATATCCCGTCCATTCTACTCAGCAATAGACTTAGCTTCCCGAGAACCAGTGAACTTCGTGACATATTTCTTCCAACGTATCCACAAAGAGTGCGTAGCCATAATCAAACAGGTGAACAAGGGAGCCACTCCAAGATCTAGATTGCCGCATATTCTATCCTTCCTCTTTCTGGCAATACTGGCAGCACAACCACCACCCAGAGGTCCTGTTCTGCGACACGAGGAATCGACAGCTGCTAGAAGACGATGAAGAAGAAGATGAAGAAGAACTCAACCAGTTATTCCACCGGAAACAAATAAGAATCAGCTCATCTGAGAGTGAAGCACAGAAGTCAGCCGGAGAAGATAAAGAAGAAGATAAAGAAGAAGAAAAGAAAGAAGAAGACACATTCCACGACACCGCCACCTCCATGCAGAATGAATCCTCTGCGCAATCTTCCCAGGAGCAACAACAAGAAACTCGTACTGAAGCTGAAACAACATCGCCCGCAGAAACATCAAATCAGCAGTCTGAAGAAGAACAACAAATAGAGGAAGAACAAGCTGCTAAAGATGCATTGGACAGACTACTTAAGGTAGTGGAATCCACATTTGCGGAGTAGGAACAACAAAACATAAATCAGGTAACAAATCAAACTGTAACTCCCACTCCCCCACCGAAACCACCCATCATCCCCATCCAGCCCATTCATCCTATCGAAACCGCTGAATCCTCATCATCCTCCCTCAACTACTCTCCACCAAACTCACAACAACTCCTCAACGCATCCACTTCCCAACCACAACCCCAGCTACCCCTTCCTTCCATTCCAATACTGTCGGAACTGGCCAATATGGGCCATGTTCTTATCAATTTATCTCAGCAACTGCCCATCCACATGAAAGCTGCCACGGATAGTATCCGCAACGAGCTACAACATAAAGTTGATATGCTAGAAGCTGACATCAGCCCCCTACAAGAAGAATTACTAATTGCCAAAGCCGAAAACTAATCCCTGCAAGATCAATTGAAGGAACTACAGGCAAAACTCACTGAACAGGAAATGCTGATCAATCAGAGAGATACAGCACTGGCAGAGCTCACCGAAAAGGATAAGTTATTAACCGAAACACAGGCAGAAGTCATTCAATTAAAGCTAGACCTGCAGGATAAGGAGGATGCCAGAATTGCATTAGGAAATTTGCTGGAAGAAACAAGACAAACACTAGACGAAGTGGTACAAAAAGGACAAGAGAAGCACGAGCTGGCGATGAGAACCACTGAAGAACTACAAAGATTTAAGTTAGATTTCGATCAGGTAAACAACATTTTACGGTGAAAGCTAGCACAAGAAGCTCAGACACAGAAGTTGATAACAGATCTAAAAAGAGAACGCGACGCATACTCCAGAACAATACAGTACCAAAACCAGGAGATTGAACGAAAAGAAAATCAACTTGAAAATCAAAAGGAAAGAGTAATCAATATGCAGAAGCAACTGGAAGAAATGAAGATCTCAAGAGATGCAGCCCTGTCCAACGAGTTCTACCTACATGAGGCCTTTTTGCAAACACAGGCCGAAATTTTGCTCACCCAAGCCATAGCTTTAAGTTCTGTTAGAGTAGATGCGCAACTAGTAGAACCAGAAACCCTTAAGCAAATGTTAGAAACTCTCAAGAAAAAGATCGCCCGAACTTTTAGACTAGCCCGGAATATGTACTTAGAAGGAATAGTAGACGAACCGTAACTTTATATAACTTGCGGGTTCGAAGTCCACCATGCGTGCCAGTGTTAGTCGGCCGCCAGATTGGCAAATGTAAAACACAATCTTGTATTCGCACGCGTGAAAAGTGGTTACGCGACAATTGTAATTTCTTATATAAAGCAATGAAAAGAGATGCTCGACGATTCGTGAAATCACCAGACTGTTCATCTGGGTGATTGTCGGAACGTTACTGTAGCACTGTTTGTGTAATTTCTGAGTACTTTGAAGCATTATGTACATTACGTGTCTTGTTGTTTGTTCGTACTGTGGCTTACCGTGACGAGTAGTGAAATCACCAGACTATTCGTCTGGGTGATTGTCGGAACGTTACTTCTGTGGTGTTGTTTGTCTAAGTTCTTGCGTTCCTTGAGTATGCTGTATGCATTTGTGTTTTGTCTGTCTGTGCGGATCTTGATTTAGCGTGACGACTCGTCTGATGACTGAACTGAGACATTGTTAGGTATCTAGTTAGGATAAATTGAAATCTCTGACGCGTTCTGTTGATTGTTATCATTATTGACGCAGTTGTTAGTTCATAGATGTTAAGAGAGATCACCCGGATTGCAGGTTTGAGCCAGTGATCTTGCGGAATCTTTAGGGTTTGATCTACCAACTAAATGTGCAGTGAAGACGTTATACTCGTATTATGCAGAAATCTGTTGAGTAGAGTTTGTGTAATTACGATATTGTTCTGAGAACCCTGAACTGAAGGTTGTAATCCTCGGTGTTGCTGGTTAGAGGTACCTACCCGGTATGATTGAAGTGCTATTCTGGTCTCTCGTAGTATAGTAAGGTAGGTGCGGAGCAGCAACCTTTTAATGTATTCAGTAAGTGTGTGAGTATAGCAAAGTTTCGATCAAGACATGGATATGTGTAAAATGATTAGTCTGGGAAAATCAAGCATAAGGGCCTCTGTTTAACAGACCCCTTCCACTCCCAAGAACCCCCAAGAGTCGGTTAAACGCCCTTCTGATAATTAGAACGAAGCGTTTAACATTTAACATTTAACACACGCATAATAGACTTGTTCTTCCTAGACTGGTCTTCCTACAACATAACAAAGAGTAACTCCTCAAATGACAAGGCATTTGGATTGCTTTTCATCATCAAATGAAGAGTACAAGCAAAACTCTAATATCAGTTAGGAAGACCATTCAGAACACTATGCACAAGTGAGCTATCTGGTATAACTTCGTCAGTAGAATCAACTGTTCTTTCAAATCCTTGATCTTTGTGAGAAAATTGTCCATAGAATCACCTTCATTCATGTGCTCACTCTCCAATTGTTTTCAGAGGTAAGTAACACGAGCCTCATTTCTAGCCTGGTACAATTTGGTAAGTGTATCCCAAGCATCCTTAGCTATTCTGCAAGAGTGAATGTGAGGAATAATGGCACGTTTGATAGACAAAGCTATCAATGCATGTGCCTAAGCATCTCTACCATCCCAAAAAATTTGCTGCATAGTAGGTGCAAGAGAAACAACATCACGAACAAGAATCTGCAGAATATCATCATCATCGACACCATCTCCATTAGCTCCAGCACCTGTATTTGTAGTACCTGTATTCGCAGGTGTAACAGGATGTCTTTCAACACCCTGTACAATATTCCATAGTCATTTTGCGGCCAATACATGATGCATCATATAAGCCCACAATGGTTAACCATCCAACTTATCCTCAACAGCCAACATACGGAATACATCATTGCTTTCAGCCATGGCCGATGAATAAAATATCTTGATGCAAAAAATTGACAGTATCTCAAAAAGTTGAACATAGCTGCCCATATGAATTCTATTAAACTTGTAGCAGACTTCGAGATGCTTATACTGACGAATTGAAACTGGTATATAGCTTTGGCACAAAAAGACAAAATAGCCTGCACAAGCACTATGATAATGCATTTCGAGGCCAAAACAAGGTCATATCGCAATTTTTGCACCACAGAATGAAGCTGTTTTGATCTCTGAAAACCTTGAGTATGCTTACCAAATTTCTTGCAATTTTGAGACTGCAACCGTAGAGGTGTAGACAACACCCTAGATGAAGCGGCAACCTGCTCTGATACCAATTGTTGAAATTAGACGTCTGCGGAAGCACGCAAACAACACAAGGAAGAAGAAGAAGCTTGGAGCTTAACACACAATGAAGAATGTATTACCACTAGAATGTACAAAGATAAGTAGCACATTAGGGCAATATGCATATATACAAGCCGGGGAAAAAAACCTCCTAAAGAGGGAAAAAAGTGCCCCGACGGTCCTAGAGTGTTCACACACATCACTACCTAAATATATCAACGAGAATGGCTTTGTGTCAAAAAAAATATATTGACACATTATTGTAGTGTCTTAGTCTTGAAGACTATAAGCCTATTGCCACTCCTATGGAGATAGGTTTATGATTGAGTCTTCATGATGTTGGAGATGCATTTGATGTTGTTATCTATCAGCAGGCTATTGGATGCTTGATTTACTTATGCATTACTCGGCCAGATATTCAGTTTGGTGTCTCACAAATGAGCAGGTTTATGCATTGCCCAGGAGTCAAGCATTGGCAGGAAGTTAAGTGCATCTTTTGCTACTTGAGTGGTACCCCGCTACTTGGATTGTTTTATGCCAAGGGCGGATCACTACCGCCAAGTTTACATGCTATTTCTGACTCGAATTGGCTAGTTGCTATGACACTCATATATCCACTAGTGGTTTTTGCTTCATGCTTGGTAGCTCATGCATATCTTGGCTGAGCAAAAAGCACCCTACTGTGGCCACTTCCAATTGTGAGGTTGAGTATAGGGCAAATTTCACAATGACTGTTGAGTGTGTGTGGATTAGATGCCTTACGGCTGATTTGGGTGTTGATTAGTTTTCTCCCACCACCATCTTCACTGACATTCAGAGCTCAGATGTCTAAATCCAACAATTCTCTATATTTTCCTATGAGTTTCCATGTCCAACAGTATAAAATGGATCCTCAACTGTAGACCCATGAGCATGACACACATACATACCAACATCATTCTCGTCCACATATTGTCAATCCAAGAGAAAATTGATGGTATGAAGACCTCCACTAGCAGACACACATACACTTCCAAACATTTAAGTGAAATTGACATAAGAGAATCAAATATGAAAAGAAAGAGGAGTTTCTTAATTTGGTAGCATGACTGCCCTTTCAGGGCAATGCTTCAAACTCAATTTTTTTAGCGAGTATTGGTGATTACAACAAGAATTCTGCACAAATGCATGAAAAATATGCACATAAGCATGGGAGCAAACCTCACTTACAAGCAAGACACAAGAGCTCCTAAGAAACTCATAATCCTGATTATAAGAGAAGAGAATGAACAAGATGAATCTAAAAAATCAGGGCTATTTCACTTTTATAGGAAAGTTTTAAGTGTCTCTCTTCACACTATAATGTCTATCCTAGCTAAATATAGACCCTAAATCCTCATTTGGAGTCTGATTGGAGTGCAAAAAAATCTTATAAAATTATAGAGGGTGCACGATGCATCATCAAGCCCAAGGAACCCTTAACTTGCAAAAATATGGAGTAATCTACAAGAAATGGCTTCAATGAATATTTCCAAAAGGTGGGGTTTTAAATGTAAATGTCCCATTTGAGGGTTAATTTTGGAAAAAATTTTGCCCCCATTGGAACCTTGCTCTACTTGGTATGTCTGCCTTTCTCTTTCCTTTCATATTTTCACAACCCTAGCCATCTTCTCTCTTTTAAACATCAAAAGTCCTTTTTGAGTTTCCATCTCCAATACTCCCCCTCTTAGAGTCCATCATCCTTGACAAATGATGGACATTAGATTTGGTATTAGGAAAGCATGGGTGTTGAAGCACATCGAGGTTGTCAAGCTCCTACATGAAAATATTTTATAGTCATTGCAATTGATGTTTCTTGGTTTTTTTAATATATTACTATTGAGTATACTTCTTTGTGCGATGCATGGACAAAAAAGAAAAAGAAAAAGTGCCCATTCTTGCTTGAATCTTTCTATTTCTTCTCTCATGAGGATTTGATATTGTTTTTACTTAATGGATAAGCTCTTTACCTTTTGTTCCAATTTTCTTTGCCTTTCAGCTTGGACTTCTGTAATTTGAGCTTTCTCTTTCAACCTCTGGTTTTCTACTCTCAACTCTGAGACTTCTTTCAACTTTTCTTCCTTTTCCTATTCTCCTTGTATTGTAGTGTTATTTTGTGGGTCAAGCATAGATAAGAGTTCTTCATTATGTTCTTTAACCTTTTTGAATGATCATTATAGTACATTATAGTTTTTTTTTCTAATTCTCTATCTCTTTGGTTTTATTCCTCACTTCATCACCTTGTTTCAATCTCTGCTTTGTTTGCTTTTGTAGTTCTTTGTTCTCCTTCTCTATTATCTATATCCTTTGATTAAGCTCATTTTTCAAGTTTTTATTTATCTCTTCCCATCTTTTGATTTGTATTGATTATCCTACTATTTCTTGAGTCATTTTTATTACCTCATCTTGCAGATATGAGTTATCCTCCAAGAGAGTTTTATTCTCTACTTGGAACTTTTTTATGCTTTCCACATTTTCTTGTTTTTCTTTTTGTCTTCCTCTATTTTCCTCCTCCATTTTGACTCCCTTAGAAACTTTTTCCAAATCATCTTTAAGGATAGACTTCACTTTCCTTTTATTTAGTGGTCAAATTCTTCGTGTTATCCCTTTTCCACCTATTATTCTTGCTCCTTGTGAATGTTTTCTGATATTCTTATGATATTATTAATTTCTATCTCCATCATAAGTTTTTGTCCCTTTGTTTTTTATTCTCCCTTTATTGGCATTATCTCTTCAATAGATTTTCCTTCAATTTTTTTATCTTCTGCCTCTCCTTCTTCATGCCACTCTCTCTTGGATTTGAGAGTGTTTTTTTCCCACTTTCAAAAATTATAGGATAGTTTTCTCAGCTAATAATTGTCCTTCCTCTTCTTTGGTTTCTTCCACCTCTTTGTCTTCATCATGTGCTTGAGGTTGGTTTAATTTGTCTTCCCTTTCCTCTACTTTTGATAATCTTGATGCAACAAATTTGAACCTTGAAATACCAATAATGGTTTGTCTTATTTTTTATTCTTTTCTTCTTCTTTATGCTATGTCCATGAGCATTGTATTCTCATGTACATAATCATCTTCTCATCATGTTTGTTGATTATCTTCATTTTGAGTGGTAACAACCACAGGGTGCTGCCTCTTCAATATCATTATTAGGTTGTATTTAAAAACCCATGGATGCATTGGAAAAATCATCTATGTATGCATCCTTTTCTAGCTCCCTAAATTTTTAATATCATATTCTTCCAATTGTTTTGCTTCTTGAGAAGGCATCTCTATATCTTGTGGTAATTGATAAAGCTTGAGGTTTGTGAAAGCACGCAAATAGCACAAGAAGAAAATCTTGGAGCACAACACATAATCCTGAATGTATTGCCAAGTGAATTTACAAGGATATAGGCATGCATACAAGCCGAGGGCAAAGAGCTCCTAAAGACGGAAAAAGTGCTCCGATAGTCCTACTACTTTCACACACCTCACTACCAAAATATATCAACAAATCCCCCCTACGAGTGATGCAGTGAACAAGGAGTTGGCACTCATGTATAAGCAAGTTCCAAGCTATGTGGAAAGAGATCAATCCACAAAAGGAAGTAATCCCAAAGCTTTGCGGAGCACTTAAAACCTCTCCCGAGTTAGATCATTTGTTAAAAGATGTGCAATGTTATCTTGTGTGGGCACATATGCCAAAGTAATCTCCCTAGTAGAGAACCTCTCTATTGTATAATTACATGGGTCTCAGTGGTAGAACCCTTGGGTTTCTAAGTTTGAAACCCTTGGGATTTATGATTTATTTAACCCTTTTATGGGTCTTGAGCCTTAGGTATAATTCTCTAAGGTTGAGTACCTTAGGCTTGATTGGAAGCTTCTCCTAGCCACTTGATTTGTACGTAAGATCTTTGAGAGTCTTCTTTTAGAATCCATCTGATTTCATGGGATTTCCTAAGCTTGGAAACCATGTCACCACCTTAGGGACTCATGTGATGGAAGATACACATGTCCCCTTGAAAGGGACTTATCCCCTTGGACTTAAAGCTATATATTGGAGGGGTTGGTTGGGTGGAAAGGGCATCTCTCTTCCTAGTGTGAGTCTAACTAGTTAGTCTTCTTAGTTTGTGTGTGGAGGCTATGGAGCCCTCACACAATAGTGGTATCAGAGCTTTAGAATTAGAAATGTTTTCTCCATGAATTTTCTTCATGGGTGTTAAGCTCCCTCACATTTATTTTTTCCGTGCATGCGGCTACCTAAAGAGCTTCTTCCTTTTGATTACAAAGCTCAAAAAAGTTGTGCATGTGACCCCCCTCGAATGGAGAATATGGCTCCACCCATGAGAAAAAATGGACACTTTGTACAGCCGAGCATGCACCCACATGTGAAAAGGAGTGTAGAAGGTGCCCCAATGCATGCGAGCTTGCGCTTCCCTAATCAAAATTTAATGTTTCCATTTGTTCTATATTTTATATAGCTTTTGATGAGAAATTCCCATGAATGTGCGATTCTATGGGCTAGGATGAAGCAAAGTCCTAGATTCATAGCTTTTGTGACCTCGCTTTTGTGATTGTGCCCTTTTAAAAGCATAAAAATTTGTAGGGCAGCCAATATGGAAGATAGAAAGGATGTGCTTCCTGAAAGAAGTTGGAGAAGCTTAGAGAGGCTTGGAAAGTTGAGTTGTCAAGTGGTGAAGTTGGTCCAACAAACTAGCATAGGACCTGCCCTAGCTCCATGGATATGTAAAGTAGACCTTTTAGGCTTGTGGTTAGTGCAATAAAACCCAATAGGTACTTTGGAATGTCAACAAGAACAAGTTGATGCAAAATAGATAACTTGCACCTTGACTAACTCACAAAAACCTTCTAAAAATGGATGGAAGTTATGACTTCGGACATTGAGAGCACCCAAGACAGTCACAATTGGAAACATTCATCTTAAGGGAGTGTCATACATAGGGTTGGCTTGCTAAAATGCATAAAAGCCCTAATTTATATCAATCAATTAAGGATCAATCACCTTAACACTGATAGGATGTCATCCCAATTTTTAAGGGATGTGCAAACAATGATCCCGAGATTGTAAAACTCGGATTTCTTTGAATGCTTAAATACTTGATTTAGAGCTCTATAGAGACAAGCAACCACTAGAAGTTGACTGAGTTTGAGGAAGAAGGAGCACAGAATAGAAGTGGCACCAAGCAATGCTCAAAGAGTCTTTAAATCAGCACTCTACTTAATGTAAAAGTTTTTTACTCTTTATATAGACTCTTGAGGATATTACCATGCATTTTTTTCATGAATTTGAATTCAAAATTAGGAAGGTTTGGTAGTTTATATTGATTGGAATCTTTTCCTATAATCTAGGAAAAGAGAAAGTTGAAGTTATTTCTTCTTGATTGATTGATTGATTGAGAATCAATCTCAACCACTTCTAACTTGTGGCTTTTAGGACTTTTAATCTTTCCTTTTACAAAGGTCAATACCTTGAACCTTACAAGAAATGATCATAATTGATTAACCAATTAATACAAAGAAATAATGTGCACATAAGTGCTATTCTTCAAGGTACATATATGGCACCATTCAAATGATGGATTTGATGTAGAGCATATCGATGTCAAGCATAATGAAAGCTTGATGTTCCAAAAGCTCCCCCTCAAGCTAAAATATGCTTGAGTCTTCATTTTGTGATAGGTTCAATAGCTACCATAGCTTTGAATCTACAAAGCTTTATCCCATCAAGTGCCTTTGTCATCATGTCTGCTATTTGCTTCTTGGTAGGAACAACTGAAATGTCAATTTCCTTTGCCATAAGCTTCTCAATTACAAAGTGGTAATGGATGTGCTTTGTCCTTGCATGCCAAATTAGATTTGCAGCTAGATGCATGGAACTTACATTATCTCTAAGTAAGTGAGGTTTGGAACTTACAAGTCCCCAATCTGAGTACAACTCCTTGAGCCATATTGCTCCTTGAGTTGCAATAAGAGATCTATATTCTGCTTCAGCTGAAGATAAAGCAATTGTTGGTTGCTTCTTGGAACTCCATGACACCAATTTTGAACCTGCAAATGCTAAGTATCTAGAGGTACTTCTTCTATCATCCTTTGCTCCTTCCTAATCTTCATCTTTCTAGCTGAAGATAAAGCAATTGTTGGTTGCTTCTTGGAACTCCATGACACCAATTTTGAACCTGCAAATGCTAAGTATCTAGAGGTACTTCTTCTATCATCCTTTGCTCCTTCCTAATCTTCTTCTTTCTAGGTGACCACCCCTATATCTTCTAGATAGTGCTGCTCTGAGTTAAAGCAACTATCCATCACAATGGACTCTAGATCATCATCATTCTCTTCTTCTTTTATGACATCACTAGGGTCACATTCATCTAGCAAGGGCTAACACATGAACACTGAAATATCATAACCCTCCTCATCACAATGAGGTGTCCAGTGTTCTTCCTTGACAGCAATGTCCATAGTGGCTAAGATTTCTGGCCAGCCATGAGCCTCAAATTCCTCATCTGGAAAGATCATCGCTGTGTAGCCTGGGTCTCTAACTGGTCTATCACCTGGAGAAGTTCCTTCTTCTCTTGCCTTTAAGCATTTTTCCTCTTCCTCCGCGACCTTGCACATCCACAAATGAGTATCTTCATTCAACCAGAATGGATCAGGTGAACTTTTAGAATGCAAAGAGATGGAATCTTCTTTCACTTTGTGGATAGGATTCCACTGTAGGGGTGGTACATCTCTGAAGGAGTAATCCTTCAAATTGACCTTGGTGGTGACCCCTAAGTGTTGTAAGTACAAGGAGTTGGTTCCCCAATCCTGTACTATTTGCAATTGTCGTAGGAAGGGTCTTCCTAGGATCATCTCATAGACATTATTTTTCTCAAAGTCACATATAGCAAATGTGTGCTCAAACTCTACACCACAAGTGGTTAGAGTTATCCCTTTCAACAGTCCTAGAGGTCTCTCAAAATGACCATCGGCCGTTTGAAGCTTCATTCTAGTTGGTCTTAATGTGGGTTCGCCCCATTGCTTCCACAAGGAGGTGGTCACAATAGCAACACTCACACCTAAATCTATGATTGCTTTGGTTGTGTAACCTTGGTAGGTGATAGGGAGATAAGTTTTACCTTCTTCACCCACACACATATCCCCTATTTTGTCTAGAGGTATCTCTGGTACTTTCCGCTTAGAGCCTCTGTAGCTCAGTGATGAGTAGCACCTCCTTTAATGTCAATCCGGGAAGACGTGAGGATGGTATGATGACCTCGAGCAAGTGAAGGCACAAGTGCGTGAGTGAGAAGCACACAAACATGCACACACATACACACACGCGCGCACACAAGGTAAGACAAAGAGAGAGAAGCAATGGAGTTCTTTTAGATTACTTCAAGAGTGCTCATACAAGTTCAATCCTATTACAAGCTAACCTCAAAAATGAGCTCTCTAGCTCTATTTATAGTTTTTGACTAGGTTTTGGCCGTGTCCAGACCTAGTGTCCGGCCTAGTTAAAAATTAGGTTCTAGGCCCCATTTGAAGGCTCAAATGGAGTCTAAAAATTATGAAAACTGGTAGGTAGCTACTTCTAATGCTCCTCAAGCTCAAGGACTCCTTGGCTTGCACAAAATGGAGCTGCAAAAATATGATATGGTATTTACAATGGCTTTTAGTGATGAAAATCACTATTTTTGTAGGGATTTCCTCTAACGATTTGACATACACATCTTCGAGCTTGCTCCTTCTCCTTATGTGTCCACCTCTTTGATATGCTTTAGCTTCCTGAAAAAATAATGGCCTACTTGCCCGATCTTCTTTGACTGCTCTGTCTGCTTGTACCTTCTCTTCGCTCCGACTCCCTTCGTTGGCTTCCTTATCTTGTTAGTCCTTCAGTTCCTTGACTACTGCTAACACCCCCCCTCTCTCGCGACTGTCGTCCCTGACAGATCCTTGTTGGGTGGGTCGTTGGATGTAGTACTCCACAACATCTTTTGCTAAATGATGTTCCGCAATTCTCAACCCTTTGGCCAAGTCGGTGAGTAGAGCATCCCAATCTATAGGCCCGGGAACCTCTGGATGTGGTATACGTAGCTACTCTGAATGGAGAGCTTGTTCCACGGCAAATAACTGTAATAGATGAGATGTTCTGGGAATGAATACCTTTGAATGATATTCCCAAAACCCCTTGATAAACATTTCTTCAAACGTCTGTTTGAAGCAAGCAGGTAGACACTTTATACGGGCATGTCACGCATAGATGACGTTAATGGAGGGCGTGGTGCTCATGTCATAGACAAGGTCCTGATTCCTTTCATTAAATCCAATAGCCAAAAGATGACGTTCTTTGATGTTCTTAAATGTCCTGAATGTAATCAGCATGAGCGCAAAAAATTTTAGGCACATCTGTGCCATGACATCTGGGACATTCTTGAACCGGACTGTCGAGTGTCGGATGGTAAAAATCATGTAGTTGACTATGGGTTGGCCATTAGGAGGTGCTAGGTACACATAATTTAACCACTTTTCACATCCTTTAACCGTCAAAACTGTTTTTGTGTACTCCGGCCGAGACCTTCTTCGAAAGACAGGGCAGTAGCATGGATTATACTTGATATATAGAGGCATGTTATTCCACGTGCATACCATCTCAGGGTAGGTTTCAAGCAGGCGGATTCTCCAAGTAGGTTGATGTATATTCCCTTGCTTGGCACTTGCAGGTATATCATCCGGTGCAAACTGTGTCACCGAGGTTGGCTCTTTTGTTGTACGTTGCTTGATTTCAGCATTGTAATCTGCCATTAATACACAGAATGGAACATATAGATCATCAGACATGCCAATCCACCTATTATGGGAGAGGTTTCTAAAGTAATCCGATTTCATGACGACTTCTTCCAATCGTGACATAGACGCTATCTGAACTGCAACTCTCTCATCATGGGTTGTAGCAACCTTTTCCAACCGTTGCATCCATTCAGGCGCTTCGATCTCAATCGTGTCCATTCCTTCTTCTGTTTGCTTACCTCCGGGTGTTGGCATGGGAATGTATGGGTCTTCAAAGATCTCCTCCACTTGAATTGGCACTAAGTCTTCAGGTTCTGGTTCCACTAGGGGAGAAGGTTGACGCTCGTATTGTAGAACTTTATTTCGTAGTTCTTCTAATTCTGCTCTGCGTTTTGCGACTTCTTTAGATGTGTCGGCTTCAGTTGTGACTTTGCTTGGTGACTCTTGCTGGGTTGCCACTTGCTTTAGTAAGTCATCTCTTTCTCTTTCTAATGCTGCATGGGCTTCTAGGAGGTCGGCATGGGTTTCCAAGATGATTTGCATATTTTCAGATGGGATAGCCTTGAATTTCTCTCGGTCGATTTCTTGTGGTGAACCCTCCATTGCTGCTTCCAAGTTTTCTTCGTTTTGTCTCTGTAGTCGCTTATTTTCCTCGAGTGTTGTAGACATGTGTTTTCGTAATAGGGCTAGGTTGCATCGAAGCTTGAGGTTCTCTGTTATCTGGGAGTGTAGCAGCTCATCAAGTTGTTGTTTTTCTTCCGCATCTGACTGGGGTGGATTGGCCACTAACTGCTCATGTTGTTCATGTAAAGTGACATACTGTTGTTGTAGTAGTTGCTTTTCCTTCTCTAAGTCAATGAGTCGTCCTTGTAATGTTTCATGGCTTTTGAACAGACTTGTATGCTGAGCATCTAGGTGTTGATAATGCTGTTGCAGCAGAGACATACACTGGTACATGTTATTAAATACATTATTAATGGGAGTGGATGCGGGAAAGGTGTTGAATGCAGAAGGGAAGGGAAAGGGGAATGGGAGCGTGTATGCTGTGTCGAAAAGGGTGAAGTTGGTGGTGGGGGAATGGGAGATTGTGGACGTATGGGGGGAGGGAGAGGTGCGGAGGTGGGTGATATGTCCATGAGGTCAAAAGTGGATGGAGTCGTGGGAGTGATTGTGAACATGGGAATTGTGGGTGCAGTGATGGTGGTGAAAGTGTAAAGTGGTGTGTGTAGTTGTGAATATGAACCGCCAGGAAGTGTAATCGGGGGAACGGGGTTTTGCGTGGCTGCAGTTAGAATTACAGTGTCAGTGGTAATGTATACAAGTGAGGTGGTGATAGGGTGTGTGGGTTGTGTTGATTGACTGACAGTCTGTGCTTTGGTGTGGGCAGTGGACTCTGAGGCGGTGACAATGGTGGTTACACTAGTAGTGGGAGGTGAAGTTGGTGGAGTTGGAGGTAGGGGTGGTAAAGGGGGTGATGGGGGTGCACTGGATGTATGGGCTTCCTCAGTTTCCTGAATGATATGAGCTGTGCCCGTGGTTGTGGATGTATACTTGTCTATTAATTGGCATTTTGTGAGGTCCCTACACATGTGTTTTGAGAAAAATCCTGTGAACTGTTAGCCTGTTTGAACCCTGTTTTAGTCCCAAAACCCTGAACTGGTCTAACTTTCTCATACGAAATCCGTTTGCTGTGATTCTTGTTTTGTTGGAAAGCTCGTGGGGAGTACTACCGAAACTTCCATTGGTTATGTTAAAATTAATATCAAGATTATTAGCCATAGTATTTTTAAGTGGACTATATCTAGGGGAAGAAAAGCTAAGGGGTCTTCAGAGTTGTTTTCCATAAAATCAAAAGAACAGTTGATCTTTGAATTACATGAATGAAAGTGATTTTTTGTGTCCTTTGAATCTAAGTTTTGAGCTAACTTTGGGACTTTTACAGGTCCACTGAGAGCACTAGAAGGCATCCAAAGCAAGGGTAATTGGCAAGCTTGAGAACTGGGTTCTTGAGCACCAAAAGAGCACGGGATCTACAAGAGAGGTTGGAATATTCTCAATGCCCTCTGTCCATTTCTAGCTTAGATTAAGTGCGAGTAGTGCTAGAAGTAAGTCAAGGCAACAATAGGCACGAGACAAGTCAAGACTATCTAAGAAATCAAGTTCAAGTCAAGAGATAACCTGTGTGTGACCGACAACTTTAAAGGAAAAGAACCTAACGTGAGACGATCAACATTCAAGTGCGGAAATTAACTCAAGTGTTCCTGACGCCGTGATATCAGACAAGATCATAACCATGGCACAAGAGACCCATATGATCATGTGGCCGAGTTTAGGCAAGTCTTGAGAGCTGAACAAGTTGAGGACCTATTCACACAGTATAATGCCTTTGGTCTAACCCTTAGGAACACAGCCCTTACGTGGTTTCAACCATTGAATGAGAGACAGTTCAGGAGCATAGACCAACTCTTAGAGGCCTTCATCACTGAATTCTCTAAAAGTGGCATAAGGCATAATACTTCCTCATTGATACATAGCTTCAAGCAGACCCCTCAGGAGACCGTGAGACTTGCAAGAAGAAGGTTTAGACAATATCTTGAGACATGCCCTGTTCCTGAGTTGCCCACACCAGCCAAACAAGCGGCATTATTCTTGGATGGATTGCTAAGTACAAAGTTGTGATCCTATGTGTACTTGAAGGTCCCTAGGACCATTGAAGAGTGCGTAAGCGTGTGCATTGACATAGAGGATAACCTAGGGGAAGAGTTAGAGCTTTCTAAAATCTATAAAGATTCAGATAGTGCCTCTAGCTTTTCTTCCACACAATCTACATCTATTGAGGAACTCACAGAAAAGGTAGCTCAAAAACTAGGTGTCTCTAGCAAACAAATTCCAAGATTTGCCCCAGTAAAGAGATGCTATACTTGCGGGGGTGACCACATGGAGAATGTATGTCCCATTATGGCTCAACCCCAAGTATATCCTAGTAGCCAGTACTGCACCATAGAACGGAGGTACACAAATCACACCGTTCAAGATTGCCCCTACAATAAGCAAGCAGTTAGGCAAACGTACCCACAACCATACCCTCAACAAGGAAGATACCAGAACCATTACCCACCGCAACAGTATGCTAGGCCTCACCAAACCTACTAACCACAATACCAAAACCAACAAAGGCCTCACCCTGTGTTAGCACAACAACCCCCTGCCCCAGCTAATGTAATCTCGGTAAAGTATGCAGCTGCAGAAGAGAATTTGAATAGAGCTATAGTGCCAGTAACACCATTGCTTTCAGAAAGTGATCCTAGTGACCATAGCTTTGATTCTACACATATTGATAGTCCCCAGGCTTACTACATGCAATCTCCTGAACATGGTGAGTCCTACTACAGTGAGGAACCAAGTGAACCTAGTTGGGAGCCAGAGTACACAAATGTAATGTACACAAACCCTAACTCTAGACCCCAACCTAGGCAGGTAAGACGCCCATTCCCTAGAGGACCATGCTACAGATGTCAAGGAGATCACCTCATTTGTGATTGCCCCTTACCTCCACCTACACAACCCCAGTCAGTGACAATTCAAGGCTTTTGTCAAGAGTGTGGAAAGGAGCATCTCTTACGAGATTGCCCAAAAAACCCCAATAATATGCCAAAAATTACTCCTATCAATGTTATTGGGTTAGTAGTAGACTCTAAAGGAAGTGTGACGTCCACTGCACCAGTACAGGTAGTCACTAGAGCTCAGGCATTGCAGCAAAACCAAGGGGTAGGCCAGGAAAAGAGCTCAGAGGCTAGTGAAACTGAGAGCATAACCAAGAAGAGAACTAGAGCCTGGAGAGATAGTAGAGAAAGAATGAAGAGGCAATGGGCTAAGAAAATGAGTGAACTCGAGGAAAGCCTAAGAGAAACAAAAGCTAGGATAGTTGAACTTACATCTCAAACTCCCTCTCACACTACTCCATCACCACCATCCCCATCTCCATCCGACCCACCACCTTCCAACCCGCCTCATGCTACTCCACCACCCCCTAGAGTAGGATCAGTCCTAGCCGATCCCACTCCGGAGGACCTAAATATGATGCTTAAGGCATATCAGGCCAGAATCCAAGAAGGGCCAAATGTAACCGATCATGAAAAGTGTTACCCTAGAGCAGAACTAGAGCTTGAACGAACCAAAATTTGTGCTAAGATGGTGGAATTGGCTCAAACCATGTTTGAAGCTAGTTGCCTCTTCAACATCTCTAGTTCAGCTAAGACGTAGTTGCACTTTGATGGACTGCTAGAAAGATTGGAGAGGTTAATTGCACAATCAGAAAAGGAACCCACCCCTCCAAGTAAGGGCAAGGCAAGTATGAAGGCAAGCCTTCCTGCCCAGGAAGCCTATGTGCCTAACTCTACGGAGCCAGACACATCTTCTTCTATGAATCGGTTCACACCAGAATTCCTACGAGAGATTCAAGAAGACAAATGGGCTAAAGAAAGTGAAGTCCCTCCTCCCATTGAACTTGTGGATGATGCACATGACCAATTCCCACAAGACATCCCATCCATTATGAAGAGCAAGAGAGCACCCAGTCTCCAGAGAGATTAGACTTTGAGTTTAATTCTTTACGTGAATTACCCCATTTCACAGGCCCATGGGAAGCTAAGTCCACTTGTATGAGAGCACCCACAGTCATGGTCAGAAACGAAGACTCGATAATACCTAGGAATACAGAGGTAGTGAAAAACACTAAAGTGCAGTGTAACCTCACTTTAGAAGAGCTACTCAAAGTAAGGCCAGAACTATGGAAACATGTAGCCAAACAAGTACCAAAGATAGCAAAACCTCATTCCCAGGTAGCTTCTCATAGGACAGTGCCAGAAATTCCTCTAGACAAGATAGGAGACATGAGTGAAGGAGAAGAAGGAAACACATACCTCCCCATTACCCATCAGGGGTACACAACCAAGGCAATTCTGGACTCTGGTGCAGGAGTCGCAATTGCTACCACTTCCCTATGGAAGCGTTGGGGCAAGCCAGCACTCAGGCCCACGAGGATGAAATTGCAAATGGCTGATGGTCACATAGAGAGACCCCTAGGTTTACTAGAAGGAATAACTCTCACCACTTGTGGTGTTGAGTTTGAGCACACATTTGCTATCTGTGACTTTAGTAAGAACCATGCCTATGAGATGATTTTGGGAAGACCATTTATGCGACAGTTGCAAGTAGTACAGGATTGGGGAACCAATTCCTTGTACTTGCAACATTTAGGTGTTACGACCAAGGTTAATCTCAAAGATTACTCTCATAGAGATGTCCCTCCTATCCAATGGAATCCTATTCATAGAGCCAAAGATGATACAGAGTCTGTGCACTCCATAGGATCAGGATCCTCATGGATGCATGAAGACACTCACTTATGGATGTGTAAAGTGGAAGTGGAAGAAGAGAAGAGAGAAAACGCTAGAGAGATAGGTGCAAACGAAACCCATAGATCCATTCAAGACCCAGCCTATGCACCTGTAGTATTTCCTGATGAAGAATTTGAACCCCACGGCTGGGCAGAGATCCTAGCAACCATGGATGTAGCCATCAATGAAGAACAATGGACACCACACTGTGATGAGGATGGCTATGACATATCAGTTTTCTCCATAGAGCCAATCAGGGGAGATGCAGTTTTAGAAGAGTGCGAACCTAGCCCTGATGCATTTGAGGATGCAAGTGACTCCGATCTAGACTCAATCATTATGGACCCACATTGCATCAGATGAAGAATACTTCTATGAAATAGAATTTCAGCCCTAGAGACATGGAGAGCTTACAAATGATTTGATATTAGCCACACAAGTGACCCCTAAGGATCAGGGAAAGAAAAGAAAGAAGAGAGACGTCACACCAGAAGAGGAAGAATCTTTGTTTGAGGTCCCTGAAAACTTTAAAAAGTATGAGATAGACGATAGAAGAGTCATGGTAAGGATGCCAAGACGTGAAGCTCAATCAGGAGAGGCCTATGATAACAAAGAAACCACCAAGAGAATAGTGGTAGCCCTCGAAGAAGGAGAGGAGAGATGCACTTACATAGGACATGACCTGACGGAAGAAGAAGAGCACGAATTGATAGCCTTGCTAAGAGAATACAGAGATGTATTCGCTTGGACTTACAAGGATTTGAAAGGTGTAGACCCAGACATATGCTCACACACTATCCCCATGACCTCAGATGCTAAACCTTCTAAGCAAAAGCCATACACATACAATGATAATTATGCTGCCAAGATCAAAGAGGAGATAGATAGACTGGTAGAAGCTGGATTTATTTATGAAATTGAGCACACTGAGTGGGTATCCCCCATTGTAGTGGTGCCCAAGAAGAATGGAAAGCTACGTGTGTGCATTAACTTGAAGAAGGTTAATGCAGCCACTATTCGGGACAACTATCCGCTTCCTATCACTGAGCATCTGCTAGAAAGAGTAGCAGGCAAGGAAGTGTACAGCTTCCTTGATGGATTTTTGGGCTACAATCAGGTAGCCATAGCTCCAGAAGATCAGCATAAGACAGCTTTTGCCACAAAGTGGGGCATATTTGCCTTTAGAGTAATGCCATTTGGGCTTACCAATGCTCCTGCAACTTTCCAAAGATTGATGTGTCACGTGTTTAAAGAGTTCTTGAGGAAGAATTTAGAGGTCTATGTTGATGATCTCTGTGCTCATTCCAACATTGGACAGACACATATACCAGAACTCAGGCAAATCTTTGACAAGTGTAGAGAGTATCAAGTCTGCCTGAACCCAGAACAGTGTGTTTTCATGGTCAGGCAAGGCAAGATTCTAGGACACATAGTGTCAAAGAATGGCATATCCATCGATGAAGAGAAAGTAAGAGCCATAGCAGAGTTACCTAGGCCAAAGAATGTCAAGGAAGTACAAGCTTTCATGGGGCATTGTGGTTATTGCCGACGGTTTATACACATGTATGCCATCATAGCAAAGCCTCTGTATGGACTGTTGACTAACTTTGAGTGGTCTGATGAATGTGAAAACTCTTTCAACGAGCTCAAAAGAAGGTTATGTTCAGCCCCAATCTTGACTACACTAGACTGGAATAAACCCTTTCATGTTCACGTAGACGCATCCAATTATGCTATTGGGTGTGTACGAGCGAAGGTAATATGGATCTTCCAATTGCCTATGCTAGTAGACAGTTGAATGCAGCTGAACGGAACTATACCACCATCGAACGAGAAGGATTAGGCATGGTATATGCAGTTAAAAAGTTTAGACACTATTTGCTTGCAAATAAGTTTAAATTTTTTACCGATCATCAGGCATTATTGTACTTGGTAAACAAACCATGCAATACAGGTATATTAGTAAGATGGTTTCTCTTACTAATGGAATATGACTTTGAAGTAGTGGTGAGGAAAGGGAAGACTCACTTGAGAGCAGACCATCTCTCTAGGCTCACATCTGGAGAAGCCCCACAAGGAGTGTCAGATGACCTTCCTGATGCTTACTTGTTTAATTTGGAAGTTGTACCTCAGTGGGCTAAGCCATTAGTGCCAGTATTGACATACGGGCCCAATCACCGAGTCATAAACACTCAAGATAGGGAAATAATAAAAGCCCAAAAATACCAGATCATGGCAGGAAGTATGTATAAGCACACAAATCAAGGGATCCTAGCTTGTTGTGTGGAAGAGGATGAGTACGCTAAATGGTTGCAGCTGGCACATGTAGGTGCAGTCGAGCAACACTACTCAAAGCAACGAACCCTACAGACTCTAAGGAGACTTGGAGTGCATTGGCCGACTATGGAGGTTGATGTCCACAAGTTGTGCAAGGAATGCCCTGTCTGCTGCACTAAACCACCTGTGGAGCATGCCACTCTTTATCAAGTGTCCATAGTGCCAGATTGGAGTGAACCATTAGTAGCTTTCCTGAGGACGAGAACATTCCCTCAAGATATGACACTGGCTAGACAAAGAAGTCTAGAACAAGAAGCCCTATATTACTCACTCATTGGTGATAATCTATACAAGCGTGGTAAAGATGGTTACCTGAGACTATGTGTCCATGAGAGCGAATATCTCAAGATCTTGGAAGCAGCTCACCAAGGTGTAGCAGGAGGACATTTTGGACCAGATCGGGTGATCAAGGCAATACTATTTGCGGGCTTCTGGTGGCCGACCCTTCACATGGATGCACATACCTATGTGAAACGGTGTGATGTCTGTCAGAGAACTCAGTACCCTATACGCAAGGATGAGATGCCACTGAAACCTATGATGGGTGGATGTGCATTCTCTAAGTGGGGAATAGACTTTGTAGGTCCTATTAATCCCCTAGCTAAGGGTTCGCATGCGGAATATATCATCGTGGCCACAGACTATCTAACCAAGTGGGTAGAAGTAAAAGCTACCACAAAGAATGATGCTCAATCGACAACTAAGTTCTTATTTGAGAATGTGTTCACAAGATACGGGCTACCTATAGAGCTAGTCAGTGATAGAGGGACTCACGTCTTGAATGAAGTTATCAAAAATCTTCTCCAAGAGTTCTTGGTAGTACATAAGAAGTCTGCCCCCTATCACCCACAAGCTAATGGGCAAGCCGAAAGCACAAATAAGATCCTATGCAACGTGCTTACCAAATTAGTGAATAATAAACGCTCTGATTGGGACAAACAACTACACCATGTTGTTTGGGCATATCGAGTTGCCTATAAAACGGTACTCCAAGCCACACCCTTTCAGATGGTATTTGGCCAAAATGCGGTGCTACCTTTGGACTTCCTGATTCCCACATTGAGAGTAGCACAGGAGCATGAGTGGACGGGTCATGAACTGTCTTCGAGAATTTTTGACCTGGAACGATTAGGTGAAACAAGACTAAGAGCTGCAGCAGGAATATATGCAGCTAAGAAAAGGCAGAAGGCGTACTTTGATGCCCATGTGAAGGATAAAGGATTGAAGGCAGGAGATTTAGTTTTAGTATACACCCTGAAACAACATGCGAGAAAATTAGAGAAGCGGGGTTATGGACCTATGATCATCAATAGGATCTCAACGAGTGGAGCAGTACAACTAGCCACATTAGAGGGCGATATTCTACCTAGCTACATAAGCGGGTGCAGAGTCAAGTTATATTAGGAACCTCTGACTGAAGAGATGCTAAATCGACTTAACACTGCCAAAAAATGCAAGGAAGAAGAAAAACGAGTTCGAGAAGAGGCACAGGCCGAAGCCTTGGAACGCATCCGAAGGATGAGGTTCCAAAGACTGGGTAGAGATTAGGCTAGGGTAGATGACCATGCGGACCCAGGTTATCATATGGCAATTGGTGAAGTCTCGAGAATAAGTTCTAATAGAATAATTGATAGACGACCTTTTGTAACCATAGAGATAGGACAAGGAAAGGGTGCAAGGACTGTAAGAGCCTTGATTGACTCAGGTGCAGCCACTAGTGCTGTTAAATTTTCTTACTGTCAAAAGTTGAAACTAACTGTCAATCCTATAGAAGCATATCTCATAGGATTGGGAGGTGTGGAAACCCCTTGCATGCGCGAGGTGGAACTTCCCCTCTACATTCAAGATGAAGTAATGACAGTTAAAGTACTAGTGTGTCAAGATGAGGACCTCACGGAGCCTCTTGTCTTGGGTGAAGACTGGATCTATGATCATGCAATCAACCTAAACCTAAGAAGTGGACTCCTTCAGGTCTGGGTAAATCAAAATCGCGTTACAATTGAGTTAGAAAATAAAGCACTCAAGGAATTAGACAAGGCACACACTCCTGGTCCTTCCAGGGGTACACATTAAGATGACCATGTTATTCTTGTCCAAAACTATGTGATGCAGAGGAATGATGATTTCAATCACGAAGTCCGGGGCGCAACGGAACTCCCTTCTTTTCCAGAGACCAGAGGGATGCAGCAACCAAAGGCAGATCAAACACAGATGGAGCAGAGTAATACCCATGCGGGAGGTCAAAAGAGCGTGCGAAGCAGAATGCCTCAGCCATTGAAACAAGTGTGGGTACGGAAAGGCGAACACCCTGTTGCAATCAAGCCAACCACACGGGCAAAACTTCTTATTCATAATCAACAACAAGACACTAATAAGAAGTCTTTTAGAAATTCTTCTACGAAAGTAAAGTCTATTTGGGTACCCAAGAAGTCGATGAAGGCCATCCCATAATCACGACAAATTTGGGTGCCTAAGGCTTGCTTGCGTCGTGCTCTCTCATATTTTCCTCGACACTTCCATAGCATATATATACAAAAATTTACAACCTTATGACTTCTTAAAGACATAATTGAACTATCTGTACATATGTGTACATGTCTTCCTCTTCTGAATGTATACTTCTTCCTTGCTTCATAACTTGAATCTTTCCTTCAAATCTTGACTTCATTTGCATGTCAAAACATCAATTGGTGATTGTCCTGCACCAACAGCTCCCCCTCAATCATCAATTGAGGTTTTCTCTAACTTCTTTATGCCTGCCATGTCTTTGAACTTCTGTAGCTTTGGTCCATCCAAGCTTTTGGTAAGCATATCAGCTATCTGATCTTTTGTTGAAGTATGTATGACTTCAATCTCTTTATCCATCACCTTCTCTCTCAGAAAGTGATACTGAATCTCAATGTGTTTAGTCCTGGCATGAAAAACAGGGTTAGCAGCTAGATACAATGAACTCATGTTATCTCCATATATGATAGGTGTACTCTATATAGTGTCAAAACTCTTCATCAGAGTCTTAAGCCATATTATTTCCTTTGCAGCTTCAACCATTCCTTTGTACTTTGCTTCTGTAGATGACAAAGCAACTGTATGTTGCTTCTTTGAACACCAAGATATTAACTTATCTCCCACATAACACATGTATCCATAGGCTGACCTTCTATCATCAGGATTACCTGCCCAATCTACATCACTATATACTTTGATGTTTGTATCTGATGTAAAACCATAATACAAACCCTCTTTGAGTGTACCCTTAATGTACCTCAACACTCTTTGACCTGCAATCCAATGTTCTTTCCTAGGACAATGCATGAATTGGGACAAAACCCCAACTGCATATGATAAATCAGGCCTAGTTAATGTAGCATAGATAAGACTACCAACCAAACTCTGATATAACTTCATATCCTTGAATTCCTCTCCACCATATCTGCTCAATTTGTGATTCACCTCCATTGGAGTAGGTGCTACCCTGCAATCATTCATTTTAAACTTGATTAACAAGTTCTTCAAATACCTTTCTTGAGTCACATACACTCCATGTTGAGTGTATGAAATCTCCATGCCCAAGAAGTATGACAAATCTCCCAAATCACTGATTTTGAACTCTTTCTCCATTTGCTTCTTTAGGCTTTGAATGCCTTTCTCATCTGTACCTGTAAGAATTATATCATCAACATATATGCACATGTAAATGAACCCATCATCACTTGCTTTAACAAGCAAGCTACTATCTGCCTTAGATACTTGAAATCCAAGTTCCTTTAAAAACTTTACAAGCCTATAGTTCCATGCCCTTGGGGCCTGCTTCAAGCCATATAAAGCTCTCTTGAGCTTACACACATGATCTGGATACCTTCCATCTCTGAATCCTTGAGGTTGCTCCATGAAAACATCATCTGAAATATAACCATTCAAAAAAGCATTCTTCACATCTAATTGACACAATTTCCAACCTTTACATGCAGTAATTGCTATGAGTGTTCTGATGGTTGTCATCTTTGCCACAAGACTATAAGTCTCATCATAATCAATATCATATGTTTGAGCAAACCCTTTCACAACAAGTCTAGCTTTGTACCTAGACACACTTCCATCTGCAAACCTTTTTGTCTTGTAGACCCACTTACATCCAATGATCTTCTGGCTATTTGGTTTTGGAACCAAATCCCATGTTTGATTCTCCATCAATGCATCATATTCTTCCTGCATAGCTTTCTCCCAATTTTCTTTACCTTTTGCCTCTTCATATGTAGAAGGGTCTTCATCTGCTTTTATCATGTAAGCATAATCTTTGGTAGCCAAAAAAGAAGTATCATAGCTATACCTTGTAGGTTGCCACTTGTGTCTTGATGACCTTCTAAGTTCTCCACTCCTTGAGGTTTCTGGTTCTTCACACTCAGGATCAAATCTTGGCATTTCTTCAACTTCAACCTGCACTTCATTATTCTCCTCTTCATCAAATATCTGTACCTTTGATTTACCTTTCCTTTGACTCACAACTTCTTCATCACCTGCATTAATATTGATAGTATCTGCATACCAAGTACCTTGCTCATCAAATGTAACATCCTTAGACACAATGAATTGTTTTGTGGATGGACTCCACAACCTATATCCCATCTGCTTATCATCATAACCAATGAACACATACTTTTCAGCTTTAGGTTCCAATTTGTGTCTTAATTGTGATGGCACATATGCATATGTCAAACATCCAAATACTTTGCAATGGTCTAATGTAGGTCTCTTACCCCACCATGCCTCATATGGTGTCATACCCTGCAAGGCTTTACATGGTAGCCTATTGACCAGATAAGTGGCTGTATTTACAGCCTCAGCCCACAAATAATTTGGGCAATTTTTCTCCTTCATCATGGATCTTGCAAACTCAACAAGAGTCCTATTCCTCCTTTCTGCTACACCATTTTGTTGAGGAGAGTACCTGCAAGTAACCTCTCTTTTTATACCTGCATTCCACAAGTAATCACTGAACTCATTAGAGAAATACTCTCCCCCTCCATCTGACCTTAGTCTGTTCAACTTATGACCTGTAATTCTTTCTATATACACATGATAATGTTTGAATGTATTGAATACCTCTGACTTATCTTTGATCACATAGATAGTGATCCATCTGGTAGCATCATCAACATAAATCACATAATACCTTGAACCATTGATACTGAAATCCTTTGATGGTCCCCCCACATCTGTGTGCACCAACTCAAGCTTCTCTGAATACATAAAACCGTGCTTGGAATAAGATTGCTTATGAGCCTTACCTAATTGACATGCCTCACATCTGTATGTCATATGTTGACCTGCAACATTAGGCAATCCAAGCACTGCACCATTGTTAACCATGTCTTTGATACCTCTTTCATTGAAATGTCCAAGCCTCTTGTGCCAAAGATCTAACTCAGAGATCTTATGTCCTCCATAAGTGAACAAGGCATGACCAACATTACCTTGAATCTTCAATGTGAACAATCTTCCTTCTTTTTTCCCTGAAACAATTTGTTTATACCCATTGCTAGGGTCTTCCACAAACACTCCTTCATTAGTGAACCTCACTTCATAACCTTTTTCAACAATTTGTCCTACACTTATCAGATTCTTAGGAATTGTAGGAACATACAAGACCTTACTCAATAAGGTTCTACCATCCTTGGCCTTTACTGATCCAATTGACTTCACATTGTGCTTTGTATTATCTCCTGTTTGAACAACATGATTAGTCACCTTATTTTCCAAATCAGTCATCAATGCTATGTTACCACTCAGATGATTACTACACCCTAAGTCAATGTAGAAGACTCTTTGGTCTTCACTTTGCCTTTCACAAGTTTCATTCATTATCAATGTTGAATCCTCCTTCTGATCTGAAGCATAATTGTAGTAGGTATTATTGTATTGTTGACTTTGGAATCCTCTACCTGCATTTCTTCCAAAGTAACCCCTACTACCTCTACCTCTGAAATTACCTCTTTGATTTCTGCCACCTCTTCCTCTTGAATTAAAATTCTGATTATATCCACCATTACTCTGATTATTATGCCAAAAATCATTAGCTAAATGATTTGTCTTACCACAAATCCAGCAAGCTTTGACTCCATCTTTGTTGTTCCTGCCTCTTCCTCTACCTTTGCCACCTCCTCTTCCTCTTAGGAAGTTGGCTTGACTAGTTGTGCCTTCATCTTCATTTGCTTGTTGCTTTCCTTTGCTATTTTTCTTCTTATCCTTTGAGTACATTGCATGACCTGTACTCTTGTCACTTTCACCTTTGACATCCTGCTCAAAGGTTAACATATGTCCTAGCAACTAATTTAAGTCAGGAGTAAAATGATCAAGTGATAATTCAATGGACAAAATAAATGGCTTCCATTTGTCATCACCTCTCAAACCTGTGAGTATTTGCCTTACCAATTTTTCCTCCTCAATGTCTTCATCAACAGCTCCTAATGCATCTGCAATGTCCTTCATTCTGGTTACATAATCTGAGATGGATTGAGAGGCCTTCTTCTTGAAAGTGGTAAATTCTTCCCACAAAGATGCCTTCCTTGACTTTGTGGTATTTTGGAAATGCTCCTCCAAAGCATTCCATATATCACTTGCACTTTCAAGACCTCTAATGTGAGGTAGCAAGTAGTCATTGACTGCCATATAGATAATGCTCCTAGCTTGAGCATCTCTCTTCATCCAATTCTTCAAATCTGACAATTCCTCCCTAGTTGGAACACTAGGATCTCTGAATTGAGGCTTTTCTTCTTCACCTCTAATGTTAGCTATCAAGTCTTTGCTCATAAGATGAGCTTCCATCCTCATTGACCATGTAGGATAGTTCTCTCTATCCAATTTCTCTATCTGAAGAGAATCTCCCATCTTTCCTTCACCTATGTATTGAATTCTTCAATCTTTATAAAGTATAAGGTTAACTTTACTTTGAATGACACTCCTTTTGAGTTCCTTGATATCGTATGATCTCCTTCTCAAGCTTTATCCTCAAGCTTTCACCTTTTGAACCTTCGGATGTTGAATTCTTTGCACCTACAGCAGTCGGGATCCTCCTTCCTTCAATTCTGATGCTTCCTGCTCTGATACCACTGATGGAGAGTGTTAATCTCCAAAAGAACAACCTACTCTTGAAATTAGAGCACCTCTATATCAAGAGTAAGTCAAAATCTTCACCAATTTAGAGGATCAACATTCAATTATAAGAATTTTGGAAAATCTATGAAGAGGATGATTCTACAGGAAGTCTGCTGCACTTATCTTTCTCATTGACTAAGCAAATGTGTAAAGTTTTTGATAAAACTTTTCACGGGGTGTCACCTAAAGATTGCGCACCTCGTCCAAGTTGAATTACTCCAAAAGATTAAGTAGAGTTTGAGAAATCAACTTGACAAGTCACCTATATCTAAAACTGTACTTTTGAGAAGTCGATTTAGACACCTATAACTTCTAAGACATGGTTCTCCAAGAATAGAATCTGTTTAAGCAAATGCTTTTAGCCACAAGTAGCTTACCTTCCAACTTAAAGATTGAGTGCTTGCTTGCTCAAAACTTTAAACTGTCGAGTGAGAAATGATCAAATCATTGACTTCAAATTTTGCGCCTGTTTCAGGAACCAGTGAACACTTCTTCACATACAAATGTTCCTACACATAATTCTCTTAGCCTGATCACAATTGGAAGCTAAAAACTTGTATAGAGGTCGATCTCCTATAGACTTAGATTTGTACAAAAGCATTTCACAAAAGATCTAACATAGGAAGAGAAAACTCAGAAACATCGGGTGCAGAAATCTTTCATTTCTGAAGGAGTTTACAACTGAATGATGAGAGAGAGTTCAACTAACTTCTCATATGTCTAATGACTCTTACAACTTCTCATTTCTCTATTCTCGTGCTCTCTCATATTTGCCCCGACACTTCCATAGCATATATATACAAAAATTTACAACCTTATGACTTCTTAAAGACATAATTGAACTATCTGTACATATGTGTACATGTCTTCCTCTTCTGAATGTATACTTCTTCCTTGCTTCATAACTTGAATCTTTCCTTCAAATCTTGACTTCATTTGCATGTCAAAACATCAATTGGTGATTGTCCTGCACCAACACCCTAGAGCAGAATTAGAGCTTGAGCGAACTAAAATTTGTGCTAAGATGGTGGAGTTGGCTCAAACCATGTTTGAAGCCAGCTTCCTTTTTAACATATCTAGCTCAGCCAAGACGCAGCTGCACTTTGAAGGACTGTTAGAAAGAATAGAGAGGTTAATTGCACAAATAGAAAAGGAACCCGCCTCTCAACACAAGGACAAGGCAAGTGAAAGGGCAGGTCTTCCTGCCCAAGAAGCCTATGTGCCTAACTCTACGGAGCCAGACACATCATCTTCTATGAATCGGTTCACACCAGAATTCCTACGAGAGATTCAAGAAGACAAATGGGCTAAAGAGAGTGAAGTCCCTCCTCCTATTGAACTTGTGGATGATGCACACGACCAATTTCCACAAGACATCCCATCCATTTATGAGGAGCATGAGAGCACCCAATCTCAGGAAAGATTAGACTTTGAGTCTAACTCTCTGCAAGAATTACCCCACTTCACAGGCCCATGGGAAGCTAAGTCTACTTGTATGAGAGCACCCGCAGTCATGGTACAAAATGAGGACTCAGTCATACCTAGGAACACAGAGGTAGTGAAAAACACTAAAGTACAGTGCAACCTCACCTTAGAAGAGCTACTCAAAGTAAGGCCAGAACTATGGAAACATGTAGCCAAACAAGTACCAGAAATAGCAAAACCTCGTTCCCAAGTAGGATCCCAGAGAACAGTGCCAGAAATACCATTGGACAAGATAGGAGACATGAGTGAGGGCGAAGAAGGAAACACATATCTTCCTATCACCCATCAAGGATACACCACCAAGGCCATTTTAGACTCAGGCGCAGGAGTTGCAATTGCTACCACTTCCCTATGGAAGCGTTGGGGCAAGCCAACACTCAGACCCACGAGGATGAAATTGCAAATGGCCGACGGTCACATAGAGCGACCCTTAGGGCTGTTAGAAGGAATAAATCTCACCACATGTGGTGTTGAGTTCGAGCATACATTTGCTATATGTGATTTTAGCAAAAATCATGCCTATGAAATGATCTTGGGACGATCCTTTATATGACAATTGCAAGTGGTACAGGATTGGGGAACCAATTCCTTGTACCTGCAACACTTAGGTGTTACGACCAAAGTGAATCTCAAAGATTACTCTCATAGAGATGTCCCTCCTATCCAATGGAATCCCCTCCATAGAGCCAAAGATGATACGGAATCGGTGCATTCCATAGGATCAGGATCCTCATGGATGCATGAAGACACCCACTTATGGATGTGCAAAGTAGCAGTAGAAGAAGAGAAGAGAGAGAAAGCCAGAGAGATAGGTGCAAAAGAAACACATAGATCAATTCAAGACCCAGCCTATGCACCTGTAGTCTTTCGTGACAAAGAATTTGAACCCCACGGCTGGGCAGAAATCCTAGCAACAATGGATGTAGCCATCAACGAAGAACAATGGACACCTCACTGTGATGAAGATGGCTATGACATTTCAGTCTTCTCCATAGAGCCGATCATGGGAGAGGCAGTGTTAGAAGAGTGTGAACCTTGCCCTGATGCATTTAAGGATGCAAGTGACTCTGATCTAGAGTCAGTCATTATGGACCCACCTTTTGCATCAGATGAAGAATACTTCTATGAAGTAGAATTTCAACCCCAGAGGCATGGAGAGCTTACAAATGATGTAAGGCTAGCCACACATGTGACCCCGAAGGAAGAAGGAAAGAAAAGAAAGAAGAGAGAAGTCACACCAGAAGAGGAGGAATCTTTGTTTGAGGTCCCGGAAAATTTTAAGAAGTATGAGATAGATGACAGGAGAGTCATGATCAGAATGCCTAAACGAGAGGCGCAATCGGGGGAGGCCTATGATAACAAAGAAACTACCAAGAAAATAGTGGTAGCCGTGGAAGAAGGAGAAGAGAGATGCACATACATAGGCCATGACCTGACGGAAGACAAAGAGCATGAATTGATAGCCTTGTTAAGAGAATACAGAGATGTATTCGCTTGGAGTTACAAGGATTTGAAAGGAGTGGACCCTGACATATGCTCACACACTATCCCCATGACCACAGATGCCAAACCTTCTAAGCAAAAGCCATACACATATAATGATAATTATGTTGCTAAGATCAAAGAGGAGATAGATAGACTGGTTGAAGCTGGATTCATCTATGAAATTGAGCACACTGAGTGGGTATCCCCCATTGTAGTGGTGCCCAAGAAAAATGGAAAGCTGCGTGTATGCATTAACTTAAAGAAGCTCAATGCAGCCACAATTCGAGATAACTATCCGCTTCCTATCACAGAGCATCTCTTAGAAAGAGTAGCAGGCAAGGAAGTGTACAGCTTCCTTGATGGATTTTCGGGCTACAATCAAGTAGCCTTTGCTCCAGAAGATCAGCATAAGATGGCTTTTGCCACTGAATGGGGCATTTTTGCCTTTAGAGTAATGCCATTTGGGCTTACCAATGCACCAACTACCTTCTAGAGGCTGATGTGCCATGTATTTAAAGAGTTCCTGAGGAAGAACTTAGAAGTCTATGTTGATGATCTTTGTGCTCATTCCAACATTAGACAAACCCATATTCCTGAACTCACACAAATCTTTGACAAATGTAGAGAATATCAAGTCTGCCTGAACCCAGAAAAGTGCGTTTTTATGGTCAGGCAAGGCAAGATTCTAGGACACATAGTGTCAAAGAATGGCGTATCCACTGATGAAGAGAAAGTGAGAGCCATAGCCGAGTTACCTAAGCCAAAGAATGTCAAGGAAGTACAAGCTTTCATGGGGCATTGTGGTTATTACCGACGGTTTATACACATGTATGCCATCATAGCAAAGCCTCTGTATGGACTTTTGACTAACTTTGAATGGATTAATGAATGTGAGAATTCTTTCAATGAGCTTAAACGGCGATTATGTTCAGCACCAATCTTGACCACACCAGATTGGAATAAGCCTTTCCATGTTCATGTTGATGCATCCAATTATGCTATTGGGTGTGTACTCGCGTAGCCTACCGGTGAAGGTAATATGGATCTTCCAATTGCCTATGCTAGTAGACAATTGAATGCAGCTAAACGAAATTATACCACTACGGAGAGAGAAGGATTAGGCATGGTATATGCAGTTAAAAAGTTTAGACATTATTTGCTTATAAATAAGTTTAAATTTTTTAGTGACCATCAGGTACTGCTATATCTCGTAAACAAGCCATGCAATACAGGAAGATTATTAAGATGGTTTCTCTTGCTAATGGAATATGATTTCGAGGTTGTGGTAAGGAAAGGGAAGACTCACTTGAGAGCAGATCATCTCTCTAGGCTCACATCTGGAGAAGCCCCACAAGGAGTGTCAGATGACCTTCCTGATGCTTACCTGTTTAATTTGGAAGTGGTGCCACAGTGGGCTAAGTCATTAGTGACAGTATTGACGTACGGACCTAACCACCCAGTAATAAACACACAGGATAAAGAGGTAGTAAAAGCCCAAAAGTATCACATCATGGCAGGAAGTATGTACAAGCACACGGATCAAGGGATCTTGGCTTGTTGTGTGGAAGAGGATGAGTACGCTAAATGGTTGCAATTAGCACCGTTGGGTGCATTAAAGCAACACTACTCAAAACAACGAACCCTACAGACACTAAGGAGACTCGGAGTGCATTGGCCGACTATGGAAGCTGATGTCCAAAAGTTGTACAAGGAATGCCCAATCTGCTGCACTAAACCACCTGTGGAACATGCCACTCTTTATCAAGTGTCCATAGTGCCATATTGGAGTGAACCACTATTATCCTTCCTGAGGACGAAAACATTCCCTCAAGATATGACACTAGCCAGACAAAGAAGTTTAGAACAAGAAGCCCTAGATTACTCGCTCATTGGTGATAACCTATACAAGCGTGGTAAAGATGGTTACCTAAGATTATGTGTCCACGAGAGTGAATATCTCAAGATCTTGGAAACTGCTCACCAAGGTGTAGTAGGAGGGCATTTTGGAGCAGATCGAGTGATTAAAGCGATTCTATTTGCAGGCTTGTGGTGGCCGACCCTTCACATGGATGCACATACCTATGTGAAGAGGTGTGATGTCTGTTAGCGAACTCAGTATCCTATACGCAAAGATGAAATGCCACTGAAACCTATGATAGGTGGACGAGCATTCTCTAAGTGGGGAAGAGACTTTGTAGGTCCTATTAATCCCCCAGCTAAGGGTTCCCATGCTGAGTATATCATTGTTGCCACGGACTATCTAACCAAATGGGTAGAGGTAAAAGCCACAATGAAGAACGATGCTCAAACAACATCTAAGTTCTTATTTGAGAATGTGTTTACCAGATATGGGTTACCTATAGAGCTAGTCAATGACAGAGGCACTCACTTCTTGAATGACGTTATTGAAAATCTGCTCCAAGAATTCTTGGTAGTACATAAGAAGTCTGCCCCCTATCACCCTCAAGCTAATGGCCAGGCTGAGAGCACCAATAAGATCTTATGCAATGTACTGACGAAATTAGTGAACAATAAACGCTTTGATTGGGACAAACAACTACACCATGCTGTTTGGGCATATCGAGTCGCCTACAAAACGTACTCCAAGCCACCCCCTTTCAGATGGTATTTGGCCAAAATGCAGTGTTGTCATTGGACTTCTTAATACCTACATTGAAAATAGCACAAGAGCGTGAATGGACGGGTCATGAACTCTCCTCTAGACTTTTTGACCTTGAACGATTAGAAGAAACAAGATTGAGGGCGGCTGCAGGGATATATGCAACTAAGAAACGACAGAAGGCATACTTTGATGCCCACGTTAAGGATAAAGGTTTGAAGGCAGGCGACCTAGTACTAGTATACACTTTGAAACAACATGCGAGGAAACTAGAGAAGAGAGGCTATGGACCCATGATCATTAATAGAATCTCAACGAGTGGAGCAATACAACTAGCCACATTAGAAGGCGATATTCTCCCGAGCTACATAAGCGGATGCAGAGTCAAGTTATATCAGGAACCTCTGATAGAAGAGATGCTAAGTCGACTCAACATTGCTAAGAAACGCAAAGAAGAGGAAAGAGGAATTCGTGAAGAAGCTCAAGCAGAAGCATTGGAACGCATCCGGAGAATGAAGTTGAGAAGACAGGGTAGAGAGCAACCTAGGACAGATGCATATGCAGATCAAGGATATCATGTGGCTATGTGTGAAGTTTCAGGTGTTAGCTCTCATAGGATAATTGATCGATGTCCTTTTCTAACCTTAGAGATAGGACAAGGAAAGGGTGCAAGGACTATAAGAGCCTTGATTGACTCAGGTGCAGCCACTAGTGCTGTTAAATTTTCTTACTGTCAAAAGTTGAAATTAAGTGTCAATCCTATAGAAGCATATCTCATAGGATTGGGAGGTGTGGAAACCCCTTGCATGGGCGAGGTGGAACTTCCCCTCTACATTCAAGATGAAGCAATGACAGTCAAAGTACTAGTGTGTCAAGATGAGGACCTCACTGAGCCTCTTGTCTTGGGTCAGGACTGGATCTATGATCATGCAGTCAACCTAAACCTAAGGAGTGGACTTCTTCAGGTATGGGTAAATCATAGTCGAATTACCGTTGAATTGGAAAATGAGGCACTCAAGGCACTAGGTAAGACACGAACTCCTCGTCCTTCCAGGGGCGCACATGAAGTTGACAATGCTATTCTTATCCAAAACTGTATGATGCAGAAAGAGGATTGTCTCAACAACGGAGTCAAGGATAAGACGGCACTCCCTTCTTTTCCAAAGGCCAGAGGGATGCAGCAACCAAAGGCAGATCAAATAGAGGAGGAGCAGAAACACGTGCGAAGCAGAATGTCTCAGCCGTTGAAACAAGTGTGGGTGCAAAAAGGCGAACACCCTGTTGCGACCATGCCAATCCCACGGCCAAAACCTCTTATTATTAATCAACAACACGACACTAATAAGAAGTCTTTCATAACTTCTTCTGTGAAAGTGAAGTCTATTTGGGTACCCAAGAAGTCGATGAAGGCCTGCCCACAATCACGACAAATCTGGGTGCCTAAGGCTTGCTTGCGGGCTCAAATAGCTACACCGAGGCCACACCTGGTATAACATGTTTCACTCACTCGAACATCAGATGCCCATGCTTATACATCACGCGTGGGCACATATGCTTCCATGAGCACAAGTAGAATCACTTGTAAATGGGTCCCTAAAAAGCCTCATTTTCAAGTAGATACCCCTATCAAACTCTTCAGAGTCTCCACAAAATCAAGATCAAAGCCCATCCACTGCATTTGGCAACCTAAAACTTGTAATATACCCCCAGACCCTAGTTGTAAATCCATGCCCACCTACTAACTACATCACTCTCTCACTACATCATTCCACTTAGCTCCTAGGTCTACCCAATTCCTAACTACATGCACAAGCATCGAGCACTTAATAACCTACTAATCTCTCCCGAACCTCATGTTAATGTTGTAATGGGGACAAAAACGGTTCTATCTTGTCCTTTACAATGTTAACACCTATTTCTATATTCTCACGGAGTCAGGAGGTAAGAAGTAACATGGCAGATATGGCAGGAACTAGCTCCCAGGCAGGCACCAGCCCCCAAGTCGTGGTCATTGAAAGCCTTCCCATTGAGGAGGAATTGATGGAACGTCCAGTGGCATTGAGGGCATTACACGCCATACCGATTCAGAATCCTCCACAAGGGCACACAATGCCAGTCAGCAAAAATTCACATTGGTTTAGTGATGTGGCAGGATCTCTAGGTGAAGGCACCTACATGTGGGAGGCCGAGATAGAATTCAATGGGCGCAGGGGCAGGTATCACTTCTTGACCAGAGAATTTGAGAAACTACAGAATAATGAAGGACTGAAACCTATATGGAAGAAGGCGGGACTCTATGATTACTTCAAATTCCAATTGCCAAAGCCCGACTTTCTAAGATGCTCATATTTGATTAGCACCCTCACTCCGAGCAAAGACAAAAAGGGATATAGCACCTTTGTCCTCCCATCTCTCACAAGGGGCAATGAGCTGAAGCGCTTCAGGTTGACTATCAATTTGGTAAGGGAAGCTCTAGACATGAAAGGTATGCACATTCCTACGGAGAAAGAGACTATGGTCCCCGACAATATGAAGAACAGGAATTTGACGAAATTAAAGGACATGGTGGCAATGACACCTACAATTGCCATTCACTTGCGAATGGTCATGTAGCATTTTGCATTTCCCGCTCAAGAGAGGTTCAAAATGCCACCTAAGAAGATATGGTTTAGTCTATACTTGGCTGACGCCTTTGATTTGACAATCAATATGCCCCACTGGATTATCGACCAAATCCACTTGGCTCATCAAAGGTGGTATAAAAAACAAAAGTTTGTATTGTATGGATGTTGTGCTCTCACCCTGATTGTGTATAGATGTTTGGCTTATGATGTGTAAGTTCAGAGGGCATTAATTTGGACCAAGGTACAGGAATTTCAATGTAGACTATCAACCACAGGACCGCCATCTAAGAAAATGAGAGGTGCAGTTCAGATGCCCTGTGCACAACCCCGCGGTGCGACGCTGACTCCTGAGACAACTCCATGACTTTCGAGGCGGGTACAACCCTTCACTATCAGATTACCAAGACACAACACTGATGGACCGAATCTGGTGTTCCCACCTGTACCAACCAACCTAGAGTTTCCTCACGGATTCACATTAGAAGACCTAACTGATGAGGAGGTTGCTTAAATAATCAAAGCTGTTAACGCGGAAGTCGAGGCAGAGCAAGCTAGTGGACAACAAACTGCTACAGACCAACCCCATCCCAGACAACCAGATGTCGTCAATGTGGAGGGTGAAGAAGAAGAAGAACAAGAGGAGGCACATGGTGGACAATCCGAGGAAGAAAAGTAGGAATATGATCAGGAAGCTCTGCAAGTACTTGAGGGTGCCCCGACTTATACGAAGGAATTGAAAAAGCTCTATGATACCATCAATAGGGTTCAAGAGCAACATCGATTGTCCCTCGCAGTAGGAAAAGCTCTCATGAACCAAATCCTTGAGGAGGAAGGAGTAGATGAGCAATACTGCGCCACACTTGACATGATATCTGATGCTTTAGGAGTACCTGAGACGGTGCATACCGCCCTTGCACAATCACGAAGAACGGAGCGAAGATATGGCAGACGCCCCCCACGATCAGGAAAACAGATGAATGTATTAGTATCAGAACCACAAGGAACATCCACAACCACGGGCACTGCATACACTGTTCATGATACTGAGGAAACCCATACATCAAGTGCACCCCCGTCACTCCCTTTGCCACCCCTGCCTCCAACTCCACCACATTCACCTCCCACTACCAGTGTAACAACTACTGTCACTGCCTCTGAGTCTACTACCCATACCGAAGAACAGACCGTCAGTCAACCCACACAACCCACACACCCTATCTCCACCTCTCTTGTCTATACGGCCACTGACACAGTAATTGTAACCGCAGCCACTGAAAACCTCACTCCCCCGATCACACTTCCTGGCAGTTTGTATTCACAATTGCACACACCACTGTACACTTTCACCACTATCACCGCACCCACAATTCCAATATTCACAATCACTCCCACTACTGCATCCACTGTTGATTTTATGGACATATCACCCACCTCCACACCTCTCCCTCCCCCCATACACCCACCATCTCCCATTCCCCCACCTCACACTTCACCATTTTCCAGCACCGCATCCACACTCCCATTCCCCTTCCCCTTCCCCTTCCCTTCTGCATTCAACACCCTTCCTGCATCCACCCCTATTAATAATGTATTTAATAATATGTATCAGTGTATGTCGCAACTACAACAGCACTACCAGCATCTGGATAACCAACATATGAGACTCTTCCGAAGCCATGAGGAACTTCAAGTACGATTCATTGATCTAGAAAGGGAAAAGCGGCTACTACAACAACAGTATGTCACTTTACAGGAACAACATGAGCAGTTAGTAGCCAATCCACCCCAATCAGATGCAGAAGAAAAACAACAAATGGATGATCTGCTACACTCCCAGATAACACAGAATCTCAAGCTTCGATGCAACCTAGCCCTCTTACGCAAACACATGTCTACTGCACTCGAGGAGAATAAACGACTACAGAAACAAAACGAAGAAAACTTGGAAGCAGCCATGGAGGGTTCCCCACAGGAAATTGACCCAGATAGATTCAAGGCCATACCCTCAGCGAATATGAAAATTGTGTTGGAAACCCATGCCGACCTCCTAGAAGCCCATGCAGCATTAGAAAGAGAAAGAGATGACCTATTAAAGCAGCTGGCAACCCAGCATGAGTCACCAAGCAAAGTCACAACCGCAGTTGACACGTGTGAAGAAGTCAAAAAACTCAGAGCAGAACTAGAAGAATTACGAAGTAAAGTCATGCAATACGAGCGTCAACCTTCTCCCCTTATAAAGCCCGAGCCTGAAGACTTAGTAACAATTGAAATGGAGGAAACCTTCGAAGACCCATACGTTCCCATGCCTGCACCAGGGGGCAAGCACACAGAAGAGGGCATGGACACCATCGAGATCGAGGCTCCTGAATGGATGCAAAGGTTAGAGAAAGTGGCCACAACCCATGATGACAGAGTGGCAGTTCAGATAGCGTCTATGTCACGTTTGGAAGAGGTAGTCATAAAATCGGATTACTTTAGAAACCTCTCCCATCATAGGTGGATCGGCACATTCGACGATTTGTATGTTCCTTTCTGCGTCTTAATGGCGGATTACAATGCTGAAATCAAGCACCACACCTCAAAAGAACCAACCTCGGCTACACAGTTTGCACCGGACGACATCCTAGCAAGTGCCAAGCAGGGAAATATACACCAACCTACGTGGAGGATTCGTCTGCTGGAAACCTACCCTGAGATGGTAAGGACATGGAATAACATGCCTTTGTATATCAAATACAACCCATGCTACTGCCCTGTATTTCACACAAAAACTTTGGCCAGAATACACAAAAATTGTGCTAACAACCAAAGGATGTGAGAAATGGCTCAGTTATGTCTATTTAGCACCACCTAAAGGCCAACCTACCATAGGATATATGATTTCGACGATTCGGCATTGGGGGGTCCGGTTCAAAAATGTACCAGAAGTCATGGCCCAAATGTGCCTTAAAATTTTTGAACTCATGTTGGTCACCTTCGGGAACCTTCAAGAATGTCAAGGAACCTCATCTGTCAGCTCTTGGATTTAATGAAGGTAATCAGGACCTTGTCTACGACATGAGCGCAACACCATCTATTAATGTCGTATATGCATGGCATGCGCATATAAAGTATCTACCAGCCTGCTTCAAACAGACGTTTGAAGAAATGTTTATCACGGGATTCTGGGAATATCATTCAGAGATATTCATTCCCAGACCATCACATTTATTGCAGTTGTTTGCAGTGGAACAAGCTCTCCATTCAGAAAAGTTACGTATACCACATCCAGAGGTTCCCGGGGCCGGTAGATTGGGATGCTCTACTCACAGACTTGGCCAAAGGGTTGAGAATTGCAGAACATCACTTAGCACAAGACGTTGTAGAATACTACATCCAACGACCCACCCAACAAGGGTCTGTCAGAGATGACAGACGCGAGAGAGGGGGGAGGGGTGTTGGAACGGAAGTACTCATAAGGCAAGGAAGCTTACAAAGGGAGTCAGAGAGAAGAGAAAGCACAAGCAGACAGAGTAGTCAACGACGATCTGGCAAGTAGGCCAATATTTTTTCAGGACACTAAAGCATATCAAATAAGTGGACACACAAAGAGAAGGAGCAAGTAGGAGCTCGAAGATGTGTATGACAAATCGTTAGAAGAAATCCCTACAACAATAGTGATTTTCATCACTAAAAGCCATTGTAGATACCATTTCATACTTTTGTAGCTCCATTTTGTGCAAGCCAAGGAGTCCTTGAGCTTGAGGAGCATTCAAAGTAGCTACCTACCAATTTTCATAACTTTTAGACTTCGTTTGAGTCTTCAAATAGGCCCTAGAACCTAATTTTTAACTAGGCCGGACACTAGGTCTGGACACGGCCAAAACCTAGTCAAAAACTATAAATAGAGCTAGAGAGCTCATTTTTGAGGTTAGCTTGTAATTGATTTGAACTTGTATGAGCTTTTTGGAAGTAATCTAAAGAACTCCATTGCTTCTCACTCTTTGTCTTACCTTGTGTGCACGTGTGTGTGTATGTGTGTGCATGTTAATGTGCTTCTCACTCACGCACTTGTGCCTTCACTTGCTCGAGGTCATCATACCATCCTCACGTCTTCCCGGATTGACATTAAAGGAGGTGCTACTCATCACTGAGCTACAGTTGGCATTGTAGGTAATTTCTTTACTTTTCTTATTTTTCTCTTTCTTACCTCACCATCATCATCCTCACCATATCCGATCTCCATTTCCATCATCGTGAAAAATTTCAGTTTTTTATCATATCACCTTCTCCCTTCCATTTCCTTCATTCCACTTGTGAGAGAGAGCGAGAGAGCGAATTGTGTGCATTGTTTTTCTGTCTGTTTTGTGAGTGATCTTGCGGTACAGCTGTATCATCCCCTCCAACACGCTACGCAGGTACGGACACACTCGAAACTGTCTCTGTGTCGCAGACCTGTGTCGATCGCGATTGACAGAAAAATCGCTCATCTGGTAAAACAAGCACACCACAATGACATGCACAAGGAGCACATTCCAAATCACTAGAAAAAACTAAAAAATTCCGTGTTTTTCTGTCAGTCGCGATTGACACCGTCGATCGCGAATGATAGCCACGACCGACAGATTCTGTCGATCGCGACGGACAGAGACGACCGACTGACCCTGTCAGTCGCGATTGACACCGTCGATTGCAACCGACAGCCACGACCGACAGATTCGGTCGATCGCGACCGACAGAGACGACTGACTAACCCTGTCAATCCCGATTGACACCATCGATCGCGATCGACAGCCACGACCAACACCCCTGTCAGTCGTGATTGACACCGTCGATCGCGACCGACTAAATTTTGATGATTGATTGAATTTCTCGCGTTGCCACGTGTCCATCGCGACGGACACATCCCCGATCGACTGAAATTACGGCGAAAATCCCGAAAAAAGTGTCGATCGCGATTGACAGGACCCACGACCGACTCTGTCGATCGTGATTGACACTGTCAATCGCGACTGACGTGTCGATCGCGACCGACAGGCCCCGACGGACACCTTTGTCAATCGCGATTGACAGACCTGTCGATCGCGATTGACAGACCTGTCGATCGCGATTGACAAGCTTTTTTGGCCAAATTTCTAGGGTTTTTAATACCAAGTTTCGGGGTAATTTTTGGCATACTTTTCAACCAATTAGTGATTTGTGAGGTCCCTACAAGTGTGTTTTGAGAAAAGTCCTGGGATCCTTGGGATTGTTTTCCATAAAGGCAAAGGGAAATTTGGTCTGTGAATTACATACATGAAAGTGACCTGTCTGTCATTTGAATTGAAGTCTTGAACTAACTTTGGGACTTTTACAGGTCCACTGAGAGCACTTGAGGGCATCCAAAGCAAGGGTGATTTGCAAGCTTGAGAACCGGGTTCTTGAGCACCAAAGGGCAAGGGATCAGCAAGCGAGGTTGGAATACTCTCAACTCCTTCTGTCAATTCCTAGCTTAGGCTAAGTACGAATAGTGCTAGAAGTAAGTCAGGGCAACGATAGGCACGAAACAAGTCAAAGACTATCTAAGAAATCAAGTTCAAGAGATAACCTGTGTGTGACCGATAACTTTAAAGGAAAAGAACTTAACGGGGAGCGATCAACTTCAAGTGCAGAAATTAACTCAAGTGTTCCTGACGACGTGATATCAGACAAGATCATAACCACAATAATCAACTAAAAAGAATCAAGTGACTGATGTAAAAGAACTCAGCAACGAGGTTGTACCGTAGGTGAAAATTGGGATTGCTTAGCTAAACATATGAACCTTAGATCAGGACGACACCTAGGAAGAGATAGACAGAGTCTTAGATCTTCAAAGGCTAGTGTCAATCATACTGCTAGGTCTTGGGTCCAAAAGTTGAGCCATTATTCGCACTACCCTAGCTCTGAAACTAGTGAGTCAGAGATGTCCCACGGTATGGAGAGACCTACAGGAAGTTCAGGTGTGCCATACTTGCATAGGGTAGAAGGCCCCTACAAGACGCAGCTGGAATACCTTAGGACCAACCGATTAGGTGCTAGCATCTATGAGGACGGCCTAGGAAGGTCTGTGGTACAGATCAAAAACCCAGATCAATCAATTGGACTGGAACACCTAGCAGTCAAGTTTGAAAACGGAGCTTACTTGGACAAAGAAGGAACAATATACGTAGTCACCAGTCACCCAGATAGGACAGACCAGTTCGGAAATGTGATCCCTGAGACGGACATAGGTGACCTAGAGCAAGGAAACATGGGTGTAGAACCTAGAACCCCCCGAGGAAAATATGTTCTTACTAGAATCCTCAATCCGGAGTGGATTCCCCAGGACAATAAGAGCATAGATCTACTCCTGAACCGAGAGACTGATGAAGCCTTTTGGAGGTAAAGATCTGATCAGCCGAATGAGGTAGGAACAATCATGATATATGAGTTCAAAGATCCTGATAGCCCAGGCAGAGTGACCTACTTAGATCACGCTTCAGAGAGGATCTTTGTGGTTACAGAAAATGATAGGCATGCTTACACTTGGAAAGGTGAATTTATTTTCCCCCAACCAAGATCGAATGTGTCCTTTGGTCACCCAGGAGTTGGAACATCCCAAGCTCATGAAGCTCAAAGAGATAGACATAGAGATAGACCTGAGGTAAGCTTTGCCAACCCAGTGGGAAGAGAAAGAACGAGAACGGAAACAAATAGAGTGGAACCTGAGGGACTTAGAGCCCCAAGGAACCAAAGGAATGCTGATGATTTCCCTCTGCCAAGGCCTAGGGAACACACCAGAACATTGAGACCTACACAGCTGGTTAAGTCCATGAAGAACTACTTCGATGGCACAGGAGACCCATATGATCATGTGGCTGAGTTTAGGCAAGTCTTGAGAGCTGAACAAGTTGAGGAACTATTCACACACTATAATGCCTTTGGTCTAACCTAGAGGAAATAGGTGACCTAGAGCAAGGAAACATGGGTGTAGAACCTAGAACCCCCCGAGGAAAATCTGTTCTTACTAGAATCCTCAATCTGGAGTGGATTCCCCAGGACAATAAGAGCATAGATCTACTCTTGAACCGAGAGACTGATGAAGCCTTTTGGAGGTAAAGATCTGATCAGTCGAATGAGGTAGGAACAATCATGATATATGAGTTCAAAGATCCTGATAGCCCAGGCAGAGTGACCTACTTAGATCACGCTTCAGAGAGGATCTTTGTGGTTACAGAAAATGATAGGCATGCTTACACTTGGAAAGGTGAATTTATTTTCCCCCAACCAAGATCGAATGTGTCCTTTGGTCACCCAGGAGTTGGAACATCCCAAGCTCATGAAGCTCAAAGAGATAGACATAGAGATAGACCTGAGGTAAGCTTTGCCAACCCAGTGGGAAGAGAAAGAACGAGAACGGAAACAAATAGAGTGGAACCTGAGGGACTTAGAGCCCCAAGGAACCAAAGGAATGCTGATGATTTCCCTCTGCCAAGGCCTAGGGAACACACCAGAACATTGAGACCTACACAGCTGGTTAAGTCCATGAAGAACTACTTCGATGGCACAGGAGACCCATATGATCATGTGGCTGAGTTTAGGCAAGTCTTGAGAGCTGAACAAGTTGAGGAACTATTCACACACTATAATGCCTTTGGTCTAACCCTTAGGAACACAACCCTTACGTGGTTTCAACCATTGAATGAGAGACAGTTCAGGAGCATAGACCAACTCTTAGAGGCCTTCATCACTGAATTCTCTAAAAGTGGCATAAGGCATAATACTTCCTCATTGATACATAGCTTCAAGGAGACCCCTCAAGAGATAGTTAGACTTGTAGGAGAAGGTTTAGGCAATACCTAGAGAGATGCCCTGTTCCAGAGTTACCCACACCTGCCAAACAGGTGGCATTATTCTTGGATGGATTGCTAAGTACCAAATTGAGGTCATATGTGTACTTGAAGGTCCCTAGGACCATTGAAGAGTGCGTACGCATGTGCATCGACATAGAGGATAACCTAGGGGAAGAGTTAGAGCTTTCCAAAATCTATAAAGATTCAGATAGTGCCTCTAGCTTTTCTTCCACACAATCTACATCTATTGAGGGACTCGCAAAAAAGGTAGCTCAAAAACTAGGTGTCTCTAGCAAACAAATTCCAAGATTTGACCCACTAAAGAGATGCTATACTTGCGGTGGTGACCACATGGCGAATGTATGTCCCATTATGGTTCAACCCCAAGTAAATCCTAGTAGCCAGTATTGCACCATAGAACGGAGGTACACCAATCACACCATGCAAGATTGCCCCTACAATAAGCAAGCAGTTAGGCAGAGGTACCCACAACCATACCCTCAACAAGGAAGATACCAGAACCAGTACCCACCGCAGCAGTATGCTAGGCCTCAACAAACCTACCAACCACAATACCAAAACCAACAAAGGCCTCAACCTGTGTTAGCTCAACAACCTCCAACCCCAGCTAATGTGATTCCGGTAAAGTATGCAGCTGTAGAAGAGAATTTGAATAGAGCTATAGTGCCAGTAACACCATTGCTTTTAGAAAGTGATCCCAGTGACCATAGCTTTGATTCTACACATATTGATAGTCCCCAGGCTTACTACATGCAATCTCCTGAACATGGTGAGTCCTACTACAGTGAGGAACCAAGTGAACCTAGTTGGGAGCCAGAGTACACAAATGTAATGTACACAAACCCTAACTCTAGACCCCAACCTAGACAGGTAAGACCCCCATTCCCTAGAGGACCATGCTACAGATGTCAGGGAGATCACCTCATTCGTGATTGCCCCATGTCGGCACCCACACAACCCCAATCAGTAACAATCCAAGGCTTTTGTCAAGATTGCGGCAAGGAGCATCTCTTACGAGATTGCCCAAAGAATCCCAATAATATGCCAAAAATCACTCCTATTAATGTTATTGGATTAGTTGTGGACTCCACAGGGAGTGTGACTTCACTGCACCAGTGCAAGTGGTCACTAGAGCTCAAGCCCTGCAGCAGAACCAAAGTTTAGGCCAGGAAAAAAGTGCTGATGCTAGTGAAACTGAGAGCATAACCAAGAAGAGGACTAGGGCCTGGAGAGATAGTAGAGAAAGAATGAAAAGGCAATGGGCTAGGAAAATGAGTGAACTCGAGGAAAACCTAAGAGAAACAAAAGCCAGGATAGTTGAACTCACATCTCAAACTCCCTCTCACACTACTCCACCCCCACCATTCCCATCGCCATCCGATCCAACACCTTCCAACCCACCTCACACAATTCCACCACCCCCTAGAGTAGGATCAGTTTTAGCAAGTGTTGCCCGAGAGCGGAACTAGAACTTGAACGAACCAAAATTTGTGCTAAGATGGTGGAATTGGCTCAAACCATGTTTGAAGCCAATCGCCTGTTTAACATCTCTAGTTCAGCTAAGACGCAGTTGCACTTTGATGGACTGCTAGAAAGGTTGGAGAGGCTAATAGCACAATTAGAAAAGGAGCCTATCTGTCAAAATAAGGGCAAGGCAAGTGAAAGAGAAATCCTACCTGCCTAGGAAGCCTATGTGCCTAACTCTACGGAGCCAGACACACCTTCTTCTATGAATCGGTTCACACCAGAATTCCTACGAGAGATTCAAGAAGACAAATGGGCTAAAGAAAGTGAAGTCCCTCCTCCCATTGAACTTGTGGATGATGCACATGAACAATTCCCACAAGACATCCCATCCATTTATGAAGAGCAAGAGAGCACCCAATCTGAAGAGAGACTAGACTTTGAGTCTAATTCTTTACATGAATTACCCCACTTCACAGGCCCATGGGAAGCAAAGTCCACGTGTATGAGAGCACCCACGATCATGGTAAGAAACGAAGATTCAGTCATACCTAGGAACACGGAGGTAGTAAAGAATACTAAAGTGCAGTGCAATCTCACTTTAGAAGAGCTACTCAAAGTAAGACCAGAGCTATGGAAACATGTAGCCAAACAAGTACCTGAGATAGCAAAACCTCATTCCCAAGTAGGTTCTCATAGGACAGTGCCAGAAATTCCTCTAGATAAGATAGGAGACATGAGTGAAGGAGAAGAAGGAAACACCTATCTCCCCATCACCCATCAAGGATACACAACCAAGGCAATTCTGGACTCTGGTGCAGGAGTCGCAATTGCTACCACTTCCCTATGGAAACGTTGGGGCAAGCCAGCACTCAGGCCAACGAGAATGAAATTGCAGATGGCGGATGGTCACATAGAGAGGCCTTTAGGACTACTTGAAGGAATAACCCTCACTACTTGTGGTGTAGAGTTTGAGCACACATTTGCTATATGTGACTTTAGCAAAAATCATGCCTATGAGATGATTTTGGGAAGACCATTTATGCGACAGTTGCAAGTAGTACAGGATTGGGGAACCAATTCCTTGTACTTGCAACACTTGGGTGTTACGACCAAAGTGAATCTCAAAGATTACTCTCATAGAGATGTCCCTCCTATCCAATGGAACCCCATCCATAGAGCCAAAGATGATATGGAGTCTGTGCATTCCATAGGATCAGGATCCTCATGGATGCATGAACACACCCATTTATGGATGTGCAAAGTAGCAGTAGAAGAAGAGAAGAGAGAAAAATCCAGAGAGTTTGGTGCGAAGGAAACACATAGATCAATTCAAGACCCAGCCTATGCACCTGTAGTATTTCCGGACGAAGAGTTTGAACCTCACGGCTGGGCAGAAATTTTAGCAACAATGGATGTAGCCATCAATGAAGAACAATGGACACCTCACTGTGACGAGGATGGCTATGACATTTCAGTCTTCTCAATAGAGCCAATCATGGGAGATGCAATTTTAGAAGAGTGCGAACCTAGCCCTGATGCATTTGAGGATGCAAGTGACTCCGATCTAGAGCCAATCATTATGGACCCACCTTTTGCATCAGATGAAGAATACTTCTATGAAGTAGAATTCCAACCTCAGAGACACGAAGAGATAACAAACGGTGTATGATTAACCACACAAGTGACTGCTAATAATGATAATAAGAAACGAAAGAAGAAAGAAGTTCCCTTGGAGGAAGAAGAATCTTTGTTTGAGGTCCCTGAAAACTTTAAAAAGTATGAGATAGACGATAGGAGAGTCATGATAAGAATGCCTAAACGAGAGGCACAATCAGGAGAGGCCTATGATAACAAAGAAACCACCAAAAAAATAGTGGTAGCCCTAGAAGAAGGAGAGGAGAGATGCACTTACATAGGACATGACCTAACAGAGGAAGAAGAGCATGCGCTAATAGCCTTGCTTAGAGAATACAGAGATGTATTCGCTTGGAGCTACAAGGATTTGAAAGGCGTAGACCCGGACATATGTTCACACACAATCCCCATGACCTCAGATGCTAAACCTTCTAAGCAAAAGCCATACACATACAATGATAATTATGCTATCAAGATCAAAGAGGAGATAGATAGACTGGTAGAAGCTGGATTCATCTATGAAATTGAGCACACCGAGTGGGTATCCCCCATTGTAGTTGTGCCCAAGAAGAATGGAAAGCTACATGTGTGCATTAACTTGAAGAAGGTTAATGCAGTCACAATTCGAGATAACTATCCACTTCCTATCACAGAACATCTCTTAGAAAGAGTAGCAGGCAAGGAAGTTTACAGCTTCCTTGATGGATTTTCTAGCTACAATCAGGTAGCCATTGCTCCCGAGGACCAGCATAAGACTGCTTTTGCCATAGAATGGGGCATATTTGCCTTTAGGGTAATGCCATTTGGGCTTACCAATGCTCCTGCAACCTTCCAAAGATTGATGTGTCATGTGTTCAAAGAGTTCTTGAGGAAGAATTTAGAAGTCTATGTTGACGATCTCTGTGCTCATTCCAACATTAGACATACACATGTACCTGAACTCAAGAAAATCTTTGACAAATGCAGAGAATATCAAGTCTGCTTGAACCCAAAAAAGGGTGTTTTCATGGTCAGGCAAGGCAAGATTCTAGGGCACATAGTGTCAAAGAATGGCATATCCACTGATGAAGAGAAAGTGAGAGCCATAGCAGAGTACCTAGGCCAAAGAACGTCAAGGAAGTACAAGCTTTCATGGGGCATTGTGGTTATTACCGACGGTTTATACACATGTATGCCATCATAGCAAAGCCTCTATATGGACTTTTGACTAACTTCGAGTGGACCGATGAATGTGAAAACTCTTTCAACGAACTCAAAAGGAGATTGTGTTCAACACCAATCTTGACCACACCAGATTGGAATAAGCCCTTTCATGTTCACGTGGATGCATCCAATTATGCTATTGGATGTGTACTCGCACAACCTACTGGTGAAGGTAATATGGATCTTCCCATTGCCTATGCTAGTAGACAACTAAATGCTGCTGAACGGAATTATACCACTACTGAGAGAGAAGGCTTAGGCATGGTGTATGCGGTTAAGAAGTTTAGACACTATTTGCTTGCAAATAAGTTTAGATTTTTTACTGACCATCAAGTATTGTTATATCTCATGAACAAGCCATGCAATACAGGTGGATTGGTAAGATGGTTCCTCTTACTAATGGAATATGACTTTGAGGTTGTGGTGAGGAAAGGCAAGACTCACTTGAGAGCAGACCACCTCTCTAGGCTCACATCTGGAGAAGCCCCACAGGGAGTATCAGATGACCTCCCTGAATCTTACTTGTTTAACTTAGAAGTTGTGCTTCAGTGGGCTAAGCCATTAGTGCCTGTATTGACATACGGGCCTAATCACCCAATCATAAACACTAAAGATAGAGAGGTAGTAAAGGCCCAAAAGTAACACATCATGGCAGGAGGTATGTACAAACAGAGAGATCAAGGTATATTAGCCTGTTGTGTGGAAGAGGATGAGTACGCAAAATGGTTGCAATTAGCACATGTAGGTGCATTAGAGCAACACTACTCAAGGCAACGAACCTTACAGACTCTAAGGAGGCTAGGAGTGCATTGGCCGACTATGGAGGCTGATGTCCATAAGTTGTTCAAGGAATGCCCTATCTGCTGCACTAAACCAGCTGTGGAACATGCCACTCTCTATCGAGTGTCCATAGTGCCAGATTGGAGTGAAGCACTAGTAGCCTTCCTGAGGACGAAAACATTCCCTGAAGATATGACAATAGCCAGACAAAGAAGTTTAGAACAAGAAGCCCTAGACTACTCACTCATTGGTGATAGTCTATACAAGCGTGGTAAAGATGGTTACCTGAGACTATGTGTCCATGAGAGCGAATATCTCAAGATCTTGGAAGTGGCTCACCAAGGTCTAGCAGGAGGACATTTTGGACCAGATCGGGTGATCAAGGCAGTACTATTTGCGGGCTTCTGGTGGCCGACCCTTCACATGGATGCACATACCTATGTGAAACGGTGTGATGTCTGTCACAGAACTCAGTATCCTATACGCAAAGATGAGATGCCACTGAAACCTATGATGGGTGGACGTGCATTCTCTAAGTGGGGAATAGACTTCATAGGTCCTATTAATCCCCCAGCTAAGGGTTCACATGCTGAATACATCATTGTTGCCACAGACTATTTAACCAAGTGGGTAGAGGTAAAGGCTACTACAAAGAACGATGCTCAAACGACGGCCAAGTTCTTATTTGAGAACGTGTTCACAAGATACGGGCTGCCAATTGAGCTAGTAAGTGATAGAGGCAACCAGTTCTTAAAAGAAGTTATTGAAAATCTGCTCCAAGAGTTCTTGGTTGTACACAAGAAGTCTGCCCCCTATCACCCACAAGCTAATGGACTAGCCGAAAGCACAAACAAGATCCTATGCAATGTGCTGACTAAATTGATCAATAATAAATGCTCTGATTAGGACAAACAGCTACACCACGCTATTTGGGCATACCGAGTGACCTATAAAACGGTACTCCAAGCCACACCCTTTCAGATGGTATTCGGTCAAAATGCAGTGCTACCATTGGACTTCTTGATACCTACACTGAAAGTAGCACATGAGCATGAATGGACGGGTCATGAACTCTCTTCAAGGATTCTTGATCTGGAACAATTAGGTGAAACCAGACTAAGAGCAGTAGCGGGAATATATGCAGCTAAGAAAAGACAGAAGGCATACTTTGATGCCCACGTTAAGGATAAAGGCTTGAAGGCAGGAGATTTAGTTTTAGTCTACACTTTGAAGCAACATGCAAGAAAATTAGAGAAACGTGGCTATGGACCTATGATCATAAATAGGATCTCAACTAGTGGAGCAATTCAACTCGCTACACTGGAAGGGGATGTTCTCCCTAGCTATATAAGCGGATGCAGAGTCAAGTTATATCAGGAACCTCTGACTGAAGAGATGCTAAATCGACTTAACACTGCCAAAAAACGCAAGGAAGAAGAAAAACGAGTTCGAGAAGAGGCACAGGTGGAAGCTTTGGAACGCATCCGAAGGATGAGGTTGCGAAGACTGGGTAGAGGTCAGGCCAGGGTTGATGACTATGCGGACCCAGGTTATCATATGGCAATGTGTGAAGTCTCAGGAATAAGTTCTCTTAGAATAATTGATAGACGACCTTTTGTAACCTTAGAGATAGGACAAGGAAAGGGTGCAAGGACTGTAATAACCTTGATTGACTCAGGTGCAGCCACTAGTGCTGTTAAATTTTCTTACTGTCAAAAGTTGAAATTAACTGTCAATCCTATAGCAGCATATCTCATAGGATTGGGAGGTGTGGAAACCCCTTGCATGGGCGAGGTGGAACTTCCCCTCTACATTCAAGACGAAGTAATGACAGTTAAAGTGCTAGTGTGTCAAGATGAGGACCTCACGGAGCCTCTTGTCTTGGGTCAAGACTGGATCTACGATCATGTAGTCAACCTAAACCTACGAAGTGGACTCCTTCAGGTCTGGGTAAATCAAAATCGCATTACAATTGAGTTAGAAAATGAAGCACTCAAGAAATTAGACAAGGCACACACCCCTGGTCCTTCCAGGGGTACACATGAAGATGACCATGTTGTTCTTGTCTAAAACTGTGTGATGCAGAGGAATGATGATTTCAAGCAAGAAGTCAGGGGCGCAACAGAACCCCATTCTTTTCCAGAGACCAGAGGGATGCAACAACCAAAGGCAGATCAAATACAGATGGAGCAGAGTAATACCTATACTAGAGGACAAAAGAACATGCGAAGCAGAATGTCTCAGCCATTGAAACAAGTGTGGGTGCGGAAAGGCGAACACCCTGTTGCGATCAAGCCAACCACACCGGCAAAACTTCTTATTAATAATCAACAACAGGACACTAATAAGAAGTCTTTCAAAAATTCTTCTGCGAAAGTAAAGTCTATTTGGGTACCCAAGAAGTCGATGAAGGCCATCCCACAATCACGACAAATTTGGGTGCCTAAGGCTTGCTTGCGGGCTCAAATAGTTACACCGAGGCCACACCCTATACAACATGGTTCACTCACTCGAACATCTGATACCCTTTCTTATACAACACGCACAGACACACATTGGTCCATGAGCACAAGCAGAATCACTTGTAAATGGGTCCTTAAAAAGCCTCATTTCCAAGTAGACACTCCTGAAAAGCCCTCTAGAGTCTCCACAAAATCAAGACCAACAGCAAACCAGTTTGTTTGGAAGCCCAAAACGTGTACTAAACCCCCCGATCCTCATTTGTAAATTCATATCCACTTACTAACTTCATCACTCATACACCACACCTTTCCATTTAGCTCTTAGGAATATCCATTCACTAACTACACACACAAACCCCAGTCATTGGCAATGTTAACATTCATTTGTCTATTCTCACAGAACCGATGACCAGTCTCTTCACCATGGCCGAGGCAGGAACTAGCTCCCAAGCAGGCACCATCCCCCAAATTGTGGACATTGAAAGTCTTCCCATTGAAGAGGAATTGAAGGAACGCCCAGTGGCATTGAGGGCATTACACGCCATACTGATTCAGAATCCTCCACAGGGGCACACAATGCCGGTCAGCAAAAACTCACATTGGTTCAGTGATGTGGCCGGATCTCTGGGCGAAGGCACTTACATGTGGGAGGCCGAGATAGAGTTCAACGGGCGATGGGGCAGATATCATTTTTTCACCAGGGAATTTGAGAGGCTTCAGAATGATGAAGGTCTGAAACCCATCTGGAAGAAGGGTGGACTCTACGACTATTTCAAGGCTCAGTTACCCAAGCCAGATTTTCTACGGTGTTCCTACTTAGTTAGCACTCTGACCCCTAGTAAAGAGAAAAAGGGATATAGTACCTTCGTTCTACCATCACTGACCAGAGGCAATGAATTAAAGCGTTTCAAATTGATGAACAACTTGGTGAGGGAAGCTCTTGACATGAAAGGCATGCATATCCCCACCGAAAAAGAGACGATGGTCCCGGATAACATGAAAAACAGGAACCTGACTAAGCTCAAAGACATGGTAGCAATGACACCCACAATAGCCATCCACTTGCGAATGGTTATGCAACATTTCGCGTTCCCAGCTCAAGAGCGGTTCACCATGCCACCCAAGAAGATATGGTTCAGTCTATATTTGTCAGATGCCTTTAACTTGACAATCAACATGCTGCATTGGATTATCGACCAAATCCACTTGGCACATCAACGGTGGTATAAAAAGCAAAAGTCGATACTGTATGGATGTTGTGCCCTCACTAGGATTGATGTTTGGCTTATGATGTGCCAGTTCAAAGGCCATTAATTTGGACCAAGGTATAGGAATTTCAATGTAGACTATCAATCGCAGGGCCGCCATCAAAGAAAATGAGAGACGCCGTTCAGATGCCCTGTGCACAAGCCTGCAGTGCGACACTGACACCTGAGATAACTCCACGACTTTCGATGCGTGTACAACCCTTCACTATCAGATTACCAAGACACAACACGGATGGACCGAATCTGGTGTTTCCACCTGTACCAACCGACCTAGAGTTTCCTCACGGATTCACATTAGAAGACCTAACTGATGAGGAGGTAGCCAGGATAATCGAGGCTGTTAACGTGGAAGTCGAGGCAGAACAGGAAAGCGGCAAGCAGATAGTCGTAGACCAACCCCATCCAGTCCAACAAAGAGTAGTTGAAGTGAAGGATGAAGAAGAAGAAGAGCAAGAGGAGGAATGAGGAGGACAAACAGAGGAAGAAGAGCAGGAATATGAACAAGAGCACAAACTGTCCCTGGCAGCAGGAAAAGCCGAGAGGAAGGTGTGGATGAGCAATATCGAGCAACCCTTGATATGATTTCTGATGCATTGGGGGTACCTGAGACGGTGCATACAGCTCTTGCACACTCGAGAAGATCGGAGCGACGATATGGCAGACGTCCCCCTCAATCAGGAAAATAAATGAATATCTTAGTATCAGAACCACAGGGCACCACATCCACAACCACGGGCACACCTCATATCATTCAGGAAACTAAGGAAGCCCATACATCCAGTGCACCCCCATCACCCCCTTTACCACCCCTACCTCCAACTCCATCAACTTCACCTCCCACCACCAGTGTGACCACTATTGTCACCGCCACAGAGTCCACTGCCCATACCGAAGCACAGACTGTCAGTCAATCCACACAACCCACACACCCTATCACCACCTCACTTGTATACACTACCACTGACACTGTAATTCTAACCGCAGCCACAGAAAACCTCGTTCCCCTGATCACACTTCTTGGCGGTTCATATTCACAACTACACACACCACTTTACACTTTCACCACCATCACCGCACCCACAATTCCCATTTCACAATCACTCCCACGACTGCATCCACTTTTGACCTCATGGACATATCACCCACCTCCGCACCTCTCCCTCCCCCCATACATCCACAATCTCCCATTCCCCCACCACCCACTTCACCCTTTTCAAGCACAGCATACACGCTCCCATTCCCTTTTCCCTTCCCTTCTGCATTCAACACCCATCCCGCATCCACCCCTATTAATAATGTATTTAATAATATGTACCAGTGTATGTCTCAACTACAACAACACTACCAGCATCTTGATAACCAGCATACGAGCCTCTTCCGAAGCCATGAAGCACTACAAGCACGATTCATTGATTTAGAAAGGGAAAAGCGTCTACTACAACAACAGTATGTCACTTTACAGGAACAACATGCGCAGTTAGTGGCCAATCCACCCCAGTCAGATGCGGAAGAAAAACAACAACTTGATGAGCTGCTACACTCCCAGATAACAGAGAACCTCAAGCTTCCACGCAACCTGGCCCTATTACGGAAACACATGTCTACAGCACTCGAGGAAAATAAGCGACTACAGAAACAGAACGAAGAAAACTTGGAAGCAGCAATGGAGGGTTCACCACAGGAAATCGACCTAGAGAAATTCAAGGCTGTCCCATCTGGAAATATGCAAATCCTCTTGGAAACCCATGCCGACCTCCTGGAAGCCCACGCAGCCTTAGAAAGAGAAAGAGATGATCTACTCAAGCAACTGGCAGCTCAGCAGGAGTCTCCAAGCAAAGTCATAACTGAAGCCGACACATCTGAAGAAGTCGCAAAACTCAGAGCAGAACTAGAAGAACTACGAAATAAAGTTCTACAATACGAGCGTCAACCCTCTCCCCTAGCGGAACCAGAACCTGAAGACTTAGTGCCAATTCAAGTGGAGGAGATCTTTGAAGACCCATACGTTCCCATGCCAACACACGAAGGTAAGCAAACAGAAGAAGGAATGGACACGATTGAGATTGAAGCGCCTGAATGGATGCAACGGTTGGAAAAGGTTGCTACAACCCATGATGAGAGAGTTGCAGTTCAGATAGCATCTATGTCACGATTGGAAGAAGTCATCATAAAATTGGATTACTTTAGAAACCTCTCCCATCATAGGTGGATTGGCACGTCTGATGATCTATATGTTCCATTCTGTGTATTAATGGCAGATTACAATGCTGAAATCAAGCAACGTACAACAAAAGAGCCAACCTCGGCGACACAGTTTGCACCGGATGATATACCTGCAAGTGCCAAGCAAGGGAATATACATCAACCTACTTGGAGAATGCGCCTGCTTGAAACCTACCTTGAGATGGTACGCACGTGGAATAACATGCCTCTATATATCAAGTATAATCCATGCTATTGCCCTGTCTTTCGAAGAAGGTCTTGGCCGGAGTACACAAAAACAGTTTTGACGGTTAAAGGATGTGAAAAGTGGTTAAATCATGTGTACCTAGCACCTCCTAATGGCCAACCCACAGTCAACTACATGATTTCAACCATCCGACACTCGGCAGTCCGGTTCAAGAATGTCCCAGATGTCATGGCACAGATGTGCCTAAAAATTTTTGAGCTCATGCTGATTACATTCAGGACATTTAAGAACATCAAAGAACCTCATCTTTCAGCTATTGGATTTAATGAAGGGAATCAGGACCTTGTCTATGACATGAGCACCACGCCCTCCATTAACGTCATCTATGCCTTGCATGCCCGTATAAAGTATCTACCAAACAGACGTTTGAAGAAATGTTTATCAGGGGGTTCTGGGAATATCATTCAGAGATATTCATTCCTAGACCATCTCATCTATTACAGTTATTTGCCGTGGAACAAGCTCTCCATTCAGAAAAGCTACGTATACCACATCCAGAGGTTCCTGGGCCTGTAGATTGGGATGCCGTACTCACTGACTTGGCCAAAGGATTGAGAATTGCGGAACATCACTTAGCACAAGACGTTGTGGAGTACTACATCCAACGACCCACCCAACAAGGGTCTGTCAGGGACGACAGACGCGAGAGAGAGGGGGGTGTTGGAAGTCAAGGAACTGAAGGACTCACAAGACAAGGAAGTCAACGAAGGGAGTCGGAACGAAGAGAAGGTACAAGCAGACAGAGTAGTCAAAGAAGATCGGGCAAGTAGGCCATTATTTTTTCAGGAATCTAAAGCATATCAAAGAGGTGGACACATAAGGAGAAGGAGCAAGTAGGGAGCTCGAAGATGTATATGTCAAATCGTTAGAGGAAATCCCTACAAAAATAGTGATTTTCATCACTAAAAGCCATTGTAAATACCATTTCATATTTTTGTAGCTCCATTTTGTGCAAGCCAAGGAGTCCTTGAGCTTGAGGAGCATTAGAAGTAGCTACCTACCAGTTTTCATAATTTTTAGACTCCATTTAAGCTTTCAAATGGGACCTAGAACCTAATTTTTAACTAGGCGGGACACTAGGTCTGGACACGGCCAAAACCTAGTCAAAAACTATAAATAGAGCTAGAAAGCTCATTTTTGAGTTAGCTTGTAATTGATTTGAACTTGTATGAGCTTTTTGAAAGTAATCTAAAGAACTCCATTGCCTCTCTCTCTCTCTCTATCTTACCTTGTGTGCGGGTGTGGGTGTATGTGTGTGCATGTTTGTGTGCTTCTCACTCACGCACTTGTGCCTTCACTTGCTCAAGGTCATCATACCATCCTCACGTCTTCCCGGATTGACATTAAAGGAGGTGCTACTCATCACTGAGCTACAGGCTTCAAAATGATGAAGGTCTGAAACCCATCTGGAAGAAGGCTGGACTATACGACTACTTCAAGGCTCAGTTACCCAAACCAAACTTTCTATGGTGTTCCTACTTAATTAGCACTCTGACCCCTAGTAAAGAGAAAAAGGGATATAGTACCTTCGTTCTACCATCACTGACCAGAGGTAGTGAATTAAAGCATTTCAAATTGACGAACAACTTGGTGAGGGAAGCTCTTGACATGAAAGGCATGCATATCCCCACCAAAAAAGAGACGATGGTCCCGGATAACATGAAAAACAGGAACCTGACTAAGCTCGAAGACATGGTAGCAATGACACCCACAATCGCCATCCACTTGCGAATGGTCATGCAACATTTCGCCTTCCCAGCTCAAGAGCGATTCACCATGCCACCCAAGAAGATATGGTTCAGTCTATATTTGGCAGATGCCTTCAATTTGACAATCAACATGCCGCATTGGATTATCGACCAAATCCACTTGGCACATCAACGGTGGTATAAAAAGCAAAAGTCTGTATTGTATGGATGTTGTGCCCTCACCAGGATTGTGTATAGATGTTTGGCTTATGATGTGCCAGTTCAAAGGGCATTAATTTGGACCAGGGTACAGGAATTTCAACGTAGACTATCATCCGCAGGGCCGCCATCAAAGAAAATGAGAGGCACAGTTCAGATGCCCTGTGCACAAGCCTGCGGTGCGACACTGACACCAAAGACAACTCCACGACTTCCGAGGCATGTACAACCCTTCACTATCAGATTACCAAGACACAACACTGATGGACCGAATCTGGTGTTTCCACCTGTACCAACCGACCTAGAGTTTCCTCACGGCTTCACATTAGAAGACCTAACTGATGAGGAGGTAGCCAGAATAATCGAGGCTATTAACACGGAAGTCGAGGTAGAGCAAGCTAGTGGGCAACAAACTACTACAAACCAACCCCATCCTAGACAACGAGACATAGTTGAAGTGGATGAAGAAGAAGAAGAACAAGAGGAGGAACGAGGTGGACAAACAGAAGAAGAAGAGCAGGAATATGAACAAGAAGTTCTACAGGAACTTGAGGGTGCCCCGACTTATACGAAGGAATTGAAAAAGCTGTATGATACCATCAACAGAGTTCAAGAACATTAGAAACTGTCCCTGGCAACAGGAAAAGCCCTCATGAACCAAATCCTTGAAGAGGAAGGTGTGGACGAGCAATACCGAGCAACCCTTGATATGATTTCTGATGCGTTGGGGGTACCTGAGAGGGTGCATACAGCTCTTGCACACTCGAGAAGATCAGAGCGACGATATGGTAGACGCCCCCCTCAATCAGGAAAACAAATGAATATCTTAGTATCAGAACCACAGGGCAACACCCAAAATTTATCCCCAAATCTTGGAATATAAAACCCTAAAATTTTAGCCGAAAAAGTCTGTCAATCGCGATTGGCAGAGGTGTCCGTCGGGGCCTGTCGGTCGCGATCGACACGTCAGTCGCGATTGACAGTGTCAATCGCGATCGACAGAGTCGTCGTGGGTCCTGTCAATCGCGATCGACACGTTATTCGGGATTTTCACCATAATTTCAGTCGATCGGGGATGTGTCCGTCGCGATGAACACGTGGCAACGCGAGAAATTCAGTCAATCATCAAAATTCAGTCGGTCGCGATCAACGGTGTCAATCGCGATCGACAGAGGTGTCGGTCGTGGCTGTCGTTCGCAATCGACGGTGTCAATCGCGACTGACAGGGTCAGTCGGTCGTCTCTATCGGTCGCGATCAACAGATTCTGTCGATCGTGGCTGTCAATCGCGATCGATGGTGTCAATCGCGATTGACAAAAAAACACGGAATTTTTTAGTTTCTTCTAGTGATTTGGAATGTGCTCCTTGTGCATGTCATGGTGGTGCCCTTTGTTTTACCAAAAGGTGAAATTTTATGTCGATCGCGATCGACAGAGGTCTGCGACACAGAGACAGTTTCGAGTTCGTCCGTACCTGCGCAGCGTGTTGGAGGGGATGATACAGCTATACCTGCAAGATCACTTAGAGAACAGGCAAAAAGCAGTGCACACAATTCACTCTCTCTCACAAGTGAAATGAGGGACATGGAAGGAAGAAGGTGATATGATCAAAAACTGAAATTTTTCGCGATGGTGGAGATGGAGGTGGAAGGTGGTGAGGATGATGATGGTGATGATGATGATGAAGTAAGAAAGAGAAAAATAAAGAAGAGTAAAGAAATTACCTACAACGCCAACGTCTCCAATCTACGTCTTACCATCACATGCTCGTCCTCAAAGCTCGATCCCCGGCAACGGCGCCAAAATTTGGTGTAGCTCAGTGATGAGTAGCACCTCCTTTAATGTCAATCCGGGAAGACGTGAGGATGGTATGTTGACCTCGAGCAAGTGAAGGCACAAGTGCGTGAGTGAGAAGCACACAAACAGGCACACACATACACACACACGCGCACACAAGGTAAGACAAAGAGAGAGAAGCAATGTAGTTCTTTTAGATTACTTCAAGAGTGCTCATACAAGTTCAATCCTATTACAAGCTAACCTCAAAAATGAGCTCTCTAGCTCTATTTATAGTTTTTGACTAGGTTTTGGCCGTGTCCAAACCTAGTGTCCGGCCTAGTTAAAAATTAGGTTCTAGGCCCCATTTGAAGGCTCAAATGGAGTCTAAAAATTATGAAAACTGGTAGGTAGCTAATTCTAATGCTCCTCAAGCTCAAGGACTCCTTGGCTTGCACAAAATGGAGCTGCAAAAATATGAAATGGTATTTACAATGGCTTTAAGTGATGAAAATCACTATTTTTGTAGGGATTTCCTCTAACGATTTGACATACACATCTTCGAGCTTGCTCCTTCTCCTTATGTGTCCACCTCTTTGATATGCCTTAGCTTCCTGAAAAAATAATGGCCTACTTGCCCCATCTTCTTTGACTGCTCTGTCTGCTTGTACCTTCTCTTCGCTCTGACTCCCTTCGTTGGCTTCCTTGTCTTGTTAGTCCTTCAGTTCCTTCACTACTGCTAACAGCCTCTGTAGCTCAAGCGTAAGCACCACCTCCTTTACTTGTCAATCCGCGGAGACATGAGGACCGGTATGAAGACCACGAGCAAGTGAAGGTACAAATGTGTGAGTGAAAGCACACAAGCATGCACACACATACACACACATGCACACAAGGCAAGATCAAAGAGAGGAACAATGGAAAGCTTCGATTGCAAAAGAGTTCTCTTACAAAGCTCTATTCTCTAACAAGCTAACCCCAAAAATGAGCTCTCTAGCTCTTTTTATAGTTTTTTGACTAGTTTTGGCCCTGTCTAGACCTAGTGTCCGGCCTAGTTAAAAATTAGGTTCCAAGGCTTATTTGAGGGCTCAAACGAAGTCTAAAAATTATGAAAATTGGTACGATGGTACTTCTAATACTCCTCAAGCTCGAGGACTCCTCCGCTTGAACAAAATGGAGTTACAAAAATAGAAAATGGTATTTACAATGGTTTTTAGTGATGAAAATCACTATTTTTGTAGGGAATTCTTGTGAAAATTGGACATACACTTCTTGGAGCTCCCTACTTGCTCCCTTTTCTTGTGTGTCCACCTTTTTGATGTGCTTCCATGCTTTGTCCTTGACCTTGAGCTTCAACACTCCCCCCCCTCTCGAGTATGTCATCCCTGACAGACCCTTGTTGTAGTGGTTGTTCCAAGTAGTCCTTTGAGAGGGAGTGTCCCTTCTGTATGAACAAAAGTCGTCTGACTTCCAGATGTGGCATGGTTGGTTGTCTGGTTCTTCATCTATCATTGCGAGTCTTTGCAAGTTGTAGTTTCTTGGTATGTGCTTCTTCCTTGGATTCCAGCATGATTGTGTCGTTGTGAGTCTCCATTGATGTTTTCTAGATCTTCCAAAGTTGATGTCCATAGTAGTCATGCCAGGTACTCATAACCCATATTGAGTGATGGGTAAGTGTGTTCGTGCATGGGTTGAGGAAAATAGGTGCCTTGTGTACGGCCTTGTAATGTAGCCCTATGAATGCTTACTTGGGAAATGCATTGGAAGAAGTATGGTGCAAACATTGGGGGTCTTGAGCTAAGTGCTCAAGGGTATGCCGATGAAGAGGTTTCCTAAGCTATCAAGGTTATGATGATTCCTGAGTAAAGATACTTACCATGGAGAAGGTCGACCGATGTTCATCTCTTCGTGTTGTACACTTGGCCTTTGGGATGGAACGTTGTTGATGAATGTCCGTGTTGATGGTCCACTGATGAGATTGTGTGAGTGGCTGATCCTGTCTCCTCTTTTCAAAGCATCATTTGCCAAATACTGAGAATTGAATTTCTTTATATTCCTTGGCAAACAACATTGGGTAACTACACCAAGCTTAGTTTCACATATTCTCTTTAGCTCACCATACGCAGGAGTCTTCTCCTCCAGAACTACCCTTTGTAGATATCTCCTTGGATGCTCTCGTACATGAAGTAGTTAAGCATCACTCAAGTTGAGGACCTTCAAGCTCTTCATTCCTACCATGGTAAGAGAAAATCATAGTTGTAGATGCCATGTTCATGCCAAGTGCTTGCCATCTACCAGATAGGGCAGCAATAATATCATCTGCTAGCCGAGACACACTTCTATCCAAACTGATAAATGCCCAATAATCAATAGTTCCGTCTACAACTAAGCATGTCTCATTCATGTTCCATGAGCGAAACCTGGGAATAAGTTTTGACTCTTCTTTTTTTTTTTTTTTTTTTACAATGTCACACACAAGAAGAGAGATGTTAGTATCAGAAAAAATAATTGACATATGTCAATGTGCTCTTGTGCATGGGACTCTCAACTGTGTCTATGCACGGCCATGTAATGTGGCCCTATATTAATGCATACTTTGGAAATGCATAACCTGAATGATGCAAAAGACAAGGTTGTGCAAGGAGCACATGGTTGTCGCTCGTCGAGGCTTTCGATGTTATTTGCGGAGGTCGATGCCGACCTTGGTGGATGTATCCATTGAGTCTCGAACTGATGTAATCCTCTTTATTGGAGTCCATTTTAGAACAGCATTTGGCACTGTAGAGATCACTTCAGGCGTCTTCCTCTTTGGATGCATTCTGAACTGTGGTATCCAGTGTGGTTGGCGCTTTGATTCGATGGAGGCTACTTGTACTTTTGGCTTCCAAACCCATATCTTTTTTGCACGTCTTCCTACTATTCTTGAAGAGCTGATTCGATCTTCTTTCGGTCTTTGTACGTGGTTCTTACCCTCTTCTCTTTTTGGCTTCTTTATTGAGACCTTTCGCATGTGGGAGAACATAGGTTGTTGTAGATGTAAGAGCTTCTTAGGTACCCACATCTGTAATCGCCCTTGTTGAGTTGCAGCTAATTTCTTAGGCACCCAAACTTGTTGGATACCTTGTGATTGAGCTTGTCCGAGCTGCTTCCTTCATCTTCTGACCTGGTTGGCTTGCCTGGATGGGATTTGTGGGGGCAAGGCTGGTGGTTTCTCTCCTTTGCGTACCCAGATCTGCATCATGCTCGGAACTGCTCTCTTATCGAATGGTGTCTTTCTATTTGATGTAGCAATTGTCGTGATCGGTTGTGTTTGCCTCTGTGGTGGACTTACTAGTGTGGCTACTTGATTCTTTGGAGAAGAAGAAAGATCCACCCGCCTTCGAACCTGTTCTTCCATGATTGACTCCTTCTGCATCATAGAGCTTTTGACACATACAACATTTCTTCTATATGATTAGTCTTAGAAGAGCTAAGAGAGTGTGTGGTGCCATGATCTGGGAGCATGCAGTTCTCTAATTCTAATGTAATGCATTGTTCATGTACCCAAACTTGAAGAATTTGACTTCTTAGGTTTAAGTTAATTGCATAGTCATAGATCCAATCTTGACCCAAGACAAGTGGTTCTGTAAGGTTCTCATCTTCACACACTAGCGCTTTCACTTTCATTGGAACATCTTGAAGGTTGATGGGAAGTTCCACCTCGCCCAAACAAGGGGTTTCCACACCTCCCAATCCTATGAGATAATCTTCTATGGGATTGATGTTCAACAGCAAGTTTTGACAGTAGGAAAGTCTAACTACACTACTTGCTGCACCTGAGTCAATCAATGCTTTCACCGTCCTTGCACCCTTCCCTTGTCCTATCTCTATGGTCACAAAGGGTCTTCAGTCAATGACTTGAGAAGTCGCTATGCCTGATTTTTGGCACATATCCATGTGATATTTTGGGGCTTTTGAGTTGACATCTAGGCCTAGTCGCCTTAACTTATTTTGCCTAATACGCTCTCTGGCCTCTGCATGTGCTTCTTCTCTCACTCTTAACTCTTCTTCTTTTCGTTTCTTAGCAGTGTTGAGTCTCATTAGCATGTCCTCTGTAAGAGGTTCTTGATATAACTTGACCCTACAACCACTAATATAGTTTGGCAAGATATCACCTTCTAAAGTAGCCAATTGAACCGCGCCGCTAGTGGAAATTCTGTTAATGATCATGGGTCCATATCCTCGTTTTTCCAACTTACGGGCATGTTGTTTTAGTGTGTAAACCAACACTAGATCTCCCTCTTTCAGTCCCTTATCCTTAATGTGTGCATCGAAGTATGCCTTTTGCCTTTTCTTTGCAGCGTAGATGCCTGCAGCTGCTCGTAGCCTTGTCTCACCTAAGCGTTCTAGATCAAAGATCCTAGATGACAATTCATGTCCATTCCACTCATACTCTTGTGCTACTTTTAAGGCAGGGATTAAGAAATCTAAAGGTAGCACAACGTTCTGTCCGAAGACCATCTGAAATGGGGTGGCGTTGAGTACCGTTTTGTAGGCAACTCGATAAGCCCAAACAGCATGATGAAGTTGTTTGTCCCAATCAGAGCGTTTATTATTTACCAGTTTTGTCAATACGTTACAGAGGATCTTATTGGTGCTCTCGGCTTGTCCATTAGCTTGTGGGTGATAGGGGGCAGACTTCTTATGTATCACCAAGAATTCTTGGAGAATATTTTCAATGACTTCATTCAAGAAGTGTGTGCCTCTATCGCTCACCAACTCTATTGGTAGCCCATATCTCGTGAACACATTCTCGAATAAGAACTTAGCCGTAGTCTGAGCATCATTCTTTGTTGTGGCTTTGACTTCTACCCACTTTGTAAGGTAATCTGTGGCTACAATGATGTACTCTGCATGGGAGTTTCTAGCTGGGGGGTTAATAGGACCTATGAAGTCTATGCCCCACTTCGAAAATGCACGCCCTCCCATCATGGGCCTCAAAGGCATCTCGTCTTTTCTGATAGGATATTGCGCACGTTGGCATGTGTCACATTTCTTCACATAGGTATGTGCATCCATATGAAGAGTAGGCCACCAAAGTCCTGAGAATAGAATGGTCTTGAGTACTCGATCAGGACCAAAGTGTCCACCTGCAACACCGTTGTGTGCAGTCTCTAAGACCTTTAAATAGTGTGATTCATGAACGCACAGTCTTAAGTAACCATCTTTGCCTCTTCGGTATAGGTTGTCCCCTACTAAGGCATAGCCTTGAGCCTCTTGCTCCATGCTTCGTCTTCTTGCTAGACTAGCCTCTTTGGGTAATCTTCCCGATCTCATAAACTCTACCAATGGAGCACTCCAATCTGGAATTAATGACACTTGATAAAGGGTTCCATGCTCCACTGGGGGTCTCTCTCTGCACATTGGACAATTCTTAATCCACTCATGTATTTCTTTGTCCATGCTAGGCCAATACACTCCTAAACACTTCAAATTTTGCAACGTTCGTTGTTTAGAATAATGATTTCCTAGCAATCCTTCATGAGCTTGTTGCAACCAACTACTATGTTCATCATCCTCGACACAACAAGCTAATACACCCTCAGTATCTTGTTTGTACATGCTTCCTGCCAATATGTGATATTTTTGTGATTTTACAATTTCTTCTTGTGATGTTTTCGCATTCTTATTTGCAGGGCCGAAGGTTAGGATTGGTACCAACTTATTTGCCCATTTAGGAACAACTTCTAAATTGAACAGATAAGCATCGGGTAATTCATCAGACACTCCTTGCGGTGACTCTCCTGAAGTGATGCAAGAAAGGTGATCTGCCCGGAGGTGGGTTCTACCTTTCCTGACAACAACTTCAAAGTCATATTCCATTAGTAAGAGGAACCATCTTACTAAGCGTCCAGTATTGCAAGGTTTATTGACCAAATATAACAAAGCTTGATGATCAGTGAAAAACTTGAACTTGTTGGCCAATAAATAGTGTCTAAACTTCTTCACAGCATATACCATGCCTAAGCCCTCTCGCTCAGTTGTGGTATAATTTCGTTCAGCTGCGGTGAGTTGTCTACTAGCATATGCTATGGGCAAGTCTAAGTTACCTTCACCTGTGGGTTGTGCTAGCACACATCCTATGGCATGATTGGATGCATCCACATGTACATGGAATGATTTATTCCAATCAGGAGTGGTCAGTATTGGTGCCGTGCACAAACGTTTCTTCAGTTCATTAAAAGAATTCTCGCATTCATTGTTCCACTCAAAATTAGACAACAAGGCATAAAGGGGTCTAGCTATGATCGTGTACATGTGGATAAACCTACGGTAATATCGGCCCATAAAGGCTTGTACCTCTTTAACATTCCTTGGCCGTGGCAGCTCTACTATGGCTCGTACCTTATCTTCATCTGTTGAGATTCCATTCTTAGAAACAATATGACCTAAGATTTTACCTTGACGCACCATGAACACACACTTTTCTGGGTTCATACACACTCGATATTCTCTACACTTGTTGAAGATTTGTCTGAGCTCAGGGATGTGAAATCTTCTTTCTTGGGAATGAGCACATAAATCATCCACATACACTTCTAAGCTCTTTCGCAAGAACTCTTTGAAGACATGACACATGAGCCTTTGGAATGTTGCAGGTGCATTGGTGAGCCCAAATGGCATCACACGAAATGCAAAGATTCCCCACTCTGTAGCAAAAGTTGTTTTGTGTTGATCTTCTGGGGAAATGGCTACTTGATTGTAACCTGAAAATCCATCAAGGAAGCTATAAACTTCCATGCCTGCAACACGCTCCAATAGATGTTCCGTGATTGGAAGTGGATAACTATCTCTGATCGTAGCGGCATTAACTTTTTTAAGGTTAATACACACTCGCAACTTTCCGTTCTTCTTGGGCACCACTACAATGGGGGACACCCATTCAGTATGCTCAATCTCATAGATGAATCCAGCTTCAATCAACCTATCAATTTCTTCTTTTATTTTGGTTGCATAGGTATCATTATATGTGTAGGGCTTCTGTTTGGTGGGCTTGGCATCAGCAGTCATGGGGATAGTATGAGAGAAAATTCTTGGATCTACCCCTTTCAAGTCTCTATAGTGCCACGCAAACACATCCCTATATTCCCTTAATAGAGCTACAAGCTCCATTTCTTCTCTAGCACTTAGGTCATCTCCTATATATGTGCATCTCTCTTCGTTCTCTTCGATGGTCACTACAATCTTCTTGGTCTTTTCTTTATTATCATATGATTCTCCTATGATGGCCTCTCTCTTAGGCATTCGTACCAAAATTTTGCAGTCGTCAACTTCATATTTCTTGAAGTTTTCTGGTACTTCAAACAATGATTCCTCCTCTTCTTGTTTCACTGCTTTTCTTTTCTTTTTCTTTTGACTGCTCTCACTTCCATCCTTTGAATTTACCGTTTTAATACTTGTGAGAGGCTCTTCTTCTTTCTGGGTGAACACTCCTATATCTTCTAGATAGTGCTGCTCTGAGTTAAAGCAACTATCCATCACAATAGACTCTAGATCATCGTCATTCTCTTCTTCTTCTATGACATCACTAGGGTCACATTCTTCTAGCAAGGGCTGACACATGAACACTGAGATATCATAACCCTCCTCATCACAATGAGGTGTCCACTGTTCCTCATTGACAGCAATGTCCATGGTGGCTAAGATTTATGGCCAGCCATGAGGCTCAAACTCCTCATCTGGAAAGATCATCGGTGTGTAGGCTAGGTCTCTAACTGGTCTATCTCCTGGTGAAGTTCCTTCTTCTCTTGCCTTCAAGCGTTTTTCCTCTTCCTCTGCAACCTTGCACATCCACAAATGAGTATCTTCATGCAACCATGATGGATCTGGTGAACTTCAGAATGCACAGAGATGGAATCTCCTTTCGCTTTGTGGATAGGATTCCACTGTAGGGGTGGTACATCTCTGAAGGATTAATCCTTCAAATTGACCTTGGTGGTGACCCCTAAGTGTTGTAAGTACAAGGAGTTGGTTCCCCAATCCTGTACTATTTGCAATTGTCGTAGGAAGGGTCTTCCTAGGATCATCTCATAAACATTACACCACAAGTGGTTAGAGTTATACCTTCGAGCAATCCTAGAGGTCTTTCAAAATGGCCATCAGCCATTTGAAGCTTCATTCTAGTTGGTCTTAATGTGGGTTTGCCCCATTGCTTCCACAAAGAGGTGGTTGCAATAGCAACACCCGCACCTGAATCTATGATTGCTTTGGTTGTGTAACCTTGGTAGGTGATTGGAAGATAAGTATAACTTCTTCACCCTCACACATGTCTCCTATTTTATCGAGAGGTATCTTTGGAACTTTTTTCTTAGAGCCTGTTTTTGGCATATTGGAATCAAGTTCTGGAACCTCATTCTTCACATGATTCCATAGCTCGGGTTTTGCTTTGAGCAGCTCTTCTACAGTGAGATGACACTGAACCTTAGTATTCTTCACGACATCCGTGTTCCTTGGGACCACTGAGTCTTCATTTCTTACTAGTATTGTGGGAGCTCTAATCTGGAGAGATTCAGATTCCCATGGGCCTGGAAATTGAGGCAATTCTTCTAGGGTATTAGATTCAAAATCTAATCTTTCGTCTTCTTGTTGTTCTGCTTCATATCCGTAAATAGATGGAATGTCTTGGGGAAATTGATCATGAAGATCATCAATCTCAGGAATAGGAGGGGAGTTACCCTTCTCCTTGGCCCATTTCTCTTCTTGTATTTCCCACAAGAACTCTTGAGAGTACTGTTGAATTGAAAGAGGCCTTCCAGCATCCGTGAAATTAGGAACATAAGCTCCCATTGGTGGTGAGCTTCCTCTCTCAATAACTAGTTGAGCCTGTGGAGGTAAAGAAACTTGTGGTTTGTTTACCAACTGCTCTAATCTTTCTAGTAACCCTTGGAAATGCAAATCTGGTTTGACAGAGTTTGTCTGATTGAACTTTTTACTGGTCTCAAGTATAGCTTGAGCTTGTTCTACCATTTTCATGCACATTTTCATTCGTTCAATCTCTAAATCTGCTCTAGGGTAACTCTTGTCTAGATTTACAGTTGTTGGCCCTTCTTGAAGACGAGCCTGGTAGGCCTTGAACATCATGTCCAAGCCTTCTGGGGTTGGATCTGCAAGAACAGACTCTGATTGCGGCCTATTTACAATGGGTGGTGGGGTGGGATGAGGTGGAGTGGATGGAGTTTCGGCATGCGAGGGGCTTTGAGATGCAATGTCTTCTATTTTTGTTTTCGCTTCTTTTAAGCTTTCTTCTAGTTCCGATAACTTTTTATTCCACTTGCGATTGGCCTTCTCTCTCGTATCCTTCCATGTTCTTGTTTTCCTCTTACTATGCTCTCCTGATTCACTCGACTCTGATTGTTCTGCTAGTTTATCCTATTTTAAGGCTTGTGCCCTGGTGACAGCTTGTATAGGAGCCACATTGCTACTACTTGAACTTGAATCTGCCACTAAGCCTACCACATTAATGGGTGTAATCTTGGGTGCACTGGAGGGGTTTCTCGGACAATCTCTAGGGATATGGTCTTTGCCACAATCAGGACAAAAAGCCTGTATTATGATAGCCTGTCCTTGACTCGGAGATGGTGGGTGGGGACAGTCACGAATGAAATGGGCACCTTGACATCTGAAACAAGATCCTCTAGGGGCTTGTGGCCTCATTTGTCTCAACTGGGGCCTAGGGTTAGGATTTGTGTACATGACATTGGAGTATTTTGGCTCCCAATTTTGCTCCATAGGTGGTGCCTCATATTGATACGAGTAAATCTCACTATGTTCAGGTGACTTTGTGTAATAAGCATGTGGACTACCTTCATGGGAGTAGTCTGAACTATGAGCATGAGAGTCATTATCTGGTATCAATGGGGTTAGTGGCACCAATGCTCTATTTGGATTTTCCTCTCCCACAGCATATTTGACTGGAATCACGTTGGTAGGAGCTGGTGGTTGGTCTCCCAAGACTGGTTGTGGCCTATATTGTGCCTGATATTGTTGTTGTGGTCTATAATATGGCTATTGGTATTGGTTTTGATACCTACCTGGTTGGTAAGGTTGTTGATAATTCTGTCTAACAGCCTGCCTATTATAGGGACAATCTTGAGTCCTGTGGTTCGTATATTTTCTCTCAATAGTGCAATATGGAGCATTCCTTTCTCTCATGTTCTGGTTGTGCAATGGGCATACATTAGCCATGTGGTCGCCTCCACAAGTATAACACCGATTCAATGGAGTGACTCTCTGTGTTTGTCTATTTTGGACTCCCAGCTTCTTGGCAACTTGCTCAGCTATCTCCTCTATTTCCGTGGAGATTTTTGAAGTATGACTAGTAGAACTATCAGAGTCCTTATAGAGTTTGGACAATCCTAACTCCTCACCCAAGTTATCTTCTATGTCAATGCACGTCCGCACACACTCTTCTATGGATCTAGGCTCTTTCAAGTACACATATGATCTTAACTTTGTGCTCAGTAAGCCATCTAAGAACAAAGCCACTTGTTTGGCCGGTGTGGGTAACTCTGGAGTAGGGCATCTTTCTAGGTACTGTCTGAACCTTCTACCTGCTAGTCGCATTGTTTCTTGGGGTGTCTGCTTGAAGCTATGGATCAAAGATGAAGTGTTATGCCTGATACCACTCTTGGAAAGTTCTACAATGAATTTGTCTAGCAGTTGACCTATATCGCGATAGTTGCGACTACTCAGTGGTTGAAACCAAGCTAAGGCAATGCCCTTAAGAGTCAGACCAAATGCCTCGTACTGGGTGAACAAATCCTCAACCTGTTCAGCTCTTAACACTTGTTTGAATTCGGCCACATGATCATAAGGATCTCCTGACCCGTCAAAATAATTATTCATTGCCTTGATCACTTGAGTGGGTCTAAGGGTTCTTGGGTGCTCTCGGGGTCTAGGCAATGGAAAATCTTGTTCATCTCTTTGTTGCCTATGTGCTTGATGTCTCTCTCTTTCAAGTCTTTCATTTTCCAATCCTGCTCTATTCTTGCCCACCGTGTGTGCAAAACTTACCTCAGGTCTCTCTCTAGTTCTTTCTCTCTGGGCTTCATGAGCTTGGGATGATCCTACTCCTTGGAGGCCATGGGAAACATTGGATCTTGGTGGAGGGAAAATCAATTCATTCTTCCAAGTATATGCATGTCTATCATGTTCCGTTACCAAGAAAATTTTCTCTGACGTGTTATCTAGGTAGACAACTTTGCCTGGTATCTCTGGATCCTTGAACTCGTAGATGATGACTATGCCCAATTGGCTAGGTTGATCTGGCTTGAATCTCCAAAAGGCTTCCTCTGTTTCTCTATTCAAAAATAGTTCTATGCTTTTGTTGTCTTGAGCGATCCAGTCTGGAGTGATCACTCTGGTCAAAACTGACTTGCCTCTAGGAGTTTGGGGTCCTTGTCCTACATTTCCTTATTCTAGGTCTCCTATCTCATTCTCATGAATGATATTTCCAAACTCATCGGTCCTATCTGGTTGGTTGGTAACCACATGCATGGTTCCTTCCTTATCAATGTATGAGACCTCTTCAAACTTGACCACTGGGTGTTCAAGTCCAAAGGATTGATCTAGATTTTTGAGTTGGACCACTGATCGCCTCAGGCCATCCTCATAGATGGGAGCACCTAATCGGTTGGTCCGAGTATATTCCAACTGTGTCTTATAGGGACCTTCTGGTGTTTGTAGATGTGCAGTCCCTGAGCCACCTGCAAGTTTCCCCATGCTAAAAGACATTTCTGAGTCACTTGTGTCTGAACTTAGTCCGTAAGGATGACCACTTAGTTGTTGTGCCCAAGACTTAGCTGTATGGTTGACACTGGACTGAGAAGATCTAATGATTTTTTTATCCTTTCCTAAGTGTCTACCAGATCTCAGGTTCATAAGCTTTAGTCAAGAGTCCAATTTTCCCTTTGGTATGGTTCAAAATTCTTTGGAGCCCCCTTGGCTCCCTAGTCCCACTTGAGGGTCAACTTCAAATTATCTTATCTCAAAATCAACGTGTAGGATTTGAAACAAGCTTTCCAACGAGCTATAGAGCTCAAAAAATGGACTTTGGATGAAAAAGTTATGTCAAATCAGACTCCTGGGGGTCAAAACAGGCAAACAGGACCTTTTGAAAAAAATCACGATTTTGTGAAATCAAGAGAATCGCAATGCTGTGAATCTCAAGAGAATCGTGATGTTGTGAATCTCAAGAGAATCGTGATGTTGTAAATCTCAAGAGAATCAGGATTTTGTGAATCTCAAGAGAATCGCGATTTTGTGAATCTCAAGAGAATTGCGATTTTGTGAATCTCAAGAGAATCGCGATGCTGTGAATCTCAAGAGAATCACGATCCTGTGATTCTCAAGAGAATCGCGATGTTGTGAATCTCAAGAGAATCGCAATGCTGTGAATCTCAAGAGAACCGTGATGCTGCGAATCTCAAGAGAACCGCGATTTTGTGAATCTCAAGAGAATCGCGATGCTGTGAATCTCAAGAGAATCGCGATCTTGTGAACTTCAAGAGAATCGCGATTTTGTGAATTCAAGAGAATCGGGATGCTGTGAATTCAAGAGAATCGTGTTTTTTGAAAATCGTGATTGCGAACAGAGAATCGTGTTTGATCACAATCGTGTTTTTGGCTAAAAATCGTGATTTGTGAGAATTGCGATTTTGAGCACATCCAAAGAATCGTGTTTTTGAAAACTTAGAGAATCGCAATTATGAGCACAACCAGAGAATCGCGATTCTAAGAATGACCACAGAATCGTGTTTCTTTCAGAAAGCTTTTATGCGGGAAATAGAAAATCGTGATTTTCAAAAAAATTTGAATTTTTCACAGAATCGTGTTTTTTTGGCGGGAAATTCAAATTTCTGAGCGCCGAGCAATGGCGAGCTCCGTATGTGCAGAAAATCATGAAAAAACACAGTGCTTGCTCTCCCTTGGACCTCCTAACTCCTTCTCACACAATAATGCATGAAAAATGGTATGAAAGTGGTGAAAATGCACTAAAAAACAAGAAATTGCTATGAAGAAGAAGACGGCAGCAGATGGAGATGGTGATGATGATGAAGATGAAGAAGAAAAATCAGAAAATGAACAAAAATGACAGTTTTTTTACCTTCCAACATCGCAAATCTACGATCTTACCATCACAACGCTCGTCCTCGAAGCTCTCTCCCCGGCAATGGCGCCAAAATTTGGTGTAGCTCAAGCGTAAGCACCACCTCCTTTACTTGTCAATCCAAGGAGACGTGAGGACCGGTATGAAGACCACGAGCAAGTGAAGGCACAAGTGTGTGAGTGAAAGCAAACAAACATGCGCACACATACACACACACGTGCACAAGGTACGATCAAAGAGAGGAACAATGGAAAGCTTCGATTGCAATAGAGTTCTCTTACAAAAGCTCTATTCTCTAACAAGCTAACCCCAAAAATGAGCTCTCTAGCTCTTTTTATAGTTTTTTTGACTAGTTTTGGCCGTGTCCAGACCTAGTGTCCGGCCTAGTTAAAAATTAGGTTCCAGGGCTTATATGAGGGCTCAAACGAACTCCAAAAACTATGAAAATTGGTAGGATGATACTTCTAATACTCCTCAACCTCAAGGACTCCTTGGCTTGAACAAAATGGAGTTACAAAACTAGAAAATCGTATTTACAATGGTTTTTAGTGATGAAAATCACTATTTTTATAGGGATATCTTCAGAAAATTTGACATACACTTCTTGGAGCTCCCTACTTGCTCCTTCTTCTTGGGTGTCCACCTCTTTGATGTGCTCCTATGCTTTGTCCTTGACCTTCAGCTTCAACATATGTGTATTTGTTTGTGTGTGTGTGTGTGTGTCTGTGTATGTGTATGTGTTTGTGTTTGTGTGTGTGTGTGTGTGTTTGTGTATGTGTATGTGTATGTGTATGTGTATGTGTATGTGTATGTGTACGTGTATGTGTACGTGTATGTGTACGTGTATGTGTACGTGTATGTGTACGTGTATGTGTACGTGTATGTGTACGTGTATGTGTACGTGTATGTGTACGTGTATGTGTACGTGTATGTGTACGTGTATGTGTACGTGTATGTGTACGTGTATGTGTACGTGTATGTGTACGTGTATGTGTACGTGTATGTGTACGTGTATGTGTACGTGTATGTGTACGTGTATGTGTACGTGTATGTGTACGTGTATGTGTACGTGTATGTGTACGTGTATGTGTACGTGTATGTGTACGTGTATGTGTATGTGTATGTGTATGTGTATGTGTATGTGTATGTGTATGTGTATGTGTATGTGTATGTGTATGTGTATGTGTATGTGTATGTGTATGTGTATGTGTATGTGTATGTGTATGTGTATGTGTATGTGTATGTGTATGTGTATGTGTATGTGTATGTGTATGTGTATGTGTATGTGTATGTGTATGTGTATGTGTATGTGTATGTGTATGTGTATGTGTATGTGTATGTGTATGTGTATGTGTATGTGTATGTGTATGTGTATGTGTATGTGTATGTGTATGTGTATGTGTATGTGTATGTGTATGTGTATGTGTATGTGTATGTGTATGTGTATGTGTATGTGTATGTGTATGTGTATGTGTATGTGTATGTGTATGTGTATGTGTATGTGTATGTGTATGTGTATGTGTATGTGTATGTGTATGTGTATGTGTATGTGTATGTGTATGTGTATGTGTATGTGTATGTGTATGTGTATGTGTATGTGTATGTGTATGTGTATGTGTATGTGTATGTGTATGTGTATGTGTATGTGTATGTGTATGTGTATGTGTATGTGTATGTGTATGTGTATGTGTATGTGTATGTGTATGTGTATGTGTATGTGTATGTGTATGTGTATGTGTATGTGTATGTGTATGTGTATGTGTATGTGTATGTGTATGTGTATGTGTATGTGTATGTGTATGTGTATGTGTATGTGTATGTGTATGTGTATGTGTATGTGTATGTGTATGTGTATGTGTATGTGTATGTGTATGTGTATGTGTATGTGTATGTGTATGTGTATGTGTATGTGTATGTGTATGTGTATGTGTATGTGTATGTGTATGTGTATGTGTATGTGTATGTGTATGTGTATGTGTGTGTATGTGTATGTGTATGTGTATGTGTATGTGTATGTGTATGTGTATGTGTGTGTGTGTATGTGTGTGTGTATGTGTGTGTGTATGTGTGTGTGTATGTGTATGTGTATGTGGATGTGTATGTGCATGTGGATGTGTATGTGTGTGTACTTGAGCCACGAAGACTCAAGGACTTGTGCCAATGAGACTATACCTCAATTGCCACACAAGTGCATATAGTGGGATCTTTAACACACATTTAAATGTCAATCCTAAGGAGCGACTTACCAAGTGTATGAAGACGTGTGCACACGTGATGGATAATGAAGTGGTTTAGCTAATCATGCATGAGAAAAGACTACTACCTCTCACACCTACTGAAATACTGAAAGTGTTGCCACAAGCCTCTTTTCAGCAGTTTTGGTATTTTGAGGTTTTCTCCCAGCCCAGAACTCCGAACATAGGCAATAGGGTACTCGTTTCGAAGCTCTCAACGAGACGCATCGAACGGTGGTGGTTTCACTCAATTCTGACCACTCTGCTTCAAGTTATGGCAAAAACAGTGAATTACGGGAGTCACAAACAACCGCGCCACAGCTTCTCGTAGCTTACGCACGCACTACAGCAGCTCAAAACAAAGGGAAAGGGGTAGACAACAGTCCTACACATGCATTTCAAGCATCACACACACATGCAAGAGCAAAATGAAGATCAAAATCAGCAAGAAAGAGGCAAACTCGAAAATTCAGAAGTGCTCCTTCTTCACAATGACAAGAAGTCCTTTACAATTAGTCACTTTTGACTTATATACTAGTGCCCTAAGTTTGGTCCTTTCACACAAGAGACCGGCACTTTATTCACTAAAAGACTAATTTCCTACTATTGTACATGGGTAAATCACTAATCTTCTGTGGGGATGCATCTAGAGGACTCCTCTAGTGCATTTACAACGGAAAATATATACAAAAGTGGTTATGATACAAAAGTTGTGTGTCCAAATCGGAAAAATTTTGGGCCCCGTCTTTTTCTCTGCTTTGTGCGCTCTTTAGCTCTGCAACACTCTCCCCCTCTTCGTCTCTGTCGTCCCTTGACAGACTTTGCTTCGCGAACGCGTCCAGTGGTCCGTGTTGCCTGATTCTTGATCTTGCATTACGTTTTAGAGGCGCTCAGCTTTTCTCCGCACGCTCCCCTTGGTCAGTATTGTCTGTAGTTAAACAGACATGCAGATTCGATGGCCTTCTTGATTCAAGCTCTACAACTCGAGAGCCTGATGCACTTGTCTTGCCTGTTGACTTGGGTTGCCACGCACGCCACCAGTGACTAGGAATGTGCTGTTCTTAGTCACCCTCTTAAACTTTTCAGCCTCTACCCCTTTGTAACTTTTGGTCCTCTGATTTGTCCTGGTTGCACACATCTGACCCTGTTGTATTGCTTTGAGGCTGTTTACTTCTTTTCCACTGTGCATGACCTGGATGATTTCTCTTTTTGCCTGATGCGTGCCCCTGCGGGGCTCTGTGCAGAGATGGGTAATGCGCCCCTGCGGGGCTTCCTGCAGAGATATATTCTTTTTTCTTTCTTAATGAATCGTTCTGGACTTTGATTTTCTTCTTCTTTTCTTTTTGCTTGATTGTCCCTCTACACGTCCCTCCTCCTGAACTCTGTCGTCCTCGACAGGCTTTCTGTGGCGACGTGTGTATGTTTGAGTGGCGGTTTGCTCTCGTTGGTTCAGCAGATTTGCATGACATAACATGAATTCCTTCCATTGCTTTGACTTTACTCCATCTTCTGGCGCCTGTCTATGATCAGCAAAGAAACTTGTTTCATAGGCCACCAGCCGTGCATTTAAATTGGAAGTCATTTTCACGAAAATTTCTGAATCCATTTCAAAGAAGCCGGTAAAGAATGCTTCTTCGAAAGTTTGCATATATGTCGATGGCAAAAACATAAGGCGAGAATAATACGCCATAATGGTGAGTCGGCTCGGAATGGTTGATAAATCAAAAATAAGAGCCTCAGACCCTTGCGTAATGCCAATGAAATTCAAAAATGTATATTTAGCATGCTGGAACACCTTCAACACTGTAATGAGCATGCTGAATATTTTGTTGGTCATCTTGACGGCTAAGTCCGGAACTGTAGCATATCTTGCAATCCAAAATTCCATTGTCTTCACCATATATTCTTCTGTAGGTAAGTAATTATGTGGCGGACTAGGTAGTAACGGATAGTTAAGCCACTGATTATTGATATTGCCTTGACGCTGTCCTTCCCAAAATTGCGTCCAAGAGCGTCTGCGGGGTACAGGACAAAAAGATGGATTTACCTGAAGTGCATATGGTGAAGCTTCCCACTGTACCCGCAATGTCGAATTCTTCTCCAAAATTTTTCTTCGCCATATCGGATCCGCCTTCTCAAATTCCTCTTGAGTATACTTGAAAGTGTCATGCTGGAATTGAAGGTTGTGGTCCGGATCTTTGTTCGTTGTAGACTTTATATACATCCGCGTCTGTTCTTTAAGTAGACCGTATGGTACATTGAATGGCTTCAAAATTTGATCTAAGTGTTTGTTTTCTATCTGAGCTTCTTTCATTATCTGTATAATTTGATCTTCAAAATTAGCAGTGAGCTAGGACACCAGTAGTGCCCTTTCTGGTCTGCTCAGTTCTGCAATTTCTCGTGTGTTAGGTTCTAATGGAACCTCCTTTTCCGCCCTTATTGGTGAATGATACAAGGGGGGAGAGAGAGGACGTACCTCTTCCTCCACAGTAGCCGTGGTCTCTGGTGGAACTACTGGTGTCCCTTGTTGTGCTTGCTGCTCTAATTGCTCCTGAAGCCGTTTGATGATTTCATCTTTATTCTTAAGTTCTTCTTCAGCCTTTGTAATCTTTTCCTGATGTTTGATTAATTCCTGTGCAACTATGTTCATGTGATCTGTGTCTTCTTTGCACTGTCGGAAATAATCATTCTCTGCTTTTTTCCATTTCTTGCGTAGAGCTGCAGTGTCATTCATATATCTTTGTTCCCATTCTGCAATTGTCTCTTGCTCCTGTTTGAGCTGATCTGCCATCTTGGTCAACTTTTCTTCCATGTCTTTTATATCCTCGTTTGATTTGTCAGTATCTGTCGGTGGTTGATCACTGAGGAGAGCTGTCATGAGCTCCTTGTTCCTATCCCTTAAGTGGTCTGCTTCCTCCATGCTCACCTTGAGCTGTGATTCGAGTACCTTGCTACGAGCATGGATCCTTGTTTTCTCTTTTTCAGTCATGTCTAGTTTCTTCGTGAGCTCCAAAACTTGCTCTTTTAGTTTGGCATTTTCCGTTTCTAATATTCTGTACTGTGTTTTGGTCGTTTTTATTTCTTCGTGTTTCTTCAAAACTTAAGCTTCTGCTTTTGATAATTTTTTAGCCAGATTCATACCTTCTTTTTGAAGCTCCTGCTTTTCGAGCATGGCTTGGTCGTAATCTTCATCAGCATCAAGCATCAATTGTTGAGTGTCTAGTGCAGTGCGAATCATATCCTGCACCACAGGCTTGAGCTGAGCTATATCAACATTCAGCCATGTCTTTGGTATGTCTGGGGTTTCTCCTGTATGATCATTTCATTATGTGGTTGTCGGACCTGTAGTTGTACTTGCAATTCTGCGTCATCTTCCACCACCTTACGAACCTTCGTGGCACTCCCTTGAAATGTAACATCCATTGGGGACGGTTCTGCCACAACCCTTAGTGGGGTGAAGGGTTCTTCGTCTTCTTGTCCTTCTTCCTGAGGCTTATCCTCCGATATCATTAAATGCTCCTCATCATCAGATTTGCCCTCCTTGGTGTGGGTGGTGGAGGCATCTTTCGGTTGACTGGGGTGTTGCCTTTCTTCTTCTGCCTGCCTTTTGGTGGTACTTTGGTCTACCAGTGGTGATTGAGCTTCTTCCTTGTGGCCTACTTGGTCTTCGCCATAGTCTACTTCATTTAATTCGGCCCACTGGCCATCATCCTTCGATTCACTTTGAATCTCTACATCCAATAATGATGTATTGGGCTTCTCTTGGCCGTCGGATCCAGAACTAGAGTTGTCTAGCCCAATTTCCCGATATCTATGTACCTTAGTAAGTTTGCCTTTTGGTTCCTTAGCTTTTGCGGACTGTTGATAATGATGACCCTGCACTGGCAGATTAATTTGTCCTTCTGTATATTTGTGAGTCTCCTCCAGTGCTTGAGTTAATTCGTCTTCCGTGATCTTTTTAGTTCCTTGAGTGGTGGTTGTAGGAAGTAAATGTACTCTCTTTGTTTTTGGTACTTCCTCTTCTGCTTGTTGGGCTTCTCGAGGTCGTTTTGTGCCTCGCATGGTGCCTCTCATTTGGGGTCGTGAGCTTGTTTCTGCTTCTTCTACTTGTTTGCTTCCTTTCTTCTGTTTCGGTACAGTAGCGGATTTGACAAATTGAGCCAACTCCATTGAAGATGGCATCTCCTGTAAGTACTCGCGCATGCCCAATGCGTGGTAAATCATAATTGTTAGGGTAGTGGTCCCATTGAGGAATTTCTTATTTTCCCATTTCTTCTTCGCCTCGAACAATCTTTCTTGCACATAGGGTGTGAGGTTTACTTGGTTGCCGATCTGTTTGATTGCATGCGATAATAATTGAACAATGATTTTTTGAGGGGCCGTGTATCTGTTCATACTCGGAAAGCAAAAGTGTTGGTGAATCAATCTAACTTCTTCTTCGATGTCCACCCTATTGATGTCGACGAAAGTTCTTGTTTTTGCTCCACGACTCTCTTCCTTGACCGTGTTGACACCATCCTTTTCCCATCCAAATGCTTCTTTAATTAAGTCGTGGGAAAATTGAATGACCACCCATTCTCCATTCTTATCCATCACATTGGCTTCTGGTACCAATGGATCATGTAGTGCTGGTCGTAGAGTGTTCATGACTTGTGTACAGCGTTGGAAATCCGGTTTATAGATAGGTAGTTCAAAATACTTATGAATTCCTGCTTTCTTCATGATGTCGATTGTGGATGGCAGTCCATGTAAAACTTTGAAGTCCTGGGACATGATCGGAAAGTGATGCTCTGTGTCCATGATCTTTATGTTGGCCAAGAAGAGATATTCCTCAACTGGCTGCTCATCTCTGAACCAATGGCCTTTTGCTTTCGTAAGACATTGGGGAGGAAATTCCTGGACCTCCTCTTGGATTCTCGTTTCAGAGTCTTCAGAAGCCATCTGCACTTACAAGGAAAAGTGCATTAGCTCGAAAGGCTTTTATGAGATCATGCAGTGTATTGTTGTGATTATGGTCGCTCGTCACTCCGCTCCCCATTTTTACATGAGTGAGATCTCTTACCGCCTCTTTTTATATTTTTTTCCTGAAAGAAGACAATCATTAGTATAGCCGAAGCATAGTTTATGTACATAGTATGTCCATTCCTATCAGGTTAAAGCTAAGATCGAATCTCACTTGGAGATGCATCAGATACTACATGAGTGCAATCGGGTGCTTTATCTCCTCGATCATCCGCTCCTCATGGTAGCTTTGGTTTCCAGACCCATTTTGAGAACACGGAGAGAGGTCGCTGGGTTTTCTCGATTCGTGCAGCTGCTCGTGTTCCATTTGCTTTATCAATTGCCCGAGTGAATTTGGCATTGCTCTTCGATTTTCTCTGATGACTCTTATGTGTTGTTGATTTTTGCCTTGCCAGATGTGGTATTTCCTCCTTTGTCCTTACATTCTGTTTAGCTGCTTGTATGACCTTTTTGGGAATCCATATCTGATGTCGCGATTTTTGAGCTTCAAGCAAGGGCTTGGGAATCCATACTTGCACTGATTCTCTTTGTCTGTAGTTCCTTGCAGCGGGTTTGGTGCTGCCCGTTTCCTTCTTCAGAGTGGGTGTGGACGTTTCTTGACTCTGTATCGGATCCTTGCGTACCCACATATATTTGGGTGGTTCTTGATTCGAGTATCTGTTTATTGGTTTCCAATAGTGCGATCTTTGGATGTTTCGAGCCTGCGTAGGAGAGCACGTCGCCTCATTGGTTGGCTTTTCCACAATTGCATTGAATAACTTCGACTCTATTGTGGACGTCGCTAAGATTGAAGTTTCAGCTTCTATGCATTTGCTTCCTGAGTGGTGAGCATAGTTGATACTTTCTTCTATCGTTTTTTGAACTTCCTCCGATCTTGGTATTAACCTAGTTTGGTTACACGGTTTCTCTTCAAGTAAGCTGAAAATCTCTTTATGCCCTATCGTAGCTGAAATATAACCTTGAGCTAGATGGATACACGCCTCTGTCTCAATGATCCAGTCGTGTCCTAGAATGAAGTCTTCTATCAAATCGTCATCCTCACATACTAGGACTCTTTGTTCCATGGAGGAATTTCCTAGGTGTAGGGATACATTCGTGGTTCCAATACATTCTATGGTGTGACCTCCAATTCCTATTAATTGGGCTTTTGTGGGATTCAATTCTAATTGCAGCTCGTCTGCTATTCTCTTTCGCATGCAGCTAAGGCCTGCTCCTGAGTCTATCAATGCATCTATCAATTTATACTCTGTCTTGCCAATCCCTAGGTTTAGGTAAGGTTGCGTTTTACACATATCCGTTGTATCATTATTTTTGACCTGATAGTTTGCCATAGGGATGGGCTCTGCTCCTTGGAGATAGCGTTCATCTCTTTGCTTGATCCACTCTTTCCGTTTCCTAATGCGTTCTAGTGCTTCCTGTCGAGCTTCCTCTCTAATTCGTTCTTCCTCCTTTTTCCTATTTTGAGCTCCTAACAGTCGCGCTAGCATTTGATCAGTCAAGGGCTCCATGAATCGTCTCACTCTGCATCCACTGATGTAGTTGGGAAGAATGTCTCCGTCTAGTGTGGCGAGATTGACTGCACCACTAGTAGAGATTCGATTTATGATCAAGGGTCCATATCCGCGTTTTTGTAGCTTCTTTGCATGTTGTTTTAGGGTGTATACTAGAACTAAGTCGCCTTCTTTAAGTCCTTTGTCTTTTATATGTGCATCATGTTGTATCGGGTGTGGCCTCGGTGTAGCTATTTGAGCCCGCAAGCAAGCCTTAGGCACCCAGATTTGTCGTGATTGTGGGCTGGCCTTCATTGACTTCTTGGGTACCCAAATAGACTTCACTTTCGCAGAAGAATTTATGAAAGACTTCTTATTAGTGTCGTGTTGTTGATTACTAATAAGAGGTTTTGGCCGTGGGGTTGGCATGGTCGCAACATGGTGTTCGCCTTTCCGCACCCACACTTGTTTCAATGGCTGAGACATTCTGCTTCGTACGTTTTTTTGGCCTCCATTATAGGTAGTATTGTGCTCCTTCTGTATTGGATCTTCCTTTGGTTGCTGCATCCCTGTGGTCTTTAGAAAAGAAGGGAGTGCCGTCTTATTCTTGACTCCGTTGTTGAGACAATCCTCTTTCTGCATCATACATTTTTGGACAAGAATAGCATTGTCAACTTCATGTGCGCCCCTGGAAGGACTAGGAGTTCGTGCCTTACCTAATTCCTTGAGTGCATCATTTTCCAATTCAACTGTAATTCGACTATGATTTACCCATACCTGAAGAAGTCCACTTCTTAGGTTTAGGTTGACTGCATGATCATAGATCCAGTCCTGACCCAAGACAAGAGGCTCAGTGAGGTCCTCATCTTGACACACTAGTACTTTGACTGTCATTGCTTCATCTTGAATATAGAGGGGAAGTTCCACCTCGCCCATGCAAGGGGTTTCCACACCTCCCAATCCTATGAGATATGCTTCTATAGCATTGACAGTTAATTTCAACTCTTGACAGTAAGACAATTTAACAGCACTAGTGGCTGCACCTGAGTCAATCAAGGCTCTTACAGTCCTTGCACTCTTTCCTTGTCCTATCTCTAAGGTTATAAAAGGACGTCCATCAATTATCCTATGAGAGCTTATATCTGAAACTTCACACATAGCCACGTGATATCCTTGATCTGCATATGCATCTGTCCTAGGTTGCTCTCTACCTTGTCTTCTCAACTTCATTCTCCGGATGCGTTCCAATGCTTCTGCTTGAGCTTCTTTGCGAATTCGTTTTTCTTCTTCTTTGCGTTTCTTAGCAGTGTTGAGTCGACTTAGCATCTCTTCCGTCAGAGGTTCCTGATATAACTTGACTCTGCACCCGCTTATATAGCTAGGGAGAACATCACCTTCCAGTGTAGCAAGTTGAACTGCTCCACTGGTTGAGATCCTATTTATGATCATAGGTCCGTAGCCTCTTTTCTCTAGTTTTCTCGCATGTTGTTTCAAAGTGTACACTAGTACTAAATCTTCTACCTTCAAGCCTTTATCCTTAACATGGGCATCAAAGTACGCCTTCTGTCGTTTCTTAGCTGCATATATTCCTACTGTAGCTCTTAGTCGGGTCTCACCTAATCGTTCAAGGTCAAAAATTCTCGAAGAGAGTTCATGACCCGTCCACTCATGCTCCTGTGCTACTCTCAATGTGGGAATCAAGAAGTCCAAAGGTAGCACCGCATTTTGGCCAAATACCATCTGAAAGGGTGTGGCTTGAAGTACCGTTTTATAGGCCACTCGGTATGCCCAAACAGCATGGTGTAGCTGTTTGTCCCAATCAGAGCGTTTATTATTCACCAATTTGGTAAGCACATTGCATAGAATCTTGTTTGTGCTTTCGGCCTGGCCATTAGCTTGTGGGTGATAGGGGGCAGACTTCTTATGTACTACCAAGAACTCTTGGAGCAAATCTTCAATAACTTCATTCAAGAAGTTGAGTGCCTCTATCGCTTACTAGCTCTATAGGTAGCCCGTATCTTGTGAACACATTCTCAAATAAGAACTTAGCTGTTGTTTGAGCATCGTTCTTTGTTGTGGCTTTTACCTCTACCCATTTAGTTAGATAGTCCGTGGCAACAATGATATACTCAGCATGGGAACCCTTAGCTGGGGGATTAATAGGACCTACAAAGTCTATTCCCCACTTAGAGAATGCACGTCCACCCATCATAGGTTTCAGTGGCATCTCATCCTTGCGTATAGGATACTGAGTTCTCTGACAAACATCACACCGTTTCACATAGGCATGTGCATCCATGTGAAGGGTCGGCCACCAGAAGCCTGCAAATAGGATTGCTTTAATCATTCGGTCGGTCCAAAATGTCCTCCTGCTACACCTTGATGAGCAGTTTCCAAGATCTTGAGATATTCACTCTCATGGGCGCATAGTCTGAGGTAACCATCTTTACCATGCTTGTATAGGTTATCACCAGTGAGCGAGTAATCTAGGGCTTCTTGTTCTAAACTTCTTTGTCTGGCTAGTGTCATATCTTGAGGGAATGTTTTCGTCCTCAGGAAGGATACTAGTGGTTCACTCCAATCTAGCACTATGGACACTTGATACAGAGTGGCATGTTCCACAGGTGGCTTAGTGCAACAGATTAGGCATTCCTTGCACAATCTTTGGACATCAGCTTCCATAGTCGGCCAATGCACTCTGAGTCTCCTTAGTGTCCGCAGGGTTCGTTGCTTTGAGTAGTGTTGCTCTAATGCACCTACATGTGCTAATTGCAACCATTTAGCGTACTCAACCTCTTCCACACAACAAGCCAAGATCCCTTGATCTATGTGCTTGTACATACTTCCTGCCATGATGTGATACTTTTGGGCTTTTACTACCTCTTTATCCTGTGTGTTTACTACTGGGTGGTTAGGCCCGTATGTCAATACTGGCACTAATGGTTTAGCCCACTACGGCACCACTTCCAAATTAAACAAGTAAGCATCAGGAAGGTAATCTGACACTCCTTGTGGGGCTTCTCCAGATGTGAGCCTAGAGAGATGGTCTGCTCTCAAGTGAGTCTTCCCTTTCCTTACCACAACCTCGAAATCATATTCCATTAGCAAGAGAAACCATCTTACTAATCTTCTTGTATTGCATGGCTTGTTTACGAGATATAGCAATGCCTGATGATCAGTAAAAAATTTAAACTTATTTGCAAGCAAATAATGTCTAAACTTTTTGACTGCATATAGCATGCCTAATCCTTCTCTCTCCGTAGTGGTATAATTTCGTTTAGCTGCATTCAATTGTCTACTAGCATAGGCAATTGGGAGATCCATATTACCTTCACCGGTAGGCTGCGCGAGTACACACCCAATAGCATAATTGGATGCATCAACATGAACATGGAAAGGCTTATTCCAATCTGGTGTGGTCAAGATTGGTGCTGAACATAATCGCCGTTTAAGCTCATTGAAGGAATGCTCACATTCATCAGTCAACTCAAAGTTAGTCAAAAGTCCATACAGAGGCTTTGCTATGATGGCATACATGTGTATAAACCGTCGGTAATAACCACAATGCCCCATGAAAGCTTGTACTTCCTTAACGTTGTTTGGCCTAGGTAGCTCCGCTATGGCTCTCACTTTCTCTTCATCAGTGGATATGCCATTCTTTGACACTATGTGTCCTAGAATCTTGCCTTGCCTGACCATAAAAATGCACTTTTCTGGGTTCAGGCAGACTTGATATTCTCTACATTTGTCAAAGATTTGTCTGAGTTCAGGAATATGGGTTTGCCTAATGTTGGAATGAGCACAAAGATCATCAACATAGACTTCTAAGTTCTTCCTCAAGAATTCTTTAAATACATGGCACATCAGCCTCTGGAAGGTAGCTGGTGCATTGGTAAGCCCAAATGGCATTACTCTAAAGGCAAAAATGCCCCATTCAGTGGCAAAAGCCGTCTTATGCTGATCTTCTGGAGCTATGGCTACTTGATTGTAGCCCGAAAATCCATCAAGGAAGCTGCACACTTCCTTGCCTGCTACTCTTTCTAAGAGGTGCTCTGTGATAGGAAGCGGATAGTTATCTCGAATTGTGGCTGCATTGACCTTCTTTAAGTTAATGCATACATGTAGCTTTCCATTTTTCTTGGGCACCACTATGATGGGGGATACCCACTCAGTGTGCTCAATTTCATAGATGAATCCAGCTTCAACCAGTCTATCTATCTCCTCTTTGATCTTAGCAGCATAATTATCATTGTATGTGTATGGATTTTGCTTGGAGGGTTTGGCATCTGAGGTCATGGGGATAGTGTGTGAGCATATGTCAGGGTCCACACCCTTCAAATCCTTGTAACTTCAAGCGAATACATCTTTGTATTCTCTTAGCAAGGCTATTAACGCATGCTCTTCTTCCTCTGTTAGGTCATGGCCTATGTACGTGCATCTCTCCTCTCCTTCTTCTAGGGCTACTACTATTTTCTTGGTGGTTTCTTTGTTATCATAGGCTTCTCCTGAGTGTGCCTCTCGCTTGGGCATTCTTACCATGACTCTCCTGTCGTCTATCAAGGACCTCAAACAAAGATTCTTCCTCTTCTGGTGTGACTTCTCTCTTCTTTCTTTTCTTTCCTTCTTCCTTCGGGGTCACATGTGTGGCTAGCCTTACATCATTTGTAACCTCTCCATGCCTCTGGGGTTGAAATTCTACTTCATAGAAGTATTCTTCATCTGATACAAAAGGTGGGTCCATAATGATTGACTCTAGATCGGAGTCACTTGCATCCTCAAATGCATCAGGGCTAGGCTCACACTCTTCTAACACTGCCTCTCCCATGATCGGCTCTATGGAGAAGACTGAAATGTCATAGCCCTCTTCATCACAGTGAGGTGTCCATTGTTCTTCATTGATGGCTACATCCATTGTTGCTAGGATTTCTGCCCAGCCGTGGGGTTCAAATTCTTTGTCAAGAAAGACTACAGGTGCATAGGTTGGGTCTTGAATTGATCTATGTGTTTCTTTTGCAGCCATCTCTCTGTCTTCTTCTCTCTTCTCTTCTTCTACTGCTACTTTGCACATCCATAAGTGGGTGTCTTCATGCATCCATGAGGATCCTGATCCTATGGAATGCACCAATTCCGTATCATCTTTGGCTCTATGGAGGGGATTCCATTGGATAGGAGGGACATCCCTATGAGAGTAATCTTTGAGATTCACTTTGGTCGTAACACCTAAGTGTTGCAGGTACAAGGAATTGGTTCCCCAGTCCTGTACCACTTGCAGCTGTCGCATAAAGGGCCGTCCCAAGATCATTTCATAGGCATGATTTTGGCTAAAATCACATATAGCAAATGTATGCTCGAACTCAACACCACATGTGGTGAGAGTTATTCCTTCTAACAGCCCTAAGGGTCTCTCTATGTGACCATCGGCCATTTGCAATTTCATCCTCGTGGGCCTGAGTGTTGGCTTGCCCCAACGCTTCCATAGGGAAGTGGTAGCAATTGCAACTCCTACACCTGAGTCTAGAATGGCCTTGGTGGTGTATCCTTGATGGGTGATAGGAAGATATGTATTTCCCTCTTCGCCCTCACTCATGCCTCCTATCTTGTCCAAGGGTATTTCCGGCACTGTTCTCTGGGATCCTACCTGGGAACAAGGTTTTGCTATCTCTGGTACTTGTTTGGCTACATGTTTCCATAGCTCAGGCCTTACTTTGAGTAGCTCTTCTAAGGTCAGGTTGCACTCTACTTTAGTGTTTTTCACTACCTCTGTGTTCCTAGGTAATACTGAGTCCTCATTTCGTACCATGACCGTGGGTGCTCTCATACAAGTAGACTTAGCCTCCCATGGGCCTGTGAAGTGGGGTAATTCTTGTAGAGAGTTAGACTCAAAGTCTAATCTTTCCTGAGATTGGGTGCTCTCCTGCTCCTCATAAATGGATGGGATGTCTTGTGGGAATTGGTCGTGTGCATCATCCACAAGTTCAATGGGAGGAGGGACTTCACTCTCTTTAGCCCATTTGTCTTCTTGAATCTCTCGTAGGAATTCTGGTGTGAACCGATTCATAGAAGATGATGTGTCTGGCTCCGTAGAATTAGGCACATAGGCTTCCTGGGCAGGAAGACCTGCCCTTTCACTTGCCTTGTCCTTGTGTTGATAGGCGGGTCCCTTTTCTAATTGTGCAATTAGTCTCTCTATTCTTTCTAACAGTCCTTCAAAGTGCAGCTGCGTCCTAGCTGAGCTAGATATGTTAAAGAGGCAGCTGGCTTCAAACATGGTTTGAGCCAACTCCACCATCTTAGCACAAATTTTAGTTCGTTCAAGCTCTAATTATGCTCTAGGGTAGCACTTTTCATGATCAGTTACGTTTGGCCCTTCTTGGATTCTGGCCTGATATGCTTTAAGCATCATGTTTAAGTCCTCAAGAGTGGGATCTGCTAGGACTGATCCTACTCTAGGGGGTGGTGGGATTAGGTGAGGTGGGTTGGAAGGTGGCAGGTCGGATGGAGTTGGGAATGGTGGAGGTGGGGTAGTGTGAGAGGGAGTTTGAGATGTGAGTTTGGTTATCCTGGCTCTTTTTTCTCTTAGGCTTCCCTCAAGTTCACTCATTTTCTTTGCCCGTTGTCTTTTCATTCTTTCACGACTATCTCTCCAAGCTCTAGTCCTCTTCTTTGTCATGCTCTCTGTTTCACTAACATATGGGCTCTTTTCCTGGCCTACACTTTGGTTCTGTTGTAAGGCTTGGGCTCTAGTGATCACTTGCACTGGTGTAGTGGAAGTCACACTTCCTGTGGAGTCTACAACTAACCCAACAACATTGATAGGAGTGATTTTTGGCATATTATTAGGATTCTTTGGGCAGTCTCGTAAGAGATGCTCCTTTCCACACTCCTGGCAATAGTCCTGGATCGTCACTGACGGGGGTTGTGTAGGTGGAGGTAAGGGACAATCACGAATGAGATGATCTCCCTGACATCTGTAGCATGGTCCTCTAGGGAATGGGGATCTTACTTGCCTAGGTTGAGGTCTAGAGTTGGGGTTCGCGTACATGACATTCGCATACTCTGTCTCCCAAATAGGTTCACTCGGTTCCTCACTGTAGTAGGACTCGCCATGTTCAGGAGACTGCATGTAGTAAGCCTGGGGACTATCAACATGCGTAGAATCAAAGCTATGGTCACTGGGATCACTTTCTGAAATTAATGGTGTTACTGGGACTATAGCTCTATTCAGGTTTTCTTCTGCAGCAGCATACTTTACCGGAATCACATTAGTAGGAGCAGGTGGTTGTTGTGCTAGCACTGGCTGGGGTCTCAGTTGGGCCTGATATTGCGGTTGGTAATTTTGCTGAGGCCTAGTATATTGTTGGGGTGGGTATTGACTCTGGTATCTGCCTTGTTGAGGGTATGGCTGAGGGTAGGTTTGCCTAACCGCTTGCTTATTGTATGGGCAGTCTTGTGCTGTGTGATTTGTGTATCTTCGTTCTATGGTGCAGTACTGGCTACTAGGATTTACTTGGGGTTGAGCCATAATGGGACATACATTCGTCATATGGTCACCTCCACAAGTATAGCATCTTTTCACAGGGGCAAATCTTGGGATCTGTTTGCTAGTGACACCTAATTTCTGAGCTACTTTCTCTGCTAGTTCCTCAATAGATGTGGATTGTGTGGAAGAGTGTAGCTCAGTGATGAGTAGCACCTCCTTTAATGTCAATCCGGGAAGACGTGAGGATGGTATGAAGACCTCGAGCAAGTGGAGGCACAAGTGCGTGAGTGAGAAGCACACAAACATGCACACACATACACATACACGCGCACACACGGCAAGACAAAGAGTGAGAAGCAATGGATTTCTTAGATTACTTTCAAAAAGCTCTTACAAGTTCATTTCACTTACAAACTAACCTCCCCCAAAAAATGAGCTCTCTAGCTCCTTTTATAGTTTTTGACTAGCTTTGGCCCTGTCCAGACGTAGTGTCCGGCCTAGTTAAAAATTAGGTTCCAGGGCTTATTTGAGGGCTCAAACGAGATCTAAAAAATATGAAAATTGGTAAGCAACTACTTCTAAGGCTCCTCAAGCTCGAGGACTCCTCGGCTTGCACAAAATGGAGCTACAAAAAGGTGAACATGGTATTTACAGGGGTTGTTAGTGATGAGAATCACTTTTAATTTGTGTAAGGATTTTGAAAAATTAAAGGGTTGCCTTAGTGCTAGATCTGCGTGAATGCTCGTACTTGCTTCTTCATGAAGAAAATTATTGGCCTACTTGCCAGATCGTCGTTGACTCCCTTGTCTGCTTGTGCCTTCTCTCCCTTCTGACTCTCTTCTCTGACTGCCATGCCTCGTCAGTCCTTCAGTTCCTTGTCTGCTGCTAACACCCCCCCCTCTCTCGCGTTTGTCGTCCCTGACAGACCCTTGTTGTGTGGGTTTTTGGATGTAGTACTCAACGACATCTTGCGCTAAGTGATGTTCGGCAATCCTCAATCCTTTGGCCAAGTCTGTGAGTAGAGCATCCCAATCTATCGGCCCGGGAACCTCTGGATGTGGCATACGTAACTTGTCTGAATGGAGAGCTTGTTCCACTGCAAACAATTGTAATAAATGTGAGGGCCTGGGAATGAAGATCTCTGAGTGATATTCCCAGAACCCTGTGACAAACATCTCTTCAAATGTCTGTTTGAAGCAGGCCGGTAGGTATTTGATGCGGGCATGCCATGCATAAACAACATTAATAGAGGGCATTGTGCTCATGTCATAAACAAGATCCTGATTGCCTTCATTGAATCCGAGCGCAGAGAGGTGAGGTTCCTTAACATTCTTGAAGGTCCGGAAGGTGACTATCATGAGTTCAAAAATTTTAAGACACATCTGTGTCATGACATCTGGTACATTTTTGAACCTGACACCCCAATGCCGAATTGTCGATATCATATACCCTACGGTAGGTTGACCTTTAGGTGGTGCTAAGTAGACATAGTTGAGCCACTTCTCGCAGCCTTTGGTTGTCAGCACCATCTTTGTGTATTCCGGCCACGACCTTCTTCGGAAAACAGGACAGTAGCAGGGATTGTACTTGATATACAGGGGCATGTTATTCCATGTGCGATTCATTTCCGGGTAGGTTTCAAGCAGCCGAATTCTCCAAGTCGGTTGGCGAATATTTCCCTGCTTGGCACTTTCTGGGATATCGTCTGGTGCAAACTGTGTGGCAGAGGTTGGTTCCCGTGAGGTGTGGTGCTTGATTTCAGCATTATAGTCCGCCATTAAGACACAAAAAGGAACATACAAGTCGTCAGAGGTGCCGATCCACCTGTGATGAGAGAGGTTCCTAAAATAGTCCGATTTTATGACCACCTCTTCTAAGCGTGACATCGATGCTATCTGGACTGCCACCCTATCATCATGAGTTGTGGCCACTTTTTCCAATTTCTGCATCCATTCCGAAGCCTCTATTTCAAGGGTGTCCATGCCCTCATCTGTTTGCTTGCCTCTAGGTGCTGGCATCGGAACGTACGGGTCCTCAAAGGTTTCCTCTACTTCGATTGGTACTAGGTCTTTGGGTTCTGGTTCTACCAAGGGGGAGGGTTGGCGTTCATACACAAGCACTTTCTTTTGTAATTCTTCGAGTTGTGCTTTGAGCGCTGCTACTTCGTCAGTTGTGTCAGCTATGGTTGGGACTTCTTTGGGTGGTGCTGGTTGAGCTTCCAATTGCCTTCGTAGTTCGTCTCTCTCCTTTTCTAAGGCTGCATGGGCTTCGAGGAGATCAACATGGGTTTCCAATATGATTTGCATATTGTCCGAGGGAATGGCCTTAAATCTCTCCGGGTCAATTTCTTGTGGGGAACCGTCCATGGCTAATTCCAAGTTCTCTTCGTTTTGTGTCTGAAGCCGTCTATTTTCTTCCAGGGCTGCAGACATATGCTTCCGTAATAGAGCCATGTTGCAGCGGAGCTTGAGGTTCTATGTGATTTGGGAGTGTAGCAGATCATCCATTTGTTGTCTTTCTTCAGCATCTGGCTGCGGTGGATTTGCCACTAATTGCTCATGTTGTTCTTGCAATGCACTAAACTGATGTTGTAATTGTTTCTTCTCTTGCTCTAAGTCAATGAATCTTCCTTGTAATGCTTCATGACTCCTGAATAAACTTGTATGCTGAGCATCGAGGTGTTGATAGTGTTGTTGTAACTGAGACATGCACTGATACATGTTATTAAATACATTATTAATGGGGGTGGATGCAGGGAGGGTGTTAAGTGCAGAGGGAAAGGGAAAGGGGAAGGGAAGTGTGAATGCGGTGCTGGGAAGTGGTGAAGTGGGTGGTGGGGGAATGGGAGATTGTGGTCGTATGGGGGGAGGGAGAGGTGCAGTGGAGGGTGATATGTCCATAAAATCCATGGTGGAAGCAGTAGTGGGAGTGATTGTGAATAGTGGAATGGTGGGTGCAGTGATTGTGGTGAATGTGTACAGTGGTGTGTGCAGTTGTGAATGTGAACTGCCCGAAAGTGTGAGTGGGGGAATGGGGATGTCAGTAGCTGCCGTTAGGATTACAGTGTTAGTGGAGGTGTATACACGGGAGGTGTTGAGAGGGTGTGTGGGTTGATTGGCGGTTTGTGCTTCAGTCAGGGCGGTGGATTCGGAGGCGGTAACGGTGGTTGTTACATTGGTAAGGGGAGGTGAATGTGGTGGAGTGGGAGGCGGGGGTGGCAAGGGGGGTGATGGGGGTGGACTGGACACATGGGCTTCCTCGGTGTCGTGAGCGGTGTGTGCAGTGCCCGTGGTTGTGGGGGTGCCTTGTGGTCCTGATCCTAATACATTCATTTGTTTCCCTGTTCGTGGGGGACGTCTTCCGTATCTTCTTTCCATTCTGCGTGATTGTGCCAGAGCCGTCTGCACTGCCTCAGGTACTCCTAAGGCATCAGAGCTCATATCCAGTGTGGCACGATACTGTTCGTCAACTCCTTCCTCCTCAAGGATTTGGTGCATGATAGCCTTTCCTGCTGCAAGGGATAACTTATGTTGTTGTTGGACCCTGTTGATGGTATCGTAGAGCTTTTTCAACTCCTTTGTATATGCTGGGGCACCCTCTAGCTCCTGTATAACTTCTTGCTCATAGTCATGCGCCTCCTCATCAGAAAATCCTTCCTGTTCATCCTCTTGGCCTTCTTCTTCTTCATCCTCCAATTCCACCACTTCTGGTTGTCTTGGTTGGGGTTGTTCTGTAGCCGTTTGTTGTCCACTACCCTGCTCTGCTTCGACTTCCGCATTGACAGCTTCAATGATTCTGGCAACTTCTTCATCCGTTAGATCTTCCAAAGTGAATCCGTGAGGAAATTCCAGATCAGTAGGTACTGGTGGAAACACAAGGTTAGGGCCATCTGTGCTGTGCCTGGGTAACCTGATAGTAAATGGTTGTACTCGTCTGGGAAGCCTTGGAGTTGTTTCAGGTGTTAGGGTTGCACCGCGGGCTTGTGCACAAGGCATCTGGACGGTGCCTCTCATCTTCTTTGAGGGAGGCCCTGCGGCTGACAGTCTGCGTTGAAACTCCTGTGCTCTGGTCCAAATGAGAGCCCTTTGCACTGGTACATCATATGCGAGACATCTATACACAATTCTTGTAAGCGCACAGCATCCATACAGTACGGATTTTTGTTTCTTATACCACCTTTGATGACCCAAATGAATTTGGTCGATAATCCAGTGGGGCATATTGATTGTCAAATCAAAAGCATCTGCTAAGTAGAGGCTAAACCAAATCTTTTTGGGAGGCATTGTGAACCTTTCCTGTGTGGGGAATGCGAAATGTTGCATGACCATGCGTAAATGGATGGCGATCGTAGGTGTCATCGCGACCATGTCCTTTAACTTCGTCAGATTCCTGTTCTTCATATTATCGGGGACCATTGTTTCTTTCTCCGTAGGAATGTGCATACCTTTCATGTCGAGAGCTTCTCTTACCAAGTTGATAGTCAAGCGGAAACGCTTCAGCTCATTGCCCCTTGTGAGTGATGGGAGTACAAAGGAGCTGTATCCTTTTTTGTCTTTGCTTGGAGTGAGGGTGCTAATCAAGTATGAGCACCTTAGAAAAAGTCCTTCGTTATTCTGTAGCTTTTCAAACTCCCTGGTAAAGAAGTGGTATCTGCCCCAACGTCCATTGAATTCTACCTCGGACTCCCACATGTATGTGCCTTCACCCAGAGGTCCCGCAACGTCACTGAACCAGTGTGAGGTTTTGCCCACCGGCATTGTGTGACCCTGTGGAGGATTCTGAATCGGTATGGCATGTAATGCCCTTAATGCCGCTGGTCGTTCCTTTAATTCCTCCTCGACCGGAAGGCTTTCAATGTCCACAACTTGGGGGCTGGTGCCTGCCTGGGAGCTAGTTCCTACCGTATCTGCCATGTTACTTCTTGCTGCCTGTTTCTGTGAGAATATACAAACATGTGTTAACATTGTACAGGACAAGAGAGAACCGTTGTTGTTCCCATTACAACATTAACATGAGGGTCGGGAGCGAATAATAGGTTAGTAAGTGCTCGGTGCGAGTGTGTGTGTGGTTAGGAGTTCGGAAGACCTAAGAGCTAAGTGGAATGATGTAGTGTGGTAGTGATGTGGTTAGTAGGTTGACATGGATTTACAAATGGGGTCCGGGGGTTTGTTACAAGTCTTAGGCTGCCAAATGCAGTGGATGGGTTTTGCTCTTGGTTTCGTAGAGACTCTCGAGAGCTTTATAGGTGAGTCGGCTTGAAAATGAGGCCTCTTAGGGACCCATTTACCAGTGATTCTGTTCGTGCTCATGGGCCTTGGTGTGTTCCTGAGTGTTGAAAACGAGTGGATGTCGGCTGTACGAGTGAGTGGATCATGCTGTATAGGGTGTGGCCTTGGTGTAGCTATTTGAGCCCGCAAACAAGCCTTAGGCACCCAAATTTGTCTTGATTGTGGGCTAGCCTTCATCGACTTCTTGGGCACCCAAATAGACTTCACGTTAGCAGAAGAACCTTGGAAAGACTTCTTATTAGTGTCGTGTTGTTGGTTACTAATAAGAGGCTTTGCCCGTGTGGTTGGCTTGAGTGCAACCGGGTGTTCGCCTTTCCGCACCCACACTTGTTTCACTAGCTGAGACATTTTGCTGCGCAGGTACTTTTGATCTCCGACATAGGTAGTACTCTGCTTCTTCTGCCTTTGATTCACCTTTGATTGCTGCCTCCCTCTGGCCTTTGGAAAAGAAGGGAGTTCCGTTGTGGTTCTGACTCCTTTTTTGAGATCTTCATTCTTCTGCATCACATAGCCTTGGACAAGAACAGCATGGTCAACTTCATGTGCACCCCTGGAGGGACCAGGAGTCTGTGCCTTTCCTAGTTCCTTGAGTGCTCCATTATTTAACTCCATTGTAATTCTAGTCTGATTCACCCATACCTGAAGAAGTCCACTTCTTAGGTTTAAGTTGACTGCTTGGTCATAAATCCAGTCTTGACCCAGGACAAGGGGTTCCGTGAGGTCCTCATCTTGACATACTAGTACTTTAACTGTCATTGCCTCATCATGAATATAGAGGGGAAGTTCCACCTCGCCCATGCAAGGGGTTTCCACGCCTCCCAATCCTATGAGATATGCTTCCACAGGATTGACAGTTAATTGCAACTCTTGACAGTAAGACAATTTAACAGCACTAGTGGCTGCACCTGAGTCAATCAAGGCTCTTACAGTCCTTGCACTCTTTCCTTGTCCTATATCTAAGGTTATGAAAGGACGTCGATCAGTTATCCTATGTGAGCTAGCACCTGAAACTTCACACATAGCTACATCATATCCTTGATCTGCATATGCATCTTGCTTAGGGTGCTCTCTACCTTGTCTCCTTAATTTCATTCTCCGTATTCGCTCTAGAGCTTCTGCTTGAGCTTCTTCTCGAATTCGTTTTTCCTCCTCTTTACGTTGCTTAGCAGTATTGAGTCGACTTAGCATTTCCTCTGTGAGAGGTTCCTGATACAACTTGACTCTGCATCCGCTAATATAGTTTGGGAGAACATCACCCTCTAAAGTGGCTAGTTGTACTGCTCCACTCGTGGAGATCCTATTGATGATCATAGGTCCGTAGCCTCTCTTTTCTAGCTTCCTTGCATGTTGCTTCAATGTGTAGACTAAAACTAAGTCGCCTGCCTTTAAACCTTTATCCTTAACGTGGGCATCAAAGTATGCCTTCAGTCGTTTCTTTGCTGCATATATCCCTACAGCTGCTCTCAGTCTTGTTTCTCCTAATCGTTCAAGGTCAAAAAGTCTAGAGGAAAGTTCATGACCCGTCCATTCATGCGCTTGTGCTACTTTCAATGTAGGTATTAAGAAGTCCAAGGGTAGCACAGCGTTTTGGCCAAATACCATCTGAAAGGGGGTGGCTTGGAGTAACGTTTTGTAGGCGACTCGGTATGCCCAAACAGCATGGTGTAGCTGTTTGTCCCAATCAGAGCGTTTATTATTCACTAACTTGGTCAACACATTACATAGAATCTTGTTTGTGCTTTCGGCTTGCCCATTAGCTTGTGGGTGATAGGGGGCAGATTTCTTATGCACCACCAAGAATTCTTGGAGCAGATTTTCAATAACTTCATTCAAGAAATGAGTGCCTCTATCACTAACTAGCTCTATAGGTAGCCCGTATCTAGTGAACACATTCTCAAACAAGAATTTAGCAGTTGTCTGAGCGTCGTTCTTTGTCGTAGCCTTTACCTCTACCCACTTTGTTAGATAGTCTGTCGCAACAATGATATATTCTGCATGGGAGCCCTTAGCTGGGGGATTAATAGGACCTACAAAGTCTATTCCCCACTTAGAGAATGCACGTCCACCCATCATAGGTTTCAGTGGCATCTCATCTTTGCGTATAGGATACTGAGTTCGCTGACAGACACCGCACCGTTTCACATAGGTATGTGCATCCATGTGAAGGGTCGGCCACCAGAAGCCCGCAAATAGTATTGTCTTGATCACCCGATCTGGTCCAAAGTGTCCTCCTGCTACACCTTGGTGAGCAGTTTCCAAGATCTTGAGGTATTCGCTTTCATGGACACATAATCTCAAGTAACCATCTTTACCACGTTTGTATAGATTATCGCCAACGAGAGAGTAATCCTGGGCTTCTTGTTCTACACTCCTTTTCCTAGCCAGAGTCATGTCTGGAGGGAATGTTCTCGTCCTCAGGAAGGATACTAGTGGTTCACTCCAATCTGGCACTAGGGCCACTTGATAAAGAGTGGCATGTTCCACAGGTGGTTTAGTGCAGCAGATTAGGCATTCCTTGCACAACCTTTGGACATCAGCTTCCATAGTTGGCCAATGTACTCCGAGTCTCCTTAGCGTCTGTAAGGTTCGTTGCTTTGAGTAGTGTTGCTCTAATGCACCTACATGTGCTAAATGCAACCATTTATTGTACTCGTCCTCTTCCACACAACAAGCCAAGATTCCTTGATCTGTGTGCTTGTACATGCTTCCTGCCATGATGTGGTACTTTTGGGCTTTCACAACCTCTCTATTCTGTGTGTTTACTACAGGGTGGTTAGGCTCGTATGTCAATACTGGTACCAATGGCTTAGCCCACTGCGGTACAACTTCCAAATTAAATAAGTAAGCATCAAGAAGGTCATCTGATACTCCTTGTGGGGCTTCTCCCGATGTGAGCCTAGAGAGATGATCTGCCCTTAAATGAGTCCTCCCTTTTCTTACCACAACCTCAAAATCATATTCCATTAGCAAGAGAAACCATCTCACTAATCTTCCTGTATTGCATGGCTTGTTTACGAGGTATAGCAATGCCTGATGATCAGTAAAAAAATTTAAACTTATTTGCAAGCAAATAGTGTCTAAATTTCTTAACTGCATATACCATGCCTAAGCCTTCTCTCTCAGTAGTGGTATAATTTCGTTCAGCCGCATTCAATTGTCTACTAGCATAGGCAATTGGAAGATCCATGTTACCTTCACCAGTAGGTTGTGCAAGCACACATCCAATGGCATAATTGGATGCATCCACGTGAACATGGAAAGGCTTATTCCAATCTGGTGTGGTCAAGATTGGTGCTGAACATAATCTTCGTTTAAGCTCCTGGAAGGAATTCTCACATTCCTTAGTCCACTCAAAGTTTGTTAGAAGTCCGTACATGGGCTTCGCAATGACAGCATACATGTGAATGAACCGATGGTAGTAACCACAATGTCCCATGAAAGCTTGTACTTCCTTGACATTCCTTGGCCTAGGTAGCTCTGCTATAGCTCTCACTTTCTCTTCGTCAGTAGATATGCCATTCTTTGACAATATGTGTCCTAGAATCTTGCCTTGCCTGACCATAAAAACGCACTTTTCTGGGTTCAGGCAGACTTGATATTCTCTACATTTGTCAAAGATTTGTCTGAGTTCAGGAATATGGGTTTGTCTAATGTTGGAATGAGCACAAAGGTCATCAACATAGACTTCTAAATTCTTCCTCAGGAACTCTTTAAATACATGGCACATCAGCCTCTGGAAGGTAGCTGGTGCATTGGTAAGCCCGAATGGCATTACTCTAAAGGCAAAAATGCCCCATTCAGTGGCAAAAGCCGTCTTATGCTGACCTTCTGGAGCTATGGCTACTTGATTGTAGCCCGAAAATCCATCAAGGAAGCTGTACACTTCCTTGCCTGCCACTCTTTCTAAGAGATGTTCTGTGATAGGAAGCGGATAGTTATCTCGAATTGTGGCTGCATTGACCTTCTTCAAGTTAATGCATACACGCAGCTTGCCATTCTTCTTGGGCACCACTACGATGGGGGATACCCACTCAGTGTGCTCAATTTCATAGATAAATCCAGCTTTGACCAGTCTATCTATCTCCTCTTTGATCTTAGCAGCGTAATTATCGTTATAAGTATAGGGCTTTTGCTTAGAGGGTTTGGCATCTGAAGTCATGGGGATGGTGTGTGAGCATATGTCAGGGTCAACACCTTTCAAATCCTTGTAACTCCAAGCGAATACATCTCTGTATTCCCTTAGCAAGGCTATTAACGCATGCTCTTCTTCTTCTGTTAGGTCATGGCCTATGTATGTGCATCTCTCCTCTCCTTCTTCTAGGGTCACAACTATTTTCTTGGTGGTTTCTTTGTTATCATAGGCCTCTCCTGATTGCGCCTCTCGTTTAGGCATTCTTATCATGACTCTCCTGTCGTCTATCTCGTACTTCTTGAAATTATCTGGGACCTCAAACAAAGATTCTTCCTCTTCTGGTGAGACTTCTCTCTTCTTTCGTTTCTTTACTTCTTCCTTCGGGGTCACATGTGTGGCTAATCTTACATCGTTTATAAGCTCTCCATGCCTCTGGGGTTGAAATTCTACTTCATGGAAGTATTCTTCATCTGATGCAAAAGGTGGGTCCATAATGATTGACTCTAGATCGGAGTCACTTGCATCCTCAAATGCATCAGGGCTAGGTTCGCATTCTTCTAGAACTGCCTCTCCCATGATTGGCTCTATGGAGAAGACTGAAATGTCATAGCCATCCTCATCACAGTGGGGTGTCCATTGTTCTTCATTGATGGCTACGTCCATTGTTGCTAGGATTTCTGCCCAGCCGTGAGGTTCAAATTCTTCGTCTGGAAAAACTACAGGTGCATAGGCTGGGTCTTGGATTGATCTATGGGTTTCTTTTGCACCTACCTCTCTGGCTTTCTCTCTCTTCTCTTCTTCTACTGCTACCTTGCACATCCATAAGTGGGTGTCTTCATGCATCCAAGAGGATCCTGACCCCATGGAATGCACCGATTCCATATCATCTTTGGCTCTATGGATGGGATTCCATTGGATAGGAGGTACATCTCTATGAGACTAATCTTTAAGATTGACTTTGGTCGTAACACCTAAGTGCTGCAGGTACAAAGAATTGGTTCCCCAGTCTTGTACCACTTGCAACTGTCGCATAAATGGTCTCCCCAAAATCATCTCATAGGCATGATTTTTGCTAAAATCACATATGGCAAAGGTATGCTCAAACTCGACACCACAGGTGGTGAGAGTTATTCGCTCTAGCAATCCTAAGGGTCTCTCAATATGACGATCGGCCATCTGCAATTTCATTCTCGTTGGCCTGAGTGCTGGTTTGCCCCAACGCTTCCATAGGGAAGTGGTGGCAATTGCAACTCCGGCACCTGAGTCCAAAATTGCCTTGGTGGTGTAGTCCTGGTAGGTAATGGGAAGATAGGTATTACCTTCTTCACCTTCACACATATCTCCTATCTTATCCAAGGGTATTTCTGGCACTGTCCTATGTGATCCTACCTGGGAATGAGGTTTCACTATCGCTGGTACTTGTTTGGCGACATGTTTCCATAATTCAGGTCTAACTTTGAGTAGCTCTTCTAACTGCACTTTAGTGTTTTTCACTACCTCTGTGTTCCTAGGTAAGACTGAGTCCTCATTTCGTACCATGACCGTGGGTGCTCTCATACAAGTAGACTTAGCTTCCCATGGGCCTGTGAAGTGGGGTAATTCTTGTAGAGAGTTAGACTCAAAGTCTAGTCTGTCCTGAGAGTGGGTGCTCTCCTGCTCCTCATAAATGGATGGGATGTCTTGTGGGAATTAGTCGCGTGCATCATCCACAAGTTCAATAGGAGGAGGGACTTCACTCTCTTTAGCCCATTTGTCTTCTTGAATCTCGCGTAGGAATTCTGGTGTGAACCGATTCATAGAAGATGATGTGTCTGGCTCCGTAGAGTTAGGCACATAGGCTTCAGGCACATAGGCTTCCTGAGCAGGAATGCTTAATCTTTCACCTGCCTTGTCCTTGTGTTGAGAGGCGGGTTCCTTTTCTGATTGTGCAATCAGCTTCTCTATTCTTTCTAACAGTCCATCAAAGTGCAACTGTGTCTTCGCTGAACTAGAGATGTTAAATAGGCGGCTGGCCTCAAACATGGTTTGAGCCAACTCCACCATCTTGGCACAAATTTTGGTTCGTTCTAACTCTAGTTCTGCTCTTGGGTAACACTTTTCATGATCAGTTACGTTTGGCCCTTCTTGGATTCTGGCCTGATATGCTTTAAGCATCATATTAAGGTCTTCGGGAGTGGGATCTGCTAGGACTGATCCTACTCGGGGTGGTGGAATTAGGTGAGGCGGGTTGGAAGGTGCCGGGTCGGATGGAGTTGGGAATGGTGGAGGTGGTGGAGGTGGGGCGGTGTGAGAGGGAGTTTGAGCTGTGAGTTCAGTTATCCTGGCCTTTGTTTCTCTGAGGCTTTCCTCGAGTTCACTCATCTTTTTTGCCCATTGTCTTTTCATTCTTTCTCGACTATCTTTCCACGCTCTAGTCCTTTTCTTTGTCATGCTCTCTGTTTCACTAACATCTGGGCTCTTTTCCTGGCCTACACCCTGGTTTTGCTGCAGTGCTTGGGCTCTAGTGATTACTTGCACAGGTGTAGTGGAAGTGACACTTCCTGTGGAATCTACCACTAACCCAACAACGTTAATAGGAGTAATTTTTGGCATATTACTAGGATTCCTAGGGCAGTCTCGTAAGAGATGTTCCTTTCCACAGTCTTGGCAAAAACCCTGGATCGTTACTGACGGGGGTTGTGTCGATGGAGGCACAGGACAATCACGAATGAGGTGATCTCCCTGACATCTGTAGCATGGTCCTCTAGGGAATGGGGGTCTTACCTGCCTAGGTTGAGGCCTAGGGTTGGGGTTTGCATACATGACGTGTGTGTAATCTAACTCCCAACTAGGTTCACTCGGTTCCTCATTGTAGTAGGACTCACCATGTTCAGGAGATTGCATGTAGTAAGCATGGGGACTATCGACATGTGTAGAATCAAAGCTATGGTCACTGGGGTCACTTTCGGAAAGCAATGGGGTTATAGGGACTATAGCTCTATTCAGGTTTTCTTCTGCTGCTGCATATTTTACTGGGATCGCATTAGCTGGGGCAGGGGGTTGTTGTACTAACACAGGCTGGGGCCTTTGTTGGTTTTGGTATGGTTGCTGAATAGGTTGTTGTGGCCTGCCATATGGCTGTGGAGGGTACGGGTTCTGGTATCTTCCCTGCTAAGGGTATGGCTGAGGGTAGGGTTGCCTAACCGCCTGCTTGTTGTATGGGCAATCTTGCGCGGTGTGATTGGTGTACCTCCGTTCTATGGTGCAGTACTGGCTACTAGGATTAACTTGGGGTTGAGCCATAATGGGACATACATTCGCCATGTGGTCGCCGCCACAAGTATAGCACCTTTTCACAGGGGCAAACCTTGGGATTTGTTTGCTAGTTACACCTAATTTCTGAGCTACTTTTTCCGCAAGTTCCTGGATTGATGTGGATTGCGTGGAAGAGGTGTTAGAGGCACTATCCAAATCTTTGTATATCTTGGAAAGCTCTAACTCCTCCCCTAGGTTATCTTCAATGTCAATGCACATGCGTACACAATCTTCAATGGTCCTAGGGTCCTTCAAGTACACATAAGATCTCAATTTGGCACTTAGCAATCCATCCAAGAATAAAGCCACTTGCTTAGCTGGTGTGGGTAACTCCGAAACAGGGCATCTTTCTAAGTATTGTCTAAACCTTCTCCCTGCAAGTCTCACGGTTTCTTGAGGGGTTTGCTTGAAGCTGTGAATCAGCGAGGAGGTATTATGCCTTATGCCACTCTTAGAGAATTCAATAATGAAAGCCTCTAGGAGTTGGTCTATGCTCCTGAACTGCCTCTCATTTAGTGGCTGAAACCATGTCAGGGCAGTGTTCCTAAGGGTCAGACCAAAGGCATTGTACTGCGTGAATAGATCCTCCACTTGTTCAGCTCTCAGGACTTGCCTAAACTCAGCCACATGATCGTATGGGTCTCCAGTGCCATCGAAGTAGTTCTTCATGGACTTAACTAGCTGAGTCGGTCTCAAAGTCCTTGTGTGCTCTCTAGGTCGTGGTAGAGGGAACTCCTCCGCATTTCTTTGATTCTTGTGAGCTCTAAGTATCTCAGGTTCTACTCTATTCGTTTCCGTCCTCGTTCTTTCTCTGCCCATTGGGTTGGCAAAGCTGACTTCTGGTCTATCTCTACTTCGGTCTCTTTGCATTCCATGAGCTTGGGATGTTCCAGCACCAAGGTGACCATAGGATACATTCGATCTTGGTTGGGGGAAAACGAATTCACCCTTCCAAGTGTAAGCATGCCTATCATTTTCTGTCACCACAAAGATCCTCTCCGAAGCGTGATCTAAGTAGGTCACTCTACCTGGGCTATCAGGATCCTTAAACTCATAGATCATGATTGTTCCTATATCAGTTGGCTGATCAGATTTATACCTCCAAAAGGCTTCGTCAGTTTCTCGATTGAGGAGCAAATCTATGCTCTTATTATCCTGGGGAATCCACTCTGGTGTGATAATCCTAGTGAGAACCGATTTGCCTCGAGGGGTTCTAGGTTCGGTACCCATGTTTCCTTGCTCTAAGTCCCCTAAGTCCGCTTCTGGGATCACATTTCCAAATTCGTCCATCCTATCTGGGTGACTGGTGACTACGTATATGGTTCCTTCTTTGTCCAAGTATGCTCCGTTTTCAAACTTGACAGCTGGGCGCTCTAGTCCAATGGATTGATCAAGATTCTTAATCTGTACCACAGATCTTCCTAGGCCGTCCTCATAGATGCTGGCACCTAATCGGTTGGTCCTAAGGTATTCCAACTGCGTTTTGTATGGGCCTTCTACCCTGTGCAAGTAAGGCACTCCTGAACTTCCCGTAGGTCTGTCCATGCCTTGAGACATCTCTGATTCACTGGTATCAGAGCTAGGGTAATGCAAGTGGTGACTCAACTGCTGGGCCCAAGACCTCGCAGTATGATTGACACTAGCCTCTGAAGACCTAAGGCTTTGTCTATCTCTTACTAGGTGTCGTCCTGATCTAAGGTTCATATGCCTAGTTAAGTAGCCCGATTTTTTGCCTAGAGTACAACCTCGTTGCCGATCAATTGGTATCAGTCACTTGATTCTTTTTAGTTATTTATCGTGTTTAAGGTCTTGTCTGATATTACGTCGTCAGGAATACTTGAATGTTCTTCGTACTTTTAGGTTGATCGTTCCACATTAAACTCTTTTCCTTTAGGATTCTCCATCGTACAAAGAGTGTGTAGTTATCTTGAACTTTGAGTATTTAGGTAGTCTTCAACTTGATAGATGCCTATCGTCGCCCTGACTTACTCCTACCTCTAGTCGTTCTTAGCCTAAACTAGGAATTGACAGAGAGAGTTGAGAATATTTCAACCTTTTGTTTCCTGCTTGGTTGCCCTTGAATGCCCAGGAAGTGTGTTCCCAAGCTTGCACTTACACTTGCTTAGAACGCCTTTCGATGCTCTCAATAGATCTGTAAGAGTTCCAACGTTAGCTTTAAGATTTAAATTCCAAAGACAGAACCAATGATTTTCACTCCTGTAGCACAAACACTAATTTGCATAGTGGTTTTTTAAGAAAACAATTCTAAAGACCCCTGACTTTGATCCCCCTGGGTATGGTCAACTTCAAAATACCCTATCTGAAAATCCACACATTATCTTTGTAAAAATAAATGGATTTTTGTATGAAAAAGTTATGACTGTCCAGGGCTTAGGGGGTTAAACAGGATTCAATCTGGCTGACAGATCCTAGGGTTTTCTCCCAAATCTCAAGTGTAGGAACCTCCAGAAATGCTAATGGATTGACTATTTTGCCCCAAAATTATCCCAAATTTTGAACTAAAGCAAACCCTAATTTTTGGCCGAAAAGCCTGTCAATCGCGATCGACAGGTCTGTCAATCGCAATTGACAGAGGTGTCCGTCGGGCCTATCAGTCGCGATCGACAGTGTCAATCGCGATCGACAGAGTCGATCATGGCTGTCAATCGCGATCGACGGTATCAATCGCGATCGACACGTTTTCCGGGTTTTTCGCCGAAATTTTAGTCAATCGGGGGTCTATAAGTCGCGATGGACACGTGGCAACGCGTAAAAGTCAATCAATCGTTGAATTTCTATCGGTCGCGATCGACAGGGTCTGTCACGACTGACAGAGGTGTCGGTCGTGGCTGTCGATCGCGATCGACGGTGTCAATCGCGATTGACAGGGTCTGTCGGTCGCGATTGACAGGGTCTGTCGGTCGCGATTGACAGGGTCTGTCGGTCGCGATTGACAAGGTCTGTCGGTCGCGATTGAGAGGGTCTGTCGGTCGCGATTGACAGGAAAACACGGAATTTTTCTACTGTTTTAGGTGATTTGGGATGTGCACCTCATGCTTGTGCTAGTGGTGAACTTTGTTTTACCAAATGATCGAATTTTCTGTCGATCGCGATCGACAGAGGCTGGCGACAGCAAGACAGATTTCGATAAGTTTTGTACCTGCGCAGAGTGCTGGGGATGATGATGCGGCCTGTACCTGCAAGACAGCTCAAGAAACATGCAAAAACAGTACACACAATTTCGCTCTCTCGCTCTCTCTCTCACAAGTGAAATGAGGGAAATGAGGTGGAGATGGTGATATAATCAAAAAACAGAAATTTTTCGCGATGATGGAAATGGAGGTGGAAGATGGTGATGATGATGATGGTGATGATGGTGGTAAGGTAAGAAGGAGAAAAATAGGAAAAGTGGAGAAATTACCTACAACGCCAACGTCTCCAATCTACGTCTTACCATCACACGCTCGTCCTCAAAGCTCGATCCTCAGCAACGGCGCCAAAATTTGGTGTAGCTCAGTGATGAGTAGCACCTCCTTTAATGTCAATCCGGGAAGACGTGAGGATGGTATGAAGACCTCGAGCAAGTGGAGGCACAAGTGCATGAGTGAGAAGCACACAAACATGCACACACATACACATACACGCGCACATACGGCAAGACAAAGAGTGAGAAGCAATGGAGTTCTTAGATTACTTTCAAAAAGCTCTTACAAGTTCATTTCACTTACAAACTAACCTCCCCCAAAAAATGAGCTCTCTAGCTCCTTTTATAGTTTTTGACTAACTTTGGCCCTGTCCAGACCTAGTGTCCGGCCTAGTTAAAAATTAGGTTCCAGGGCTTATTTGAGGGCTCAAACGAGATTTAAAAAATACGAAAATTGGTAAGCAACTACTTCTAAGGCTCCTCAAGCTCGAGGACTCCTCGGCTTGCACAAAATGGAGCTACAAAAAGGTGAACATGGTATTTACAGGGGTTGTTAGTGATGAGAATCACTTTTAATTTGTGTAAGGATTTTGAAAAATTAAAGGGTTGCCTTAGTGCTAGATCTGCGTGAATGCTCGTACTTGCTTCTTCATGAAGAAAATTATTGGCCTACTTGCCAGATCGTCGTTGACTCCCTTGTCTGCTTGTGCCTTCTCTCCCTTCTGACTCTCTTCTCTGACTGCCATGCCTCGTCAGTCCTTCAGTTCCTTGTCTGCTGCTAACAAAGAGAGGCTAGAAGAACTATCAGTATCTTTGTAGATTTTTGAAAGCTCTAATTCCTCCCCTAGGTTATCCTCGATGTCAATGCACATGCGTACGCACTCTTCTATGGTCCTAGGGTCCTTCAAGTACACATATGATCTCAATTTGGTACTTAGCAATCCATCCAAGAATAAAGCCACTTGCTTAGCTGGTGTGGGTAACTCAGGGACAGGGCATCTCTCTAGATATTGCCTAAATCTTCTTCCGGCAAGTCTCACGGTTTCTTGAGGGGTTTGCTTGAAGCTGTGAATCAGCGAGGAAGTGTTATGTCTTATGCCACTTTTAGAGAATTCAATAATGAATGCCTCTAGAAGTTGGTCTATGCTCCTAAACTGCCTCTCGTTTAGTGGCTGAAACCATGTCAGGGCAGTGTTCCTAAGGGTTAGACCAAAGGCATTGTAGTGCGTGAACAAATCTTCAACTTGTTCAGCTACATGATCGTATGGATCTCCAGTGCCATCGAACTCAGCCACATGATCGTATGGATCTCCAGTGCCATCGAAGTAGTTCTTCATGGACTTAACTAGCTGAGTCGGTCTCAAAGTTCTTGTGTGCTCTCTAGGTCGTGGTAGAGGGAACTCATCCGCATTTCTTTGATTCCTGGGAGCTCTAAGTACCTCAGGTTCTACTCTATTTGTTTCCGTCCTCGTTCTTTCTCTGCCCCCTGGGTTGGCAAAGCTTACTTCTGGCCTATCTCTACTTCTGTCTCTTTGAGTTCCATGAGCTTGGGATGTTCCAGCTCCAGAGTGACCATAGGACACGTTCGATCTTGGTTGGGGGAAAACGAATTCACCCTTCCAATTATAAGCATGCCTGTCATGTTCTGTAACCACAAAGATCCTCTCTGAAGCGTGATCTAAGTAAGTCACTCTGCCTGGGCTATCAGGATCTTTGAACTCATAGACTAGGATTGTTCCTATATCATTTGGCCTATCAGATTTATACCTCCAAAAGGCTTCATCAGTCTCTCGATTCAGGAGCAGGTCTATGCTCTTGTTGTCCTGGGGAATCCACTCTGGTGTGAGAATTCTTGTGAGAACTGATTTTCCGCGAGGGGTTCTAGGCTCTCCTCCTACTTTCCCTTGTTCTAGGTCATCTATGTCCGTCTGAGGGATCACATTCCCGAATTCATATGTCCTATCTGGGTGACTGGTGACTACGTATATGGTTCCTTCTTTATCCAGGTATGCTCCATTGTCAAACTTGACAGCTGGGTGTTGTAGTCCAATGGATTGGTCCGGGTTTTTAATCTAGACCACGGATCTTCCTAGGTCGTCCTCATAGATGCTAGCACCTAATCGGTTGGTCCTAAGGTATTCCAGCTGCGTCTTGTAGGGGCCTTCCACCCTATACAAATATGGCACACCTGAACTCCCCGCACGTCTCTCCATACCTTGAGACATCTCTGATTCACTAGTCTTAGAGCTAGGGTAATGCGAGTGGTGGCTCAACTGCTGGGCCCAAGACCTAGCAGTATGATTAACGCTAGCCTCTGAAGACCTAAGACTTTGTCTATCCCTTACTAGATGCCGTCTTGATCTAAGGTTCATATACCTATTTAAGTAGCCCCTATTTTGCCCAAGTGCAACCTCGTTGCTGAGTTCTTTTGTACCAATTACTTGATTCCTTCTTGTGTTGATTATCGTGTTTATACTCTTGTCTGATATCACTTCGTCAGGAGCATTTGAGTTAATTTCCGCACTTGAAGTTGATTGTTCCACGTTAAGTCTTTTCCTTTAAAGTTCTCGGTCACACACAAGTTAACTCTTGTCTTGAACTTGATTTTTTAGATATTCTTTGACTTGTCTCGTGCCTATCGTTGCCCTGACTTACTTCTAGCACTATTCACGTGTAGCCTAGGCTAGGAATTGACAGAGGGAGTTGAGAATCTTCCGACCTTACTTGTTGATCCCTTGCCCTTTGGTACTCAAGAGCCCGGTTCTCAAGCTTGCAAAAAGCCCTTGCTTTGGATGCCTTCAAGTGCTCTCAGTGGACCTGTAAAAGTCCCCAAGTTAGCTCAAAACTTAAATTCCAATGACTGACAGATCACTTTCATGCATGTAATTCACAGACCAATTTATCCTTTGCCTTTATGGAAGACAATCCTAAAGATTCAGGGTTCTGGTGCTAAAACAGGGTTCAAACAGGCTGACAGATCCCGGGATTTTTCTCAAAACACACTTTTAGGAACTCACAAATCATGAATAGCTTGCTAATTATGCCCAAAATTAACCCAAAGACCTGGAAATATTAACCCTAAAATTTTGGCCAAAAAGCCTGTCAATCGCGATCGACAGGTCTGTCAATCGCGATTGACAGAGGTGTCCGTCGGGGCCTATCGGTCGCGATCGACACGTCAATCGCGATCGACAGTGTCAATCACGATCGACAAAGTCGATCGTGGGTCCTGTCAATCGCGATCAACACGTGTTCCAGGATTTTCACCATAAATTCAGTCAATCGAGGCTGTGTCCGTCGCGATGGACACGTGGCAACGCGTAAAATTCAGTCAATTGCCAAAACTCAGTCGGTCGCGATCGACGGTGTCAGTCACGACTGACAGAGGTATCGGTCGTGGTTGTTGATCGTGATCGATGGTGTCAATTGCGATTGACAGGGTCAGTCGGTCGTCTCTGTCGGTCGCGATCGACAGATCTATCGGTCGCGATTGTCAGAAGTTGTCGGTCATGGGTGCTAGTCGCGATCGACTGTATCAATCACGATTGACAGAGAAACTCAAAAATTTTTAACTGTTTTTAGTGATTTAGAATGTGCTCATCATGTAGATTATAGTAGTGCACTTTGTTTTACCAAATGGGCATTTTTTCTATCGATCGCGATCGACAGACTTCGGCAACACAGAGACAGTTTCGTGATGTTTCGTACTTGCGCGGAGTGCTGGAGATGATGATGCAGCAAGTACCTGCAAGAAAGCTCAAGAAACATGCAAAAACAACGCACACAATATCGCTCTCTCGCTCTCTCTCACAAGTGGAATGAGGGAAATGAGGTGGAGAAGGTGATATGATCAAAAACTGAAAATTTTCGTGATGATGGAGATGGAGGTCAGATATGGCGAGGATGATGATGGTGATGATGGTGGTGAGGTAAGAAAGAGAAAAATAAGAAAGGTAAAGAAATTACCTACAACGCCAACGTCTCAAATCTACGTCTTACCATCACACGCTCGTCCTCAAGGCTCGATCCCCGGTAACGGTGCCAAAATTTGGTGTAGCTCAGTGATGAGTAGCACCTCCTTTAATGTCAATCCGGGAAGACGTGAGGATGGTATGATGACCTCGAGCAAGTGAAGGCACAAGTGCGTGAGTGAGAAGCACACAAACATGCACACACATACACACACGCGCGCACACAAGGCAAGACAAAGAGTGAGAAGCAATGGAGTTCTCTAGATTACTTTCAAAAAGCTCATACAAGTTCAAATCAATTACAAGCTAACCTCAAAAATGAGCTCTCTAGCTCTATTTATAGTTTTTGACTAGGTTTTGGCCGTGTCTAGACCTAGTGTCCGGCCTAGTTAAAAATTAGGTTCTAGGGCCTATTTGAAGACTCAAACGAAGTCTAAAAATTATGAAAATTGGTAGGTAGCTACTTCGGATGCTCCTCAAGCTCAAGGACTCCTTGGCTTGCACAAAATGGAGCTACAAAAATATGAAATGGTATCTACAATGGCTTTTAGTGATGAAAATCACTATTGTTGTAGGAATTTCTTCTAACGATTTGACATACATATCTTCGAGCTCCCTACTTGCTCCTTCTCCTTGTGTGTCCACCTCTTTGATATGCTTTAGTGTCCTGAAAAAATATTGGCCTACTTGCCAGATCGTCGTTGACTACTCTGTCTGCTTGTGCCTTCTCTTCTCTCTGACTCCCTTCGTAAGCTTCCTTGCCTTGTGAGTCCTTCAGTTCCAACAGTATGTGTATGTGTATGTGTATGTGTATGTTTATGTGTATGTTTATGTGTATGTGTATGTGTATGTGTATGTGTATGTGTATGTGTATGTGTATGTGTATGTGTATGTGTATGTGTATGTGTATGTGTATGTGTATGTGTATGTGTATGTGTATGTGTATGTGTATGTGTATGTGTATGTGTATGTCTATGTGTATGTGTATGGGTATGGGTATGGGTATGGGTATGGGTATGGGTATGGGTATGGGTATGGGTATCGGTATGCGTATGTGTATGCGTATGGGTATGCGTATGTGTATGCGTATGCATATGCGTATGCGTATGCGTATGGCATATGCGTAGGCGTATGCGTATGTGTATGCGTATGTGTATGCGTATACGTATGCGTATGCGTATGCGTATGCGTATGCGTATGCGTATGCGTATGCGTATGCGTATGCGTATGCGTATGCGTATGCGTATGCGTATGCGTATGCGTATGCGTATGTGTATGCGTATGCGTATGCGTATGCGTATTGTTGGAACATCAAGCTTACACTATGCTTGAGGTGGATTTGATCTACATCAAAGGCTATTGCGTTGAAAGAATATCCGTTGGAGAGTTTTTTTTCATATGCTCATTTATTGTATTTTTTAAGAATATTTTGATGGCTCATTTACCGTTGTAAAAGCCTTGAGTTGTACACATGTAAAGGTACAAATATAGGGCCAAAATCCCACGAAATTTTGGTGGTTGAAGTTGCATTCAATCAAGCAATCAATCACCTAAAAGTAGATCAATCAAGATCTTCACTTTTCCTAGATTGTAGGGAAGTGAATTGATTCCCTCCAACAACCATTCCCACCTTCATTTGAATTCAAATTCAAGTTGTAAAAGTCGTGGAACACTCCTAGAGGCTATATAAGGAGTTGAAATCACTTGTACATTACATGGAAGCAATATACATACACTTGTGACCATCATTGTCTTGCTCCTTCAATTTTCTGCATCATCTTCTTCGCCAACAGTAATCTTGCAGAGGCTGCTGCTCTCTCCTCAGAGCTCCAAATTGAGTGCAAGAGGACTCATTGGAAAGATATCAGTGTCTAGTTTATGCCTGTAAATTTTCAAAGCATTTGGTTCAGCAGATTTGGAGAAATCTCAGTTTTTCTGCATCGGGGTCAATCTCTGCGTATTCCTGAAAAATAGGAGGTACCACCGGTGAATGTCGCATTCATTCCTATAGCATATTTTGCTTATTCCTTATACTTTTGTGCATTTCATACACTCAACCCTATGTGTATCACTCCCATAAAAGGATTTTTTCTAATTGTAATCACGCTGGTCGCTATGGGCATTTGAAGTTCATTGTCTCTTCCATAGATAGTAAGTTTTTTGAGCTAGTCGACCCGCGAACCTATCTGTTTTGTATCGACTCATTCTCCTTGATGCTCCAAGGTACATAGTGTGTTTCTTTGCACTTATAGCATGCCTATAAGGTCTATTTGAGTCTCCAAAAGCTCAAGGGCTGGTCTTGTGCCGGTTGGCTTGACCAAACTTCATCGCTTCGAAACGCACTTTTCTACCTTCGACAAGCTTCTCCAAGTTCTTTCAGTGGTATCAGAGCTAGTTCAAGATGGGTGACGGCTTTCCCTCAATGATCGAGAAGCTTGATCGACACAACTACGCGGCTTGGCAAATCAGAATGGAGGCCTACTTGCAAGGTAGAAGTCTTTATGGAATTGTAGCAGGTGATGAAGCTATGCCTATTCCAAGATCCAAAGGAGGACCTACACAAGAGGAGACAGATAAGCTCACACTTTGGTGCGCAAGGGATGCTCAAGCAAGGTCGTACATACTAAACTCTATCTCTGACTTTCTATTACCACATATTAGAGGATGCAAGACATCTCAAGAGACTTGGGATGCCCTGGAGACTTTCTTCTCTGCTAGTACCAAAGCAAGAAAGAATCATCTTTGGAACGAGTTCAACCAAATGAAGAAGACACCTAAACAAACCATCACAGAGTTTGTTACCAAGGTCAAGGAGGTTGCGGATCAGTTAGCATCCGAAGAGCTGATTGAAGAAGAGGTCATCATGAGGCAAATTCTCAACGGCATTCAAAGTGATAAGCAATGGCAATCCTTCACGACGGCTTACGATCTCATCATGGATGTGCAAACTCCAGACTTCAACATCTTTCTTGGACAACTCTTCAATCAAGAAGCCAACAATAGCATAAAGGAAGGTAACTCTTATCATGGTAATTCAACTAGTGCTCTATATGCAGATAAGAAGGATAAGAAGCAGAAAGGCAAGAAGAAGGAAGAAGACGAAGAAGAGACTTCCCAAGCCAACTTCGCAAGCAAGAGCAAGTGGAAAGGGAAGAAGAAAGGACCAAAGCAAGACAAAGCCAAAGGTCAGATTGTTCAACCTTGTGCCATATGCGATAAGACCAACCACACCACTCAGAATTGCTGGTTCAATGGGAAGACCCAAAAAGGAAGTGGAAGAGGTGGATATGGCGGCAATAGAGGCAGAGGTGGACACAACTTCAACAACAACAATAGAAGCTATAATAGAAGGGACTACAACAATTATTCAGAAGATCAACCACATGAAGACTCATTACTTCTTATGAACCTAAGCCACAAAGAAGGTAAAGAAGATGATCATTTGTTCTACATAGATTCAGGATGCTCGAATCATGTTGCAGGCAACATTGCTCTTCTATCTGACTTGGAAAGTCCAAAGCATAGACATGAAGTGCAAACAGGGGATGACACGAAGCACAATGTGGAGAAGATTGGTAATGTCAAAGCTTCCAATGGCAGGACAAACATTCTGAGTAAGGTTCTCTATGTACCCACTATCACTAAAAACCTAATAAGTGTAGGCCAAATAGTTGAAAAAGGCTTGCAAGTTAGGTTCACCCAACATGGAGCTTTTGTGGAAGATCCATGTCAAGGCTTCAAGAAGATAGCCCGAGGTGAGAAGCATGGTAGGCTCTTTACTTTTGAAGTAGGAGATACCAGGAACATAGCTCTATTCAACTTTGGGTCTCAAACCCTAAGTGAGCTTGAAGTGTGGCATAAGAGACTTGCTCATGTGAATGAAAGAACCTTGAAGGATATATGCAGGGATCAAAGTGTTCTAGGATTGCCGAACATATCAAAGCAACACATGATCAACAGGTGTGATGCATGTCAGATTGGGAAGGCACAAAGACAACCATTCAACCACAAAGGCTACATCCACAACAACTTATTGGACTTAGTACACACAGATGTATGGGGACCAAGTCAAGAACCTTCATTGGCAGGATCAAGGTATTATGTCTCATTTATTGACGACCATAGTAGGTGGACTGTTCTATACTTTATCAAGAGTAAGAATGAAGTGTTTGATTGCTTCAAGAAGTATCTTGCGCATGTGGAGAATCATACAGGTAGATCACTAAAGAAGCTCAGATCTGATGGAGGGGGAGAATACTTCTCCAAAGATTTTGATGAGTTCTTGCAGGATAAAGGTATCAAAAGGGAAGTGACTACCAGGTACTCTCCTCAACTAAATGGAATTGCAGAGAGAAGAAACAAGACATTGGTTGGATCAGCCCGAACAATGCTTGAAGAGAAGAAGTTGCCACATTATCTTTGGGCAGAAGCTATTTCGACTGCAGTGTACCTTGTCAATCGACTACCATCCAAATCACTTCAAGGTATGACTCCTTATGAAGCATGGTATGGAAGAAAACCTAGTCTTGGACATTGCAAGGTTTTTGGTTGTTTAGCTTATGTTCATGTACCATCACAAATAAGAGGTAAGCTAGATGAAAGGGCAACAAAGGCAGTATTTATTAGATATGATTCAACTCAGATGGGTTACAGGTTCTTCAATCCTTCAACCAAGCAATTCACTACAAGTAGAGATGTTGTGTTTGAAGAACACAGGTCTTGGTATGATGAAGACAAGCAAAAGGTAACACTACCATATGATCTTGATTCTGACTCTCATCAATTAGGAAGGAAGCATGATACACAGGTCCAGGATACAAGAAGTGATACAGACGATGACCAAGATGAAAGAGAAAGGGATTACAAGCTATGGAAGTCAAGAGGCAAAGCAAAGATGCAAGAGGTTGGAGAATGCTCCAAACAAGCACCTAGAAGATCAGTAAGAGAGAAGAAACAACCAGAAAGGTATGGATATGGTTCCACATTTGTTACAAAGCATTCAATCTACTTGGCAAAAGACTCTATTTCAGAGGAACCCTCAACCTATGAAGAGGCAAAGGGAAACCCTAATTGGGAAAAGGCCATGAACGAAGAGATAGATGCATTGAAGGAAATGGACACTTGGGATTTGGTTCCAATGTCACCGAATCAAAAGGTAATTGGTTGCCGATGGGTATATAAAGTTAAAAGAAATTCAGATGGATCAGTTTGCAGGTACAAGGCAAGATTAGTTGCCAAAGGATGCTCACAAACTCATGGTATAGACTATGAGGAAACATTCTCACCAGTTGCAAAGATGACTACAATCAGGACATTGATAAGTGTAGCTGCTTCAAGGAATTGGAGACTCCTCCAACTTGATGTGAAAAATGCATTCCTAAATGGTTGGATAAGTGAAGAGGTATACATGTCACAACCACCAGGTTTTGAAAACCCTAATCATCCATCTTATGTTTGCAGACTTAAGAAAGCATTGTATGGATTGAAACAAGCTCCAAGAGCTTGGAATTACAGGTTGGTTACATATCTTCAAGACCAAGGGTTCAAAGCTAGCAGCTCTGATCCTTCTCTATTCATCAAAAGGGATCACAATGAGGTTATCTATCTATGTGTATATGTAGATGATATTATTGTGACAGGTGATGATCTAAATGGCATTCAAAGGATCAAGAGACACATGCAAGAGGAGTTCAAAATCAGTGACCTAGGTGAGCTCACATATTTCCTAGGTATGCAGGTGATATATACAGATGAAGGAATGTATTTGACTCAAAGAAGATACATTCAGGATCTTCTTCTCAAGTTCAAAATGGAGAACACTAAACCTGCAGGTACACCTTTGGAGATGAATCATAAACTTAGTGTTTATGAAGGTGAGAAAATTGAAGACATAAAAGAGTATCAAAGCTTGGTAGGTAGCTTGATATATGCTACTCATACAAGGGCAGACATCTCATATAGTGTGGGAGTGCTTAGTCAGTTCATGCACTCACTGAGAAGACCACACATGGATGCGGCTAAGAGAGTACTTAAGTATCTCAAAGGTACAATCAACGAAGGTATATTCTATCCTTACTCTTCCGATTTGGATATCAAAATCTACTCAGATGCAGATTGGGCAGGAGCTAAGGATGATAGAAAAAGTACATCTGGTTACTTAGCATTTGCAGGTTCGAAGCTAGTGTCATGGAGTTCCAAGAAGCAACCAACAGTTGCTTTATCCTCAACTGAAGCAGAGTACAGAGGCTTGACCATAGCAACTCAAGAGGCAATATGGTTAAAAGCATTGTATACAGATTTGGGACTTGTGAGTTCCAAACCTCACATATTTGGAGATAATGTAAGTTCCATGCATCTAGCGGCAAATCCTATTTTTCATGCGAGAACCAAGCATATAGAAGTCCATTATCACTTCATCAGGGATAAGCTCATGGCAAAGGAGATTGACATTTCTTTTGTTCCGACTGAAAAGCAAGTAGCAGATATGATGACAAAGGCACTTGATGGAATAAAGCTTTGTAGATTCAAAGCTATGGCAGGTATTCAACCTATCAGAGAATGAAGACTCAAGCATACTTTAGCTTGAGGGGGAGCTGTTGGAACATCAAGCTTACACTATGCTTGAGGTGGATTTGATCTACATCAAAGGCTATTGCGTTGAAAGAATATCCGTTGGAGAGTTTTTTTTCATATGCTCATTTATTGTATTTTTTAAGAATATTTTGATGGCTCATTTACCGTTGTAAAAGCCTTGAGTTGTACACATGTAAAGGTACAAATATAGGGCCAAAATCCCACGAAATTTTGGTGGTTGAAGTTGCATTCAATCAAGCAATCAATCACCTAAAAGTAGATCAATCAAGATCTTCACTTTTCCTAGATTGTAGGGAAGTGAATTGATTCCCTCCAACAACCATTCCCACCTTCATTTGAATTCAAATTCAAGTTGTAAAAGTCGTGGAACACTCCTAGAGGCTATATAAGGAGTTGAAATCACTTGTACATTACATGGAAGCAATATACATACACTTGTGACCATCATTGTCTTGCTCCTTCAATTTTCTGCATCATCTTCTTCGCCAACAGTAATCTTGCAGAGGCTGCTGCTCTCTCCTCAGAGCTCCAAATTGAGTGCAAGAGGACTCATTGGAAAGGTATCAGTGTCTAGTTTATGCCTGTAAATTTTCAAAGCATTTGGTTCAGCAGATTTGGAGAAATCTTAGTTTTTCTGCCTCGGGGTCAATCTCTACGTATTCCTGAAAAATAGGAGGTACCACCGGTGAATGTCGCATTCATTCCTATAGCATATTTTGCTTATTCCTTATACTTTTGTGCATTTCATACACTCAACCCTATGTGTATCACTCCCATAAAAGGATTTTTTCTAATTGTAATCACGCTGGTTGCTATGGGCATTTGAAGTTCATTGTCTCTTCCATAGATAGTAAGTTTTTTGAGCTAGTCGACCCGCGAATCTATCTGTTTTGTATCGACTCATTCTCCTTGATGCTCCAAGGTACATAGTGTGTTTCTTTGCACTTATAGCATGCCTATAAGGTCTATTTGAGTCTCCAAAAGCTCAAGGGCTGGTCTTGTGCCGGTTGGCTTGACCAAACTTCATCGCTTCGAAACGCACTTTTCTACCTTCGACAAGCTTCTCCAAGTTCTTTCACGTATGCATATGCGTATGCGTATGCGTATGCGTATGCGTATGCGTATGCGTATGCGTATGCGTATGCGTATGCGTATGCGTATGCGTATGCGTATGCGTATGTGTATGTGTATGTGTATGTGTATGTGTATGTGTATGTGTATGTGTCTCTATCTGTGTATGTGTCTGTGTCTGTGTATGTGTATGTGTCTGTGTATGTGTATGTGTATGTGTATGTGTATGTGTATGTGTATGTGTATGTGTATGTGTATGTGTATGTGTATGTGTATGTGTATGTGTATGTGTATGTGTATGTGTATGTGTATGTGTATGTGTATGTGTATGTGTATGTGTATGTGTATGTGTATGTGTATGTGTATGTGTATGTGTATGTGTATGTGTATGTGTATGTGTATGTGTATGTGTATGTGTATGTGTATGTGTATGTGTATGTGTATGTGTATGTGTATGTGTATGTGTATGTGTATGTCTATGTGTATGTGTATGAGTATGTGTTGTGTATGTGTATGTGTATGTGTATGTGTATGTGTATGTGTATGTGTATGTGTATGTGTATGTGTATGTGTATGTGTATGTGTATGTGTATGTGTATGTGTATGTGTATGTGTATGTGTATGTGTATGTGTATGTGTATGTGTATGTGTATGTGTATGTGTATGTGTATGTGTATGTGTATGTGTATGTGTATGTGTATGTGTATGTGTATGTGTATGTGTATGTGTATGTGTATGTGTATGTGTATGTGTATGTGTATGTGTATGTTGTAGCTCAAGCGTAAGCACCACCTCCTTTACTTGTCAATCCGCGGAGAAGTGAGGACCGGTATGAAGACCACGAGCAAGTGAAAGCACAAGTGCGTGAGTGAAAGCACACAAACATGCACACACATACACACACACGCGCACAAAGTAAGATCAAAGAGAGGAACAATGGAAAGCTTAGATTGCAAAAGAGTTCTCTTACAAAAGTTCTATTCTCTAACAAGCTAACCTCAAAAATGAGCTCTCTAGCTCTTTTTATAGTTTTTTGACTAGTTTTGGCCCTGTCCAGACCTAGTGTCCGGCCTAGTTAAAAATTAGGTTCCAGGGCTTATTTGAGGGCTCAAACGAAGTCTAAAAATTATGAAAATTGGTACGATGGTACTTCTAATACTCCTCAAGCTCGAGGACTCCTCGGCTTGAACAAAATGGAGTTACTAAAAATAGATAATGGTATTTACAATGGTTTCTAGTGATGAAAATCACTATTTTTGTAGGGGATTCTTCTGAAAATTTGACATACACTTCTTGGAGCTCCCTACTTGCTCTCTCTTCTTCTATGTCCACTTCTTTGATGTGCTTCCATGCTTTGTCCTTAACCTTGAGCTTCAACACTCCCCCCCCTCTCGAGTCTGTCGTCCCTGACAGACCCTTGTTGTAGTGGTTGTTCCAAGTAGTGCCTTGAGAGGGAGTGTCCCTTCTGTATGAACACAAGTCGTCCGACGTTCGTCATCTATCATTGTGAGTCTTTGCAGGTTGTAGTCTCTTGGTATGTGCTTCTGCCTTGTATTCCAGCATGACTGTGTCGTTGTGAGTCTCCGTTGATGTTTTCTAGATCTTCCAAAGTTGATCTTCATAGTAGTCATGCCAAGTACTCATAACCCATATTGAGTGATGGGTAAGTGTGTTCGTGCATGGGTTGAAAAAAGTATGTGCCTTGTGCACGGCCTTGTAATGTAGCCCTACGCATGCTTACTTGGAAAATGCATTGGAAGAAGTATGGTGCAAAAATTGCGGGTCTTGAGCTAAGTGCTCAAGGGTATGCTGACGAAGAGGTTTCCTAAACTATCATGGTTATGGTGTTTCGAGAGTAAAGATACGTACCATGGCGAAGGTTGATGGATGTTTGCCTCTTCGTGTTGTACACTCGGCCTTTGGGATGGAACCTTGTTGATGAATGTCCATGTTGATTGTCCACTGATGAGATCTTTTGAGTGGTGGATCCCCTCTCCTCTTTTCAAAGCAACATTTGTCACTAACAATGTGCATTTCTGAGCTTGGGCTCATGCACGTTCACTTCCCTATATTGACACTCAGAGGAATATTGGACACGTGCCGGTTTCTAAGAGATTACCATGCTGATTGACATAGACCATTCACCAGTGCTACTGTTCCATACTGGTTCAGGAAATACTGAGAATTGAACTGCTTTATATTCCTTGGCAAGCAACATCGGGTAACTACACCAAGCTGAGTTTCACATATGCTCTTTAGCTCACCATATGCAGGAGTCTTGTCCTCCAGAACTACCTTTTGCAGATATCTCCTTGGATGCTCTGGTACATGAAGTAGTTAAGCATCACGCAAGTTGCGGACCTTCAAGCTCTTCATTCCTACCATGGTAAGAGAAAATCATAGTTGTAGATGCCATGTTCATGCCAAATTCTTGTCCTCTACCAGATAAGGCAGCAATAATCTCACTGCTGGTCGAGACACACTGGGAACAAGCTTTCTCCCACTTCTCTTTTTTTTTTTTTTTTTTTTTTTTTTTTTTTTTTTTTTTATAAAGAGGAACAGGATATCACAAAACAAGAACACAAAAGTTAGTATCAATCGAAATGTTCGACATATGTCACTGTGCTCTTGTGCATGGGATTCTCAAGTGTGTCTATGCACGGCCGTGTAATGTGGCCCTATATTAATGCATACTTTGGAAATGCATGACCTAAATGGTGCAAAAGACAGGGTTGTGCAAGGAGCACATGGTTGTTGCTCGTTCGAGGCTTTCGATGTTAGTTGTGGAGGTTGATGCCGGCCTTAGTGGAGGTATCCATTGAGTCTCGAACTGATGTAATCCTCCTTACGGGAGTCCATTTTAGAACATCATTTGGCACTGTAGAGGTCACTTCAGGCGTCTTTCTCTTTGGATGCTTTCTGAACTGTGGTATCCAGTGTGGTTGATGCTTTGGTTCGGTGGAGGCTACTTGAACTTTTGGCTTCCAAACCCATATCCTTTTTGCATGTCTTCCTACTAATGTTGAAGAGCTGATTTGATCTTCCTTTGGTCTCTGTACGTGGTTCTTACCCTTTTCTCTTTTAGGCCTCTTTGTTGAAACCTTTTGCATGTAGGAGAACAAAGGTTGTTGTGGTTGTAGGATTTTCTTAGGTACCCACATCTGTAATTGCCCTTGTTGAGCTGCAGCTAACTTCTTAGGCACCCAAACTTGTTGGATATCTTGTGATGGAGCTTGTCTGAGCTGCTTCCTTCGTCTTCTGGCTTGGTTAGTGTGCATGGATGGGATTTGTGGGGGTAAGGCTGGTGGTTGCTCTCCTTTGCGTACCCAGATCTGCTTCATGCCCAGAACCGCTTTTTTATCGAATGGTGTCTTTCTATTTGATGTAGCAGTTGTCGTGAACGGTTGTGTTTGCTTGTGTGGTGGGCTCACTACTGTGGCTACTTGAGTCTTTGGAGAAGAAAAAAGATCCACCCGCCTTCGAACCTGGTCTTCCACGATTGACTCCTTCTGCATCATAGAGCTTTGGACACATACAACATCTTCTTTCATATGATTAGTCTTGGAAGAACTAAGAGAGTGTGTGGTGCCATGATCTAGGAGCATGCAGTTCTCTAATTCTAATGTAATGCATTGTTCATGTACCCAAACTTGAAGAATTTGACTTCTTAGGTTTAAGTTAACTGCATGGTCATAGATCCAATCTTGACCCAAGACAAGTGGTTCTGTAAGGTTCTCATCTTGACATACTAGCGCTTTGACTTTCATTGGAACATCTTGAAGGTAGATGGGAAGTTCCACCTCGCCCAAACAAGGGGTTTCCACACCTCCCAATCCTATGAGATAAGCTTCTATGGGATCGATGTTGAACCCCAAGTCTTGGCAGTAGGAAAGTTTAACTGCACTACTTGCTGCACCTGAGTCAATCAATGCTTTCACCGTCCTTGCACCCTTCCCTTGTCCTATCTCTATGGTCACAAAGGGTCTTCGGTCAATGACCTGAGAAGTCGCAATGCCTGACTTTTGACACATATCCATGTGATATTTTGGGGCTTTGGAGTTGACATCTAGGCCTAATCGCCTTAACTTATTTCGCCTAATACGCTCTCTGGCCTCTACCTGTGCTTCTTCTCTCACTCTTAACTCTTCTTCTTTTCGCTTCTTCGCAGTGTTGAGTCTCATTAGCATATCCTCAGTAAGAGGTTCTTGATATAGCTTGACTCTACAGCCACTAATATAGTTTGGCAAGATATCTCCTTCTAGAGTGGCCAACTGAACTCCACCACTAGTGGAAATTCTATTAATGATCATGGGTCCATATCCTCTTTTTTCCAACTTACGGGCATGTTGTTTTAGTGTGTATACCAACACTAGATCTCCCTCTTTCAATCCCTTATCCTTGATGTGTGCATCAAAGTATGCCTTTTGCCTCTTCTTTGCAGCGTAGATGCCTGCTGCCGCTCGTAGCCTCGTTTCACCCAAGCGTTCGAGATCAAAGATCCTAGAGGACAATTCATGCCCATTCCACTCATACTCTTGTGCTACTTTTAAGGCAGGGATTAAGAAATCTAATGGTAGCACAGCGTTCTGTCCGAAGACCATCTGAAATGGGGTGGCGTTGAGTACCGTTTTGTAGGCAACTCGATAAGCCCAAACAGCATGATGAAGTTGTTTGTCCCAATCAGAGCGTTTATTATTCACCAGTTTTGTCAATACGTTACAGAGGATCTTATTGGTACTCTCGGCTTGTCCGTTGGCTTGTGGATGATAGGGGGCGGATTTCTTATGTATCACCAAGAATTCTTGGAGAAGATTTTCAATGACTTCATTCAAGAAGTGTGTGCCTCTATCGCTCACCAACTCTATTGGTAGTCCATATCTCGTGAACACATTCTCGAATAAGAACTTAGCCGTAGTCTGAGCATCATTCTTTGTTGTGGCTTTGACTTCTACCCACTTTGTAAGGTAATCTGTGGCTACAATGATGTACTCTGCATGGGAGTTTCTAGCTGGGGGGTTAATAGGACCTATGAAGTCTATGCCCCACTTCGAAAATGCACGTCCTCCCATCATTGGCCTCAAGGGCATCTCGTCTTTTCTCACTGGATATTGTGCACGTTGGCATGTGTCACATTTCTTCACATAGGTATGTGCATCCATATGAAGAGTGGGCCACCAAAGTCCTGAGAACAGAATGGTCTTAATCACTCGGTCAGGACCAAAATGTCCACCTGCAACACCACTGTGTGCAGTCTCTAAGACCCTTAAATAGTCTGATTCATGAACGCACAGTCTTAAGTAACCATCTTTACCTCTTCGGTATAGGTTCTCTCCTACTAAGGCATAGCCTTGAGCCTCTTGCTCCATATTTCGTCTTCTTGCTAGACTGGCCTCTTTGGGTAATCTTCCCGATCTCATAAACTCTACCAATGGAGCACTCCAATCTGGAATTAATGATACTTGATAAAGGGTCGCATGCTCCACTGGTGGTCTCTCTCTGCACATTGGACAATTCTTGATCCACTCATGTATTTCTTTGTCCATGCTAGGCCAATACACTCCTAAACGTTTCAAATTCTGCAATGTTCGTTGTTTAGAATAGTGATTTCCTAGCAATCCCTCATGAGCTTGCTGCAACCAACTACTATGTTCATCATCCTCGACACAGCAAGCTAAAACACCCTCAGTATCTTGTTTGTACATGCTTCCTGCCAATATGTGATATTTTTGTGATTTTACAATTTCTTCTTGTGATGTTTTCACGTTCTTATTTGCGGGGCCGAAGGTTAGGACTGGTACCAACTTATTTGCCCATTTAGGAACAACTTCCAAATTGAACAGATAAGCATCAGGTAGTTCATCAGACACTCCTTGTGGTGACTCTCCTGAAGTAATGCGAGAAAGGTGATCTGCCCGAAGGTGGGTTCTACCTTTCCTGACAACAACTTCAAAGTCATACTCCATTAGTAAGAGGAACCATCTTACTAAGCGTCCAGTATTGCAAGGTTTATTGACCAAATATAACAAAGCTTGATGATCAGTGAAAAACTTGAACTTGTTGGCCAATAAATAGTGTCTAAACTTCTTTACAGCATATACCATGCCTAACCCTTCTCGCTCGGTTGTGGTATAATTTCTTTCGGCTGGGTTTAGTTGTCTACTAGCATATGCTATGGGCAAATCTAAATTCCCTTCACTTGTGGGTTGTGCTAGCACACATCCTATGGCATGATTGGATGCATCCACATGGACATGGAATGGCTTATTCCAATCAGGAGTGGTCAATATTGGTGCTGTGCACAAACGTTTCTTCAGTTCATTGAAAGAATTCTCGCATTTGTCGTTCCACTCAAAATTAGACAACAAGGCATAAAGGGGTCTAGCTATGATCGCGTACATGTGGATAAACCTACGGTAATATCCACAATGGCCCATAAAGGCTTGTACCTCTTTAACATTCCTTGGCCTTGGCAGCTCCGCTATGGCTCGTACCTTATCTTCATCCGTTGAGATTCCGTTCTTAGAAACAATATGACCGAGGATTTTACCTTGACGCACCATGAACACACACTTTTCTGGGTTCAGACACACTCGATATTCTCTACACTTGTTGAAGATCTGTCTGAGCTCGGGGATGTGAAATCTTCTTTCTTGGGAATGAGCACATAAATCATCCACATACACTTCTAAGCTCTTTCGCAAGAACTCTTTGAAGACATGACACATGAGCCTTTGGAATGTTGCAGGTGCATTGGTGAGCCCAAATGGCATCACCCGAAATGCAAAGATTCCCCACTCTGTAGCAAAAGCTGTTTTGTGTTGATCTTCTGGGGCAATGGCTACTTGATTGTAACCTGAAAATCCATCAAGGAAGCTATAAACTTCCTTGCCTGCAACACGCTCCAATAGGTGTTCTGTGATTGGAAGTGGATAACTATCTCTAATCGTAGCGGCATTAACTTTTTTAAGGTTAATACACACTCGCAACTTCCCGTTCTTCTTGGGTACCACAACAATGGGGGACACCCATTCGGTATGCTCAATCTCATAGATGAATCCAGCCTCAATCAACCTATCAATTTCTTCTTTGATTTTGGCTGCATAGGTATCATTATATGTGTAGGGCTTCTGTTTTGGTGGGCTTAGCATCAGCAGTCATGGGGATAGTATGAGAGCAAATTCTTGGATCTACCCCTTTCAAGTCTCTATAATGCCATGCAAACACATCCCTATATTCCCTTAATAGAGCTATGAGCTCCATTTCTTCTCTTGCACTTAGGTCATCTCCTATATATGTGCATCTCTCTTCGTTCTCTTCAATGGTCACTACAATCTTCTTGGTCTTTTCTTTATTATCATATGATTCTCCTATGATGGCCTCTCTCTTAGGCATTCGTACCAAAATTTTGCGGTCGTCAACTTCATATTTCTTGAAGTTTTCTGGTACTTCAAACAATGATTCCTCCTTTTCTTGTTTCACTGCTTTTCTTTTCTTTTTCTTTTGACTACTCCCACTTCCATCCTTTGAGTTTACTGTTTTAATACTTGTGAGAGGTTCTTCTTCTTTCTGGGTGAACACTCCTATATCTTCTAGATAGTGCTGCTCTGAGTTAAAGCAACTATCCATCACAATAGACTCCAGATCATCGTCATTCTCTTCTTCTTCTATGACATCACTAGGGTCACATTCCTCTAGCAAGGGTTGACACATGAACACTGAGATATCATAACCCTCCTCATCACAATGAGGTGTCCACTGTTCCTCATTGACAGCAATGTCCATGGTGGCTAAGATTTCTGGCCAGCCATGAGGCTCAAACTCCTCATCTGGAAAGATCATCGGTGTGTAGGCTGGGTCTCTAACTGGTCTATCTCCTAGTGAAGTTCCTTCTTCCCTTGCCTTTAAACGTTTTTCCTCTTCCTTTGCGACTTTGCACATCCACAAATGAGTATCTTCATGCAGCCATGATGGATCAGGTGAACTTTCAGAATGCACAGAGATGGAATCTTCTTTCACTTTGTGGATAGAATTCCACTGTAGGGGTGGTACATCTCTGAAGGTGTAATCCTTCAAATTGACCTTGGTGGTAACCCCTAAGTGCTGTAAGTACAAGGAGTTAGTTCCCCAATCCTGTACTATTTGCAATTGTCGTAGGAAGGGTCTTCCTAGGATCATCTCATAGACATTATTTTTCTCAAAGTCACATATAGCAAATGTGTGCTCAAACTCTACACCACAAGTGGTTAGAGTGATCCCTTCTAGCAATCCTAGAGGTCTTTCAAAATGACCATCAGCCATTTGAAGCTTCATTCTAGTTGGTCTTAATGTGGGCTTGCCCCATTGCTTCCACAAGGAGGTGGTCGCAATAGCAACACCAGCACCTGAATCTATGATTGCTTTGGTTGTGTAACCTTGGTAGGTGATGGGAAGATAAGTATTACCTTCTTCACCCTCACACATGTCCCCTATTTTGTCTAGAGGTATCTCTGGTACCCTTTGCTTGGAGCCTGCTTTTGGCATGTTGGAATCAAGTTCTGGAACCTGATCCTTCACATGATTCCAGAGCTCAGGTTTTGCTTTGAGCAGCTCTTCTACAGTGAGATGACACTGAACCTTAGTGTTCTTCATGACATCCGTGTTCCTTGGAACCACTGAGTCTTCATTTCTTACTAGTATTGTGGGAGCTCTAATCTGGAGAGATTCAGATTCCCATGGGCCTAGAAATTGAGGCAGTTCTTCTAAGGTATTAGATTCAAAATCTAATCTTTCGTCTTCTTGTTCTGCTTCATCTTCGTAAATAGATGGAATGTCTTGGGGAAATTGATCATGAAGATCATCAATCTCAGGAATAGGAGGGGAATTACCCTTCTCCTTGGCCCATTTCTCCTCTTGTATTTCCCGCAAGAACTCTTGAGAGTACTGTTGAATAGAAGGAGGTATTCCAGCATCCGTGGAATTAGGAACATAAGCTCCCCTTGGTGGTGAGCTTCCTCTTTCAATAACTGGTTGAGCCTGTGGAGGTAGAGAAACTTGTGGTTTATTTACCAACTGCTCTAATCGTTCTAGTAAGCCCTGGAAATGCAAATCCGATTTGATAGAGTTTGTCTGATTGAACTTTTGACTAGTCTCAAGTATGGCTTGAGCTTGTTCTACCATTTTCATGCACATTTTCATCCGTTCAATCTCTAAATCTGCTCTAGGGTAACTCTTGTCTAGGTTTGCCGCTGTAGGCCCTTCTTGAAGTCGAGCCTGGTAGGCCTTGAACATCATGTCCAAGCCTTCTGGGGTTGGATCTGCAAGAACAGGCCCTGGTTGCGGTCTATTTACAATGGGTGGTGGGGTGGGATGAGGTGGAGTGGATGGAGTTTCGGCATGCGAGGGGCTTTGAGATGCAATGTCTTCTATTTTTGTTTTCGCTTCTTTTAAGCTTTCTTCTAGTTCCGATAACTTTTTATTCCACTTGCGATTGGCCTTCTCTCTGGTATCCTTCCATGTTCTTGTTTTCCTCTTACTAGGCTCTCCCGATTCACTCGACTCTGATTGTTCTACTGGTTTATCCTGTTTTAAGGCTTGTGCTCTAGTGACAGCTTGTATAGGAGCCACATTGCTACTACTTGAACTTGGATCTGCCACTAAGCCTACCACATTAATGGGTGTAATCTTGGGTGCACTAGAGGGGTTTCTTGGACAATCTCTGGGGAGATGGTCTTTGCCACAATCAGGACAAAAAGCCTGTATTGTGATAGCCTGTCCTTGACTCGGAGATGGTGGATGGGGACAGTCACGAATGAAATGGTCACCATGACATCTGAAACAAGATCCTCTAGGGGCTTGTGGTCTCATTTGTCTCAACTGGGGCCTAGGGTTAGGATTTGTGTACATGACATTGGAGTATTCTGGCTCCCAATTTTGCTCCATAGGCGGTGCCTCATATTGATACGAGTAAATCTCACTATGTTCAGGTGACTCTGTGTAATAAGCATGTGGACTACCTTCATGGGAGTAGTCTGAACTATGAGCATGAGAGTCATTATCTGGTATCAATGGGGTTAGTGGCACCAAAGCTCTATTTGGATTTTCCTCTCCCACAGCATACTTGACTGGAATCACGTTGGCTGGAGCTGGTGGTTGGTTTACCAAGACAGGTTGTGGCCTATATGGTACCTGATATTGCTGTTGTGGTCTGTAATATGGCTGTTGGTATTGATTCTGATACCTACCTTGTGGGTAAGGTTGCTGATAATTTTGTCTAACAGCCTGCCTATTGTAGGGACAATCTTGAGCCGTGTGGTTTGTGTATTTTCTCTCAATAGTGCAATATGGAGCATTCCTTTCTCTAATGTTTTGGTTTTGCATTGGGCATACGTTAGCCATGTGGTCACCTCCGCAAGTATAGCACCGATTCAATGGAGTGACTCTCTGTGTTTGTTGATTTTGGACTCCCAGCTTCTTGGCCACTTGCTCAGCTATCTCTTCTATTTCTGTGGAGATCTTTGAAGTATGACTAGTAGAACTATCCGAATCTTTGTAGAGTTTGGCCAACCCCAACTCCTCACCCAAGTTATCTTCTATGTCGATGCACGTCCGCACGCACTCTTCTATGGATCTAGGCTCTTTCAAGTACACATATGATCTTAATTTTGTGCTCAGTAGGCCATCTAAGAACAAAGCCACTTGTTTAGCTGGTGTGGGTAACTCTGGAGTAGGGCATCTTTCTAGGTACTGTCTGAACCTTCTACCTGCTAGTCGCACTGTTTCTTGGGGTGTCTGCTTGAAACTATGGATCAGGGACGATGTGTTATGCCTGATACCACTCTTGGAAAATTCTACAATGAATTCGTCTAGCAGTTGACCTATATCGCGATAGCTGCTTCTACTCAATGGTTGAAACCAAGCTAAGGCAGTGCCTTTAAGGGTCAAACCAAATGCCTCGTACTGGGTGAACCAGTCCTCAATTTGTTCGGCTCTCAGCACTTGTTTGTACTCGGCCACATGATCATAAGGATCCCCTGTCCCATCGAAATAGTTCTTCATTGCCTTGATCACGTGAATGGGTCTAAGGGTTCTTGGGTACTCCCGGGGTCTAAGCAAAGGAAAATCCTGTTCATCTCTTTGTTGCCTATGTGCTTGATGTCTCTCCCTTTCAGGTCTTTCATTTTCAAATCCTGACCTATTCCTGCCCACGGTGTGTGCAAAACTTACCTCAGGTCTCTCTCTAGTTCTTTCTCTCTGGGCTTCATGAGCCTGGGATGATCCTACCCCTTGGAGGCCATGGGAAACATTGGATCTTGGTGGGGGGAAAATCATTTCATTCTTCCAAGTATATGCATGTCTATCATGTTCTGTTACCAAGAAAATTTTCTCTGATGTGTTATCCAGGTAGACAACTTTGCCTGGTATCTCAGGATCTTTGAATTCATAGATGATAACTATGCCCAATTGGCTAGGTTGATCTGGCTTGAACCTCCAAAAGGCTTCCTCTGTTTCTCTATTCAAAAATAGTTCTATGCTTTTGTTATCTTGAGGGATCCAGTCTGGAGTGATCACTCGGGTCAAAACTGACTTGCCTCTAGGAGTCTGGGGTCCTTGTCCTATATTTCCTTGTTCTAGGTCTCCTATCTCATTCTCATGAATGATATTTCCAAACTCATCGGTCCTATCTGGTTGGTTGGTAACCACATACATGGTTCCTTCCTTATCAATGTATGACCCCTCTTCAAACTTGACCACCGGGTGTTCAAGTCCAAAGGATTGATCTGGATTTTTGAGTTGGACCACTGATCGCCTCAGACCATCCTCATAGATGCGAGCACCTAATTGGTTGGTTCGAATATATTCCAACTGTGTCTTATAGGGACCTTCCGGTGTTTGTAGATGGGCAGTCCCTGAGCCACCTGCAGGTTTTCCCATACTAAAAGACATTTCTGAATCACTTGTGTCTGATCTGAGTAAAAGATGACCACTTAGTTGTTGTGCCCAAGACTTGGATGTATGGTTGACACTAGCCTCAGAAGATCTAATGCTTTGTTTATCCTTGCCTAAGTGTCTACCAGATCTCAGGTTCATAAGCTTTAGTCAAGAGTCCAAATTTTCCCTTTGGTATGGTTCACAATTCTTTAGAGCCCCCTTGGTTCCCTAGTCCCACTTGAGGGTCAACTTCAAATTATCCTATCTCAAAATCAACGCATTATTCTTGAGAAAAACAGTTGAGATCGTGTAGGATTTGAAACGAGCTTTCCAACAAGCTATAGAGCTCAAAAAATGGACTTTGGATGAGAAAGTTATGTCAAATCAGGCTCCTGGGGGTCAAAACAGGCAAACAGGACCTTTGGAGAAAATCGCGATTTTGTGAACTTCTGAAAATCGCGATGCTGTGAAGTCAAAAAAATCGCGATGTTGAGCACAAAATCGTGTTTTTGAGAATCGTGATGTTGATCACAAAATCGTGTTTCAGAGAATCGCGATGTTGATCACAAAATCGTGTTTCAGAGAATCGCGATGTTGATCACAAAATCGTGTTGCTGAAAATCGCGATGTTGATCACAAAATCGTGTTTCAGAGAATCGCGATGTTGATCACAAAATCGTGTTTCTGAAAATCGCGATTTTGACTCAGAGAATCGTGATTCACAAAATCGTGTTTTTGACTGAAAATCGTGTTTTCTCAGAATCGTGTTTTTGACATGAAAATCGCGATTTTGAGCAGAAAATCGTGAATTGAAAATCGCGATTTTGAGCAAAAATTCGTGTTTTCTCAAAATCGTGTTTTTGACTTGAAAATCGCGATTTTGTCCCACAGAATCGTGTTTTTCTCAAAATCGTATTTTTGGCTGAAAATCGTGATTTGTGAGAATCGCGATTTTGAGCAGAAAGTCGTGTTTTTCACAAAATCGTGTTTTTGCTGAAAATCGTGATTGGTGAGAATCGCGATTTTGAGCAGAAAGTCGTGTTTTTTGAAAATCGTATTTTTCACATGAAAATCGCGATGTTGAGCACAAAATCGTGTTTTTGAAAATCGCGATTTTGAGCAAAAAATCGTGTTTTCACAGAATCGCCTTTTTCACAAAATCGTGTTTTTTGCTGAAAATCGTGATTGGTGAGAATCGCGATTTTGAGCAGAGAATCGTTTTTTTTTTTTTTTGAGAAAAACACAGAATCGCGATTTTTTCAACCAACTTTTAGGCGGGAAAACTGAAAATCGTGATTTTTCAAAAAATTTTGAATTTTCACAGAATCGCGATTTTCATCACAGAATCGCGTTTTTTGGCGGGAAATTCAAATTTCTGAGCGCCGGCTATGGCGAGCTCCGTATGAGCAGAAAATCAAGAAAAAAACACAGCGTTTGCTCTCCCTTGCACCTCCTAACTCCTTCCCACACAATAATGCATGAAAAATGGTATGAAAATGGTAAAAATGCACTAAAAAACAAGAATTTTCTATGAAGAAGAAGATGGAAGAAGGTGGAGATGATGATGATGATGAAGATGAAGAGGAAAAAACAGAAAATGAACTGAAATGACAGTTTTTTTTTTACCTTCCAACGTCGCAAATCTACGATCTTACCATCACAACGCTCGTCCTCGAAGCTCTCTCCCCGGCAACGGCGCCAAAATTTGGTGTAGCTCAAGCGTAAGCACCACCTCCTTTACTTGTCAATCCGCGGAGAAGTGAGGACCGGTATGAAGACCACGAGCAAGTGAAAGCACAAGTGCGTGAGTGAAAGCACACAAACATGCACACACATACACACACGCGCACAAAGTAAGATCAAAGAGAGGAACAATGGAAAGCTTAGATTGCAAAAGAGTTCTCTTACAAAAGTTCTATTCTCTAACAAGCTAACCTCAAAAATGAGCTCTCTAGCTCTTTTTATAGTTTTTTGACTAGTTTTGGCCCTGTCCAGACCTAGTGTCCGGCCTAGTTAAAAATTAGGTTCCAGGGCTTATTTGAGGGCTCAAACGAAGTCTACAAATTAT
>CM035429.1:41414066-41476566 GCA_020310875.1 Ceratopteris richardii | reverse complement strand
TGTGTATGTGTATGTGTATGTGTATGTGTATGTGTATGTGTATGTGTATGTGTATGTGTATGTGTATGTGTATGTGTATGTGTATGTGTATGTGTATGTGTATGTGTATGTGTATGTGTATGTGTATGTGTATGTGTATGTGTATGTGTATGTGTATGTGTATGTGTATGTGTGTGTATGTCTATGTGTATGTGTATGTGTATGTGTATGTGTATGTGTATGTCTATGTGTATTGATACCATTAAAACATTGCTTGACATTGTGTTTGTGGGTCTAGGACACAAGAAATATACACAAAATTAAGATGGTGGCCATCATACTCACATGCTAGCCATAAATCCAAATAGAATGACCCCCAAGCTAGAGATTCTATAATTGAGAAGGTAACCATCATCTCAAGGGCATGGAATCCAATACCAACATACCCATACCATACATGTGTGCAATCGAGTTCACCAAAGGCTAAGAGTCCAAATGCCTCATACAAGGATCAATAACAAACAATAAAAATGAGCTTATTTATACACTCGCTTGAGGAGATAAATTGGGTGGACACTTCACACTTGGCTAGACACTTTAAGTGCCCATCTTGATGTTCTTTGGGTTCGCAAACATGACACTTACACCCATATTCTTAATTGTTTTCCTTAGCAATTTCCTCAATTACAAACCAAGGAATCGATCCTTCAGTGACCTAACTAAGTTCCAATTCAAGATATACTCAAGTCAATGTTTACATTCAATCAAACAATTAGGGTAAGATTTACTGAATATTTGCTTTCCATCTAATCCAAAAATAGATCAATCCGTGATAGAATATGTTTGGTGATATCTTTTGAAATTGAGATCTCGTTTAGAGGTATCACAACATCATTATGCCTAAGTCATTAAGCAATCAACTAATGTAACACCAAGATGCATGATAATTCATCAATGTAGATCCAACACATAAGGCATGTTGATTAATTTCATTGCGACAAAATATGAACCATAATGTTGATATATTTAGGTAGTGATGTGTGTGAACACAGTAGGATCCGCATGGCACTTTTTTCCCTCTTTAGGAGGTTTTTTTCCCCTGGCTTGTATATATGCCTATAGCCCTAATAGGTTACTTATCTTTGTACATTCTAGTGGTAATACATTCAATATTGTGTGTTGTGTTTCTTCTTCTTCCTTCTGTTGTTTGTGTGCTTCCACAGATGTCTAACTCCAACAATTGGTATCAAACCAGGTCACCGCTTCATCTAGGGCGTCGTCGACACCCCTCGGGTCACAGTCTCATAATCGCACGAAATTTGCCGAGTATACTCAGGGTGATTAGGGCTCATTTTGGCCTTCGAATGCACTATCATAGCGCTTGTGCAGGCTATTTCATCTTTTTGTGCCAAAGATATATACAGGTTTTGGTTCGTCGGTATAAGCGTCTCAAAGTCTGCTACAAGTCTAGCAGAACTCATCAAGGTAGTTTTGTTCAACTTTTTCAGATACAATCATTTTTCTGCATCAAGGTATTTTAGTCAGTGGCCATGGTTGAAAGCAATGATGTATTCCATATGTTGGTTGTTGAGGATAAGTTGGATGGTACCAATTACCCATTGTGGGCTTATATGATGCGACATGTATTAGTTGCAAAAGGACTGTTGAACATTGTGCAGGGTGTTGAAAAACATCATATTGTACCTGCAAATACAGGTATTGAAGCTGATGTAGATGGCATTGAAGATGTTGATATTCTTCATATTCCTATTTCTGCTTCGATTTCTGCTGCATCTACTGTAGAGAAAACTCGTTGGGATGGAAGAGATGCTCAAGCACATGCATTGATAGCCTTGTCTGTCAAATGTGCCATTTTTCCTCACACTAGCTCTTGTAGAGAAACTAAGGATGATTGGGATACACTTACCACATTGTACCAGGCTAGGAGTGAGGCTCGTGTTGCTTACATTCGAAAACACTTGTAGAGTGAGCATATGAAAGAAGGTGATTCTATGGAAATTTTTCTAACAAAGATCAAAGACTTGAAGGAACAATTGATTTTTGCATATGAAGTTATACCAGATAGCTCACTCGTTCAGACCGTTGTGAATGGTCTTCTTGATTCATATCAGAGTGTTGCTTCTACTTTTCATTTGATGATGAAAGGCAATCCAAATGCCTTGTCATTTGAGGAGTTAGCCTCTGTTCTATTGCAGGAAGATCAGTCTAGGCAGAATAGGTCCATTGTGCAGGTTGTAGATCAAGCTTTCCTGGCTAGTCAGAAGGGCAAAGGTAAATGGAGCTCATCTACTAGTAAGCTAAAATTTGCAAATGTTGCACATTCGAAGAAGGAAGACAAAGATGAGAAGAAATTAGAAAAGAAAAAATTCTTCTGTAAGTACTATAAAGGAAACGATCATGCCATAAAGAACTATCCAAAACTGGCTACAAAAGAGACAAAGAAAAAAGAGACTGGACTTGTTGTTGCAGAGGCCTCTACACCAAAAACAAAGTCTGCTAATCTTGTGTAGAATGAAGAATGGGCGTTTACTACTGTTTACAATTTTTACCCATCTTCTCCTGAACAGTGTATGTCTATAGTAGACTCAGATGTTTGGTACTTTGATAGTGGGGCAACCAAACATATTACCTCGCAGCGTAGTTTCTTCACTTCACTCGAGCCTGCCCCTATAGCGAATACTGTTACATGCACCAACAACTCCTCTTATCCTATCATGGGAGTTGGTAATATCATTTTGACTACGACCGATGGTAGTTCTTTAACTTTGTCGGATGCTTTATTTGTGCCAATGATCAAGAAAAATCTATTATCAGTTTCTGTGTTGGCCAAGATTAGCTTGGTTGTGAAATTTGTTGATGATAGATGTACAATTCATGATCTATCAAATGGCAACATGATTATTGCTTCTAGCATTTTATGTCATGGGTTGTATAAGCTCATAGACTATGAAAAATCTATGAATGATTCAGCATGTGCAGTACATGATTCTCAGGATATGTCACATGCAAAGCTTTGGCATGCATGTTTTGGTCATCTGAATTTTGCTAGTTTGCTATGCCTGCAAAAATCTGAAATGGCATCCTCTTTGCCCAAACTTGAGGCACCCAGAAAACATGTATGTGAAGGCTATATTTTGGGCAAAAAGCAATGTTTCTCCTTTCCAAAAGATGGTTCAGTTTGAGCTACTCAAAAATTGCAGCTTATACATAGTGATGTATGTGGTATTATGCAGACACCCTCTTTTGGAAACTATCTTTACTTCATGACTTTCATTGATGATTTTTCCAGGAATGCATGGGTATATCCATTGAAAGCAAAGTTTGAAGTGTACATGTGCTTCAAACAGTTTTTGGTTTTGGTTGAAAATATGTCAACATGTAAAATGGGCACCCTCCATTGTGATTGAGGGGAGGAATATATGTCTTCTAACTTTAATGCATTTCTAGCTGAACATGGGATAAAACATCAATGTACAGTGCCATATACACCCCAACAAAATGGATTTGTTGTACGGAAGAACATATGACTCATGGACATGGCAAAGTGTATGGTCAAGAGTCAGGCTTTACCATAGTTTCTGGCTTGAGGCTATCATGTGTGTAGCATATGTACTTAACATGTGTCCCACTAAAGCACTACAGTCTATCACTCCATATGAGGCTTGGCATGGTGGCAAGCCATTTGTTGCTCATCCACGTGTTTTTGGTTGTCTCGCATATGCATTAGTGCTTGAACAACATCATAGGAAATGGGATGATAAAACAGTAAAATGTATTTTTGTTGGGTACAATTATGAAGACAAAGGCTATCGTCTATATCATCCACAGACTAAACGCATTTTGGTTAGCCGTGATGTTGTTTCAATGGGAGATGTTATTCAGCCTTTACTTTCATGTACGAAAGAGACATATGTTAGCTCCAAAGACATGTATGATACTTTGTTGCCTCTTTTTACAGGTGGACAGTCTAGTGCTAGTCCTAATGAGCCAACTTCTCAACCTTTAGAGGTTTCATGTGATGATGCAAATCATTCTATTTCTGATGCAAATTTACATGATGCACTTGTTGATGAGAGAGCTGATATTGAGGAGGCAAAAACTATGCCAAAATGGTTGGTGTAGACTTTGCGTGACAGCAAATTAAATGCATCTCTATCATACCATAATCATTTAGGATCTCATAGTGCCTCTTTGCATCAGATTGCTATGCTATGGTTGCCTCTAGTCTCTGTGATGAGACTGAACCTGTTTCGTTTGATGAAGCACAAAATTTTGAACAATGGATGGCTGCAATGCAATCTGAATATGATGCTATAATGAAAAATGGTACTTGGTCTTTATGTGACTTGCCTCCTACCAAGAAGGCCATTGGCACTAAGTGGGTATACAAGCTGAAGCGTAAACGTGATGGAACAGGTGATAGGTATAAGGCTAGGCTTGTTGCAAAGGGTTATGCATAGGAAAGAGGCATTGATTTTGATGAAACTTTTGCACCTTCATGACGAATGGCTACTGTTCATTGCATCTTTGCACTTGCAACTCATCATGGTTGGAATGTACATTAGTTGGACATTAAAACACCATTTTTGAATGGTGACTTTCATGAAGAAGTGTATGTTTTTCAGCCTTGTGGCTTTGTGCAGAAAGGGCATGAAAACCAGGTGTGCATGTTAAAGAAGGCATTATATGGTTTAAAGCAAGCACCATGTGCTTGGTATGAAAAGATACATGCCTATCTGATTGCACATGGTTTTGAGAATAGTCCAAATGAAAGCACCTTATATGTTAAGTGTGCTAATGATGTACTTCTGATCATTGTTGTGTATGTTGATGACATGGTGCTCACTGGTCTTCATGAGAAGCATATGGCTGATTTTAAGGCTGATTTGCATGCCTCATTTGAGGTGTCTGATTTGGGGCATTTGCATCATTATTTCGAAATTCAATTTATGCATGTTGATGGTGGAATGGCTTTGTGTCAAACGAAATATATTAACACATTATTGCAACGTTTTGGCCTTGAAGATTATAAACCTATTTCCACTCCTATGGAGACAGGTTTATGATTGAGTCTTCATGATGTTGGAGATGCATTTGATGCTATTCTCTATCAATAGGTTGTTGGATGCTTGATTTACGCATTACTCGGCCAGATATTCAGTTTGTTGTCTCATAGATGAGCAAGTTTATGCATTGCCTAGGTTTCAATCATTGGCAGGCGGTTAAGCGCATCTTTTGCTACTTGAGTGCTACCCGACTACTTGGGTTGCTTTATCCTAAGGGGGGATCACTACCGCCAGATTTGCATGCTTTTTCTGACTCTAACTGGGCTAGTTTCTATGACAATCATGTGTCAACTAGTGGTTTTTAGTTCATTCTTGGTAGCTCATGCATATCTTGGTTGAACAAGAAGCAACCTATTGTGGCCACTTCCAGTTGTGAGGCTGAGTATAGGGCAACTTTCACAATGATTGTTGAGTGTGTGTGGCTCAGACGCCTTATGGCTGATTTGGCTATTGGTCAGTCTTTTGCCACCACCATTTTCACTCATAGTTAGAGCACATTGGCAGTTGCGAGGAACCCTGTGTTCCATGCTCGCACTTAGCACATTGAGGTGTATTATCATTATGTCAGGGAGAGGTTCTCTACTAGAGAGATCAGCTTGGCATATGTGCCCATGCAGGAGAACATTGCAAATCTTTTCACGAAGGCTCTGCCTAGGGAAAAGTTTGAAGCTTTCCACAAAGCTTTGGGCTTACTTCCTTTTGTGGATTGATTCCACATAGTTTGGCACTTCCTTATACATGAGTGCCACGTCCGTGTTCACCGCATCACTCTTGAGGGGGTTTGTTGATTTATTTAGGTAGTGAACACACTAGGATTGTCGGGGCACTTTTTTCCCTCTTTAAGAGGTTTTTTTTCTCCCATCTTGTATATATGCCTATAGCCCTAATGGGTTACTGATATTTGTATATTCTAGTGGTAAAACATTTAGTATTGTGTGTTGTGCTCCAAGCTTCTTCTTCTTCCTTGTGTTGTTCGTGTGCTTCTGCAGACGTCTAACTCCAACACATAATATCAAGAAGCAAGACATCATGCACATGTCAATTTTTATCATCTCATAATCTCAAGTTTACCCTAAGGTACACCTCATCGCATTACTCTATACATCATAAGGCCAATAGAGCACAAGGTTGTATACATTTTAGATACCATGAAGATTATGTTAAGATAGAATGTTCATATGCTTCTTTGAGGTCAGATCATGGGTTTCATAGCTATCAAGATACTTTTGAAGACATGATTGAGGTGGAACTATATTTTTTCTAGAAAATTTCCCATTATGGTAGCCCTCAGTGTTGGAGCTTGAGGTCTAAGGAAGCACCCAAACAACTAAAGGAAGAAAAATAAGAAGACGCTTGAAGCACAACACAATACTGAATGCACAAAGATAAGTGACCCATTAGGGTTATAGATGTATATACAAGTCAAGGGGACCCCCTAAAGATGGAAAAAGTGCTCGAGTGGTCCTAAGCATCTTCAAACACATTACTATCAAAATATATCAATAAAAACCCCCTAGAAATGATGCGGCAAACAAGGAGGTGGGATTCATGCATAAGGAAGTGCCACACTATATGGAAAGAGATCAATCCACAAAAGGAAATAAGCCCAAAGCTTTGTGGAAAATTTCAAACTTCTCCCTAGGCAAAGCCTTTGTGAGAATGAACTAAGATGTTCCTCAGCTACCAGGCATGAAGTAAAAACCACTAGTGGACACACGAGTGTCATGCAAACCATCCTACTTTGAGTAAGAAAAAGCATATAAATCCGATGGCAATGATCCATCTTGGGATAAAACATTCCAAGTAGTGAGGTGCCACTCAAGTGGCAAAAGATATGCTTAACCCTTTGCCAATGCTCTACACCTAGACAATGCATAAACTTGGTCATATGAGACGAAACAAACTGAGTATCAATCCAAGTTATGAATAAGTAAATCAAGCATCCAGTAGCCTATTGATAAAGAACAACATCAAATGCATCTCCAACATCATGAAGATTCAACCATAAACATGTTTCCATGGGAGTGCCAATAGGTTTGCAATCTTCAAGGCCAAAACAATGAAAGAATGTGCCAAGGTATTTTGTTTGACACAAAGCTATTCCTCCATCAACTTGCATAAATTGAATGCCAAATAATGATGCAAATTCCCCAAGTTTGGCATCTCAAAAGAGGCATGCAAATCAGCCTTAAATTCAGCAATATGCTTCTCATGAGGACCAGTGAGAAGCATAACATCATTAAAAAAACAATGATTACAAGTACATCATCTGCAATATGAATGCTTAACATATAAGGTGCTCTCAAATAGACTATTCTCAAAACCATGTGCTGGCAATTAGGCATGTATTTTCTCATACCAAGCACATGGTGCTTGCTTCAAACCATATAATGCCCTTTTCAACCTACACACTTTGTTTTCATGCCTGTTCTACACAAAACCACGAGGTTGAAATGTCATGAGGAAGGAGATAAGGAAGAGAGCTCACATGCACACTCTCACAATCAAAGAGGAGCACAAACACAGATTGAGGCAAGGAAGAATTATCTTTATCTTCTTCTATTACATAAAAGGAATGTACAAGAATGACCTAAGACAACAATACAAATATAAAGAACATAAGGAAAATCATAAGGTTCACAAATGAGTGAGCTGGCAAGAAACAAATGTGTCATCACTCTCGATAGATATATATAGTAAAGCTCATTGAAGTATCACTAACATATACTAGCATGACCACTATATATGTTAGAGAAATGAAAAATTGATACATGTCATCTTGGATCATCACATGTTGAGCTTGATATCTCAACACTCCCCCTAAAGCTCAATGTCATGTCCTCTAATCCAAGCATCTTCCAAAACTTCTTCAACTTCTCTGCTCCAAGTTCTTTAGTAAAAATATGAGCGATTTGCTCATCTATCCTCACATAAACAAGATCAATATCACCTGCTAATACCTTCTCTCTGATGAAGTGATATTATACCTTGATATGCTTTGTTCTAGCATGAAAAAAAGGATTTTGTGCTAACTGAATGCTCCTAAGATTATCACAATAGATGATGATCGATTTTTGCACTTCCACACCTAAATCAAAAAGTAGCATCTCTATCCATGATGCTTCACATACTGCCATTGCAACACCTCTATACTTAGCCTTTGTACTCGACAAAACAACACTGGGTTGCTTCTTTCTGCTCCATGTAATAGATACACTCCCAAGTGAGAATATAAAGCCATTAGTAGATCTTCTATCTAGAATACTACTAGCCCCATCTGCATCGATGTATCCATGAACCTGCAAATCAACACCAACTTCATAAAACAATGCATAATCCAATGTATCACTCACATAACGTAGAGTGCACCTCAGAGCATCTAAATGTGGCTTCTTGGGAGCCTACATAAATTGACTTTCACGTCCAGCAGTGTGTTGTGAGATATACCAAACTTCCCACAATTTTCCTACCCGTAGTAGCATTTTTCAATGCTTCGCCTGATGTAGTATCCAACTTCAAATTCTGATCTAATGGCATAGGAATTGGCTTACAATCAGCCATACCATACTTTTGCAACATACTCAAGGCATATTGCCTTTGTGACATCCATATACCTGTTTCTGTATGTACAAACTCAATGCCCAAGAAATATCATAGCACACCAAGATCTTTCATGTCAAACTCCTACATAAGGAGTTGCTTTACCTCTTTAATGCTTGCTTCATTGTCACCTCCTACAATCAAATCATCAACATAAATAGCCACAATTGTGATGCCATCATCACCGTTCCTTGCATATAATGAATGATCTACATCACACATAGCAAATCCAATGGTGGTTAAGTACTCAGCAATCCTTGCATGCCAAGCACGAGGGGCTTGTTTAAGTCCATACAAAGACTTTTGCAACTTGCAAACATATTCTAGGTGCTTTGAATCTTCATATCCTTATGGTTGGTCCATGTATACTTCTTCTTGTAACTCAGCATGTAGGAAAGCATTCTTCACATCCATTTGATGCAAAGTCCATCCTTTTCTTGTAGTTAATGCAATAAGTGTTCTAATAGTAGACATTTTAGCTACAAAGTTGAATGTTTCCTCATAATCAATGCCATATGTATGTGCATATCCTTTTGCTACGAATCATGCTCTGTACCTGTTTATGCTACCATCAGCATTGTGCTTTACCTTGTAAATCCACTTGCAGCCTATAGGTTTCTTTCCTTGTGGCAATGGAACTAGCTTCCATGTATCGTTTCCATAAAGTGAAGCCATCTCCTCATCCATATCTTTTTTCCAATCTCTATTTCTGATTGCATCTTCAAAACAAGAAGACTCAACATCTTGTATTACCTTGGTCATGAAGGCACAATGATGAGCCGTGTAGTTGTCATATGTCAATTGTTGCACTGAATTCAACATCCTCCTAGATTTTCTTGGACTTGGGTCACTTCTCCTTGTATCATTTGCATGCGCTTCTCTTAATCCTAGAGTTTTCATAGAGGCCAATCGAAGTTCCTCATCAAGGCTCTTTTTTGAATTGCTTGAATCTCCATCAATGTCTTCAAAACCTATAGATTACCAGCAAAAAGCTTTTCTTTACCTTTCTTGGATGTATTTGATGAATTTGCTGGACTAAAATTTCCATGCAATCTTCCACTTCATGGATTTCAGTTGGAACTATTGCTTGGTGATGCATGTGGTCCACTCAAAACTTGAGATTCTGCACTTGATTTTTCAGCATTTTCTTTGTCATTTGGTTCAAGATTAAGTCCATCTTTGGCATCTTCATACAAGCTTGACATTTCATCAAACACAACATCTCTGCGTACCTTCACCTATCTTGTGAGTGGGTTATAACATTTATATCCCTTTTGCTTAAGGGAATACCCAATGAAGATACATTTTTTTGCTTTTGGATCAAGCTTCATCCTCAACTCATCTGGAATATGTACATATGCAATATAACCAAGAACTTTCATATGTGATAAGTTTGGCTTTTTACATGTGATTTTTTCTTCAGGTGTAACTTGATGCAGAGCAGCAGTCGGAGCTATGTTCATGATGTATACAACAATGTGCACCACTTTTGCCCAATAACAATGAGGCATATTCTTCTCAGCCATCAAGGCTCTTGCGATTTTTGCAATATGTCTATTTTTGCATTCAGCAATGCCATTCTATTGTGATGCATACATGCATGAAAACTGACATCGAATTCCATGACTTTTAAGAAAGTTGTTGAACTCATTTGACATGTATTCACCTCCTCCATCAGACCTTAAATATACTTTCCTATCTGCTTTTCCACCATAGCCTTAAAATTCTAGAAAGGAATGAGCACCTCACTCTTCTCTTTCATGAAATATACCCATAATTTTTGTGTATGGTCATCAATGAAAGTAACATAAAACCTGCAATTGCCCATAGATGTGGTCTTTGTAGGATCCCAAACATCTGTATGTAGTATTTCTAGCACATTGTCACTAACATGCTTGTCATGTGGCAATGATGCTCTTGATTTTTTACCAAATTGATAGGCTACACATATCTTTTGCATCTCTAGAACCTTGAAATTTGGTAGTCCATTGACAATCTCCTTTGACTGCATCAATTTCAGCCTCTGCAAGCTTGCATGTACAATTCTTTTGTGCCAGATCTCTATATCAACAATAACTCATGCACCTTTTGCAAACATGGCTGCATTCATTTCATGAATTTTCACATTTAATGTGAACATCCTACCCACTTTGTTTCCTTTGGAAATCAATCTTCCGTCTTGTTTCTATTCATCTACATCTAACCCATCAGCATTAAGCCTGACTTGTTATCGCTGGTCAACCATTTGTCCAATAGAAACTAGATTCTTCATTATATTTTGAACATGCACACATCAGCAAAATGTTTTACCTTCCCGTCCTCCATAGACAGTGCTATTGAATTTTGTGCTTCATCAAAAGAACTAAGTTCATTCTCATCACAAATACTAGAGAGAGTCCTTGCATAACAATCTGATGCAAAGGAAGCATGATGAGATCATGAACAAGTACAATGTGTCAAAATCACATCTAATTTGCTATCTTGCAAAGTCCACAACAGCCATTTAGGCAAAGCTTTTGCCTCTTCTATGCCAGCCCTCTCATCAACAAGTGCATCATGTAAGTTTGCATCATAAATGGAATGACCTTAATCATCATTTTGAACTTGTAAAGGTTGAAAAATTATCTCATTTGGATCAACATTTGACTTTCCACCTATAAAAAGAGGCAAAAAATTTCATACACATATTTGAAGCTAAGTGATGTCTCCCTGGTACATGAAAATAAGCGTTGAATTACATCTTCCACAAAAAAACATCATGGCTAACCAAAATACATTTAATGTGTGGATGTTAAAGATGATAGACTTTTCTTTTGAAACTTTACCGAACAAAAATACATTTCCTTACTTTGTCATCTAGTGTTTCAAGTGCTCAACGCAAGAAGTTCACCAGGAGGAGAGTTCCTACACTCTTGGAGGAGGTGTGCTCTACATCAAGAGTTACTTGGAGGAGTTTGTTTTGATCAACCATCAGCTATCTTGCTGATATATTGTGAGTAACAAGTCTACATTTGTCCTTGTTAATTCACTAGTTTTTGATTTAGGAGTTTTAAAAGCTAATTTTAGAATTAGGGTTTGCTATACAACATTTCTAAATTCTTTATATTCTCCATATTCTCACACACGCACTCTTCATACCTCTTAGGCACTTTGCACACCATTTCTTGTGTCTAGTTCCTATTTCTACCTAGATTCAGATGTTGTCAATTTTTATTATATTCACACATTATACTTTGACATTGGAATATAAGATAGTGTAGTTGAGCATCCTAGCTTACCATACACTTTGGAAAAACTTTTCTATTCTCTATCTATCTCTCAATCATCTCTTTTTGAGTATTAAGGTGTGTATGCTAAGGTTCATGTGTTGGAAGATCCTGTAAATCTGTGATTATATTTTTATTGAGGCCCACCCACTTCCAACAACCCTAAACTAGCTGCAAAGGAGGCAAAGAAGAAAGAGGCAAGACTGGCTGCTACAAAGGCCTCTACACCTAAAATAGAGTCTACTAATCTTATTCAAAATGAAGAAACTGTTTGCGACTATGATCCATCTTCACATGAGGAGTGTATGTTTGTTGCAGACTCAGATGCTTGGTACTTTGTAGTTGAGAAACAAAACATATTACCTTGTAGGACATTTTCTTCACTTCACTTGAGCGTTCCCCTATAGGGAATATTGTCACATGTGCTAACAAAACCTCTTATATTGTAATGGGAGTTGGAAAGATCATTTTGACTACTGCTAATGGCAGTTCTTTCACATTGTTAGATGCTTTATATGTGCCAAAAATCAAGAAAAAATTATTGTCAATTTCATCATTAGCCAAGATTGATTTGGTTGTCAAATTTATTGATGACAAATGTACAATTCATGATCAAATGGTGATGTTATTATTGCTTCTGGCATTTTATGTCATGGGTTAAAAAAGGTCATAGGTTATCCAAAATCTATGAATGATTCAACATGTGCATTTCAAGATTCTTAGGCTATCTCAGATGCAAAGCTTTGGCATGCCCACTTTGGTCATATGAATTTTGTTAGTTTTCTATGCCTATAGAAATTTGAAATGGTGTTCTCATTGCCCAGACTTGAGGCACCTTCTAAACATGTCTGTGAACATCGTATTTTGGCCAAAATGCAACATTCCTCCTTCCCAAAATATGGTTTAGTTAGATTTTCTCATAACTTGCAACTTATTCATAATGATGTATGTGGTCCTATGCATACACCTTCATTTGGGGATGCCCTATACTTCATGACTTTTATTGATGGGTTTTTGAGGCTTTAATGCATTTCAGGTTGATGTGGGATAAGACATTAGTGTACAATGCCATATACACCTCAAAAAATGGATTTGCTAAAAGAAAGAACATTTCATGGAAATGACAAGGTGTATGGTCAAAAGTCAGGCTTTACCACATAGCTTTTGGCTTGAGGCTGTTATGTGTGTAGCATATGTACTTAATAGGTGCCCCACCAAAGCACTGCAATCGATCACTCCATACGAGGGTTGTCATGGTTGCAAGCCATCTGATGCTCTACATGTCTTACGTTGTGTTTATTATATGGTTTATGTGCCCTTCACACAATTGCAAAAGAAATCGAAAAAAAACTACGATCATAATTTTGGTGTCTAATTTTTTGCAAAAGCATCTTCGCCAAAATTATTGTAGTGTGCTATCATGGTGGTGATGGGATTTGAACTCGGGTCACAACTTTGGGAGATGCGTGCCTTAGCTAAGGCACCCACTTGCTTTTCTTTGAAAGGTTAAGCTACAACATATGTATTATATGCTCACACTAGGATATTGTTTCCAACAACCCCCCCTTCAATGTCACAATGGTGCAAGGTTTAATAACCTACAAAACTTCCTATGACTCTACAAATATATCTCTTAACCAATTTCCACAGAATCTTGAGTTGATTGTGCATGAACCTAGATACTTGAGAAACTGCAAACTGAACGTTTGGACGTGTATTACATAGATATATCAAGCAACCAACTACTTGAATATATAATGTAGCATCACCTGGTTCTGAATCTACTTTTGATTGTAATGACACATTGACATCCATAGGTGTCTGCATACGCTTGGAATCTATCATCTCAAGCCTTTCCAATAATTTCTCAATGTATTTCTATTATGTCATGTAGATACACTCATCTCTGTATATGAACTCAATTCCAAGATAATGATGCAAAATACCTAAGTCATTTACATCAAATATATGCTTAAGTTGTCCTTTAAACAACTCAAGTTCTGAATCTTTGGGACATGTGATAATCATATCACTTTGTAGTGCATCTTGAACACTAGCTGGTTCATTCTCATCTGAAATAAGAGCTAAAATAATATGACTCTCAAAATGTTCAGCATAATTTACCTAATCTATTTGTTGTCTCCTTGTTTGACTTTTGGTTCTACCAGTGTATTCCTTAATACCATTGTCCTTCCAGGTTTGATATAACCATGGTGTTTTCTTGAAAAAGTGGTGGAATCCTTTCTCGTTCTTCAATACCTCTTTCTTTTGGAACTCTAGAAGCTTCCACAACTTCATAAGTCAAAACTTCAAGAGGTATTGATGATGGACTAGGTATTGTTGTAGGTAATGAAATTCTCTCTTCACCTTTATCAAGTGCATCTTTTGTAGGGCTTGAGAAGGTTCGTTACCCCCCCCTTGTATGGCTGAATGTAGGAATCTAAATTCCTTCTAAAAACTGCATAGTCATCTACTTTTATGAATTATGGAATCTCTTCCCTCTTATCATAGACTTTCTACAATATATGCATTGCATGAGAGTAGGATATCACCTATATTTGGGACATGTGAAGCTTTCCTTCAAGACATCCTTCACATGACTCTGCATCATGTGGTGAAGCAAAAGTCGACAAAGTCTCCACCATACCTTGATCTTTGATATGCTTGAGATTTGTGTAACTGATATGAACAAATTTAACATGCCATACCTTCATGTTCTCCTTAGATGTAGAAGACCTAGCAGCATTAGCATGACTTATTTTGGACAATACAAACATGCCACTTCTGTTTTTACCTTGAAGTATACAATGCTCCTCACTAGATGAGCTGACATGAATCTTTCATAAAAATAACTTTATAACCATCTGAAGAAAGTAGATATAGAGAGCAAATTCTTCGTCATTTCTGGTACATAAAGAACATTAGAAATTATGAAATTTCCACGTGCTCTTGACTTTAGGTTCAATTCTCCAAAACTATCACTCTAGCACAATGGCAAGTACCAACATGAGGAGATACACCTCATAAATGTCAATCTGTGGAGATGTGAGGACTGGTATGAAGACCATGAGCAAGTGAAGGCACAAGTGCGTGAGTGAAAGCACAGAAGCATGCACACACACACACACAAGGTAAGAGCAAAGAGTGGAACAATGGAAGGACTTTAATTACAAAAGAACTCTCTTACAAATCTCAAATCTACAACAAGCTAACCCCAAAAATGAGCTCTCTAGCTCTTTTTATAGTTTTTTGAGTGCTTTTGGGCCTGTCCACACCTAGTGTCCGAACTAGTTAAAAATTAGGTTCCAAGGCTTATTTGAGGGCTCAAACGGAGTCTAAAAATTATGAAATTTGGTAGGATGATACTTCTAATACTCCTCAAGCTTGAGGACTCCTCGGCTTTGTTGGAGACTTCTTAATCTCCAAAGGTCTGATCTATACTGATCTAAGAACACTTCTATATCAGTTATGGATCAAAATTTACACAAATATTATCTTCTTTTATCAAAACTTTCACTAACACTTCTCTGAGTAAAGAAATTCCTTCTTCAAAAAGTATGCTTCAGAAATTGACTTCATTTCCTGCACATATCTTCAAATTTCTTCAAACCAATGATGCACATATCTTTAGACTACCTTTGCACAATCATATCAACCATTAGTTTATCAAAAGATTCATTAAAACTTTACTTTGATCTTTAAGATCAAAAGTATATCAGAAACTGTCTTTCTGAACAAGCAACTTTGACATAGGTAATTTCTAAGGTTGATTTCTCACAGCATAGATCCTGTTTTGCTAAATGCTTTTAGCCATAGCTTCCTTACCTTCTAACTTAGATTTTGAATGCTCACTCATAAAAAACTTTACACTCTGCACTGAGATCTAAGCAAAACATTGACACGAAAAAGTGTGCTACTCTGAGAGATCATCTGCAGACTTTACATACACATGTTCCTATTGATCATTGTAGCTCAAGCATAAGCACCACCTCCTTTACTTGTCAATCCACGGAGACGTGAGGACCAGTATGAAGACCACGAGCAAGTGAAGGCACAAGTGCGTGAGTGAAAGAACACAAACATGCACACACATACACACACACACGCACAAGGTAAGATCAAAGAGAGGAACAATGGAAAGCTTCGATTGCCAATGCGTTCTCTTACAAAAGCTCTATCCTCTAACAAGCTAACCTCAAAAATGAGCTCACTAGCTCTTTTTATAGTTTTTTGACTAGTTTTGGCCCTATCCAGACCTAGTGTTTGGCCTAGTTAAAAATTAGGTTCCAAAGCTTATTTGAGGGCTCAAATGAAGTCTAAAAATTATGAAAATTGGTAGGATGATACTTCTAATACTCCTCAAGACCAAGGACTCCTTGGCTTGAACAAAATGGAGTTACAAAAATAGAAAATGGTATTTACAATGGTTTTTAGTGATGAAAATCACTATTGTTGTAGGGGATTCTTCTTAAAATTTGACATACACTTCTTGGAGCTCCTTACTTGCTCCTTCTACTTGTGTGTCCACCTCTTTGATGTGCTCCTGTGCTTTGTCCTTAACCTTCACCTTCAACACTCCCCCCCTCTCGAGTCTATCGTCCCTGATAGACCCTTGTTGTAATGGTTGTTCCATGTAGTGCTTTGAGAGGTAGTGTCTGTTCGGTAGGAACAAGAGCCGTCTTCCTTCCAAATGTGGCAGGGTTGGTTGTCCGATTCTTCATTTGACACTAAAAGCCATTGGAAGTTGTTGTCCCTTGGTATGCGCTCCTTCCTTGGATTCCAGCATGATTGTGTCGTTGTGAGTCGCCATTGATGGCCTCTAGATCTTGTTAAGATGATGTTCATAGTAATCATGCAAAGTACCCATAATGACTGATGGGTAAGTGAGTTCGTGCATGGGTTGAGGAAAGTATGTGCCTCGTGCATGGCCTTGTAAGGTAGCCCTATGCATGATTACTTGGAAAATGCATTGGAAGAAGTATGGTGCAAAAATTGGGAGTCTTGAGCTAAGTGCTCAAGGGTATGCCGACGAAGAGGTTTCCTAATCTATCATGGTGTTTCCAGAGTAAAGTTACTTACCACGGTGAAGGATCGATCGATGTTTATCTCCTTGCGTTGGAGTCACGGCATTTGTGATGGACCGTCAGCTAGTCTTTCATTGTCGATGAATGTCCGTGTGGATGGTTCACTGATGAAATTCTTTGAGTGACTCGTCCTGTCTCCTCTTGTCAAAGCAACATTGACCAAGTACTGAGAATTGAATTTCTTTATATTCCTTGACAAACGACATGGGGTAACTACACCAAGCTTAGTTTCACATATTCGCTTTAGTTCACCATAAGCAGGAGTCTTCTCATCCAGAATACATACAAAGATTTGCAGGGTACCAGAACTACCCCTTGCAGATATCTCCCTGGATGCTCTCTTACATGCAGTAGTTAAGTATCACTTCAAGTTGCGGACCTTCAAGCTCTTCACTCCTCCCATAGTTGTGGGTGCCATGTTCATGCCAAGTTCTTGACCTCTACCAGATAAGGCAGCAATTATATCATCTGCTAGCCGAGACACACTTCTATCCAAACTGATAAATGCCCAGTAATCAACAGTTCCACCTTTAACCAAGCATGACTCATTCATGTTTCATGAGCCAAACCTGGGAACAAGTGCTTCCTCTCCCCTTTTTTTTTTTTTTTTTGGAACAATGTCACCAAACAAGAAGACAGATGTTAGTATCAGAAAAAATGTTGACATATGTCAATGTGCTCTTGTGCATGGGACTCTCCAATGTGTCTATGCACGGCCCTGTAATATGGCCCTATATTAATGCATACTTTGGAAATGCATAACCTGAATGGTGCAAAAGATTGGGTTGTGCAAGGAGCACATGGTTGTCGCTCGTCGAGGCTTTTCGATGTTATTTGCGGATGTTGATGCCATCTATTGTGGAGGTATCCATTGGATCTTGAGATGAAAACTGATCCTTCCGCCTTACAGGGATCCATTTGAGAATGATCTGCGACTGTGTAGTGAGCATCTTCGGCATATTCATCCTTGGCTGGTTTCTTGACTGTTGTGTCCCTTGTGGTTGGAGCGTTGTTCTTGTAGGGGCCGCTGATGCTTTGGCTTCCAAACCCATATCCTTGATGATTGTTTTCTGACTCTTGTTGAAGAGGTGAGTTGGTTTACTGCTGGTCTTGGTGTTGGGTTCAGACCCTTTGCTCGCTTTGGCTTCTTTGTTGAGACTTTTCTCACGTGGGAGAGCATAGGTTGTTGTGTATATAGTAGCTTCTTGGGTACCCATATTTGTAATTGTCCGTGTTGAGCTTCAGCTAATTTCTTAGGCATCCAAACTTGTCGGATACCTGGTGGTTGAGCTTGTCCAAGCTCCTTCCTTCGTCTTCTAGCCTGGTTGGCTTGCTTGGATGGGATTTGTGGGGGCAAGGTTGGTGGTTGCTCTCCTTTGCGTACCCAGATTTGCTTCATGCTCGGAATTGCTTTCTTGTTGAATGGTGTCTTTCTATTTGATGTAGCAGTTGTCGTGAACGGTTGTGTTTGCCTGTGTTGTGGAACTACTGTGGCTACTTGATTCTTTGGAGAAGAAGAAAGATCCACCCGCCTTCGAACCTGTTCTTCCACGATTGACTCCTTCTGCATTATAGATCTTTTGACACATACAACATCTTCTTCCATATGATTAGTCTTAGAAGAACTAAGAGAGTGTGTGGTGCCATGATCTGGGAGCATGCAGTTCTCTAATGCTACGGTAATGCATTGTTCATGTACCCAAACTTGAAGAATTTGACTTCTTAGGTTTAAGTTAACTGCATGGTCATAGATCCAATCTTGACCCAAGACAAGTGGTTCTGTAAGGTTCTCATCTTGACACACTAGCACTTTGACTTTCATTGGAACATCTTGAAGGTAGATGGGAAGTTCCACCTTGCCCAAACAAGGGGTTTCCACACCTCCCAATCCTATGAGATAAGCTTCTATGGGATTGATGTTCAACTGCAAGTCTTGGCACTAGGATAGTCTAACTGCACTACTTGCTACACCTGAATCAATCAATGTTTTCACAGCCCTTGCACCCTTTCCTTGTCCTATCTCTATGGCCACAAAGGGACCTCGGTCAATGACTTGAGAAGTAATTATGCCTGATTTTTGGCACATATCCATGTGATATTTTGGGGCTTTTGAGTTGACATCTAGGCCTAGTCGCCTTAACTTATTTCGCCTAATACGCTCTCTGGCCTCTGCCTGTGCTTCTTCCCTCACCCTTAACTCCTCTTCTTTTCGCTTCTTAGCAGTGTTGAGTCTCGTAAGCATATCCTCTGTAAGAGGTTCTTGGTATAACTTGACTCTACATCCACTAATATAGTTTGGCAAGATATCTCCTTCTAAAGTGGCCAACTAAACTGCACCGCTAGTGGAAATTCTATTAATGATCATGGGTCCGTATCCTCTTTTTCCCAACTTACGGGCATGTTGCTTTAGCGTATAAACCAGCACTAGGTCCCCCTCTTTCAATCCTTTATCTTTGATGTGTGCATCAAAGTATGCCTTTTGTCTTTTCTTTGCAGCATAGATGCCTGTCGCCGCGCGTAGCCTCGTCTCACCTAAGCGGTCTAGATCAAAGATCCTAGAGGACAATTCATGTCCATTCCACTCATGATCTTCTGCTACCTTTAATGCTGGGATTAGGAAATCTAATGGTAGCACAGCATTCTGTTCAAAGACCATCTGAAATGGGGTGGCATTGAGTACCGTTTTATAGGCAACTCGATAAGCCCACACAACATGATGAAGTTGTTTGTCCCAATCAGAGCGTTTATTATTACTAGTTTTGTTAATACATTACATAGGATCTTGTTTGTGCTCTCAGCTTGTCCATTAGCTCGTGGATGATAGGGGGTTGACTTCTTATGTATCACCAAGAATTCTTGGAGAAGATTTTCAATGTCTTCATTCAGGAAGTGTGTGCCTCTATCGCTCACTAACTCTACTGGTAGTCCATATCTTGTGAACACATTCTCAAATAAGAACTTAGTTGTTGTTAGAGCATCATTCTTTGTTGTGGCTTTTACTTCCACCCACTTGGTAAGGTAATCTGTGGCTACAATGATGTACTCTGCATGGGAGTTTCTAGCTGGGGGGTTAATAGGACCTACAAAGTCTATTCCCCACTTTGAGAATGCACGTCCTCCCATCATGGGCCTCAAAGGCATCTCGTCTTTTTTGATAGGATATTGTGCACGTTGGCATGTGTCACATTTCTTCACATAGGTATGAGCATCCATATGGAGAGTGGGCCACCAAAGTCCTGAGAATAGAATGGTCTTGATCACTCGGTCAGGACCAAAATGTCCACCTGCAACACCACTGTGTGCAGTCTCTAAGACCTTTAAATAGTCTGATTCATGAACGCACAGTCTTAAGTAACCATCTTTGCCTCTTTGGTATAGGTTGTCTCCTACTAAGGCGTAGCCTTGAGCCTCTTGCTCCATGCTTCGTCTTCTTGCTAGGCTAGCCTCTTTGGGTAATCTTCCCGACCTCATAAACTCTACCAATGGAGTACTCCAATCTGGAATTAATGACACTTGATAAAGGGTTGCATGCTCCACTGGGGGTTTTTCCTGGCACACAGGACAATTCTTAATCCACTCATGAATTTCTTTGTCCATGCTAGGCCAATACACTCCTAAACGTTTTAGATTCTGCAATGTTCGTTGTTTAGAATAGTGATTTCTTAGAAATCCTTCATGGGCTTGTTGCAACCAGCTAGTATGTTCATCATCCCCGACACAACAAGCGAGTACACCCTCCGTATCTTGTTTGTACATGCTTCCTGCCAATATGTGATATTTTTGTGATTTTACAATTTCTTCTTGTGAGGTTTTCACATTCTTATTTGCGGGTCCGAAGGTGAGGACTGGTACCAACTTATTTGCCCATTTAGGAACAACTTCTAAATTGAACAGATAAGCATCAGGTAATTCATCAGACACTCCTTGCGGTGAATCTCCTGAAGTGATGTGAGAAAGGTGATCTGCCCGAAGGTGGGTTCTACCTTTCTTGACAACAACTTCAAAGTCATATTCCATTAGTAAGAGGAACCATCTTATATTCATCATTCCACTCAAAATTAGACAACAAGGCATAAAGGGGTCTAGCTATGATCGCATACATGTGGATAAACCTACGGTAATATCCACAATGGCCCATAAAGGCTTGTACCTCCTTAACATTCCTTGGCCTTGGCAGCTCCGCTATGGCCCGTACCTTATCTTCATCTGTTGAGATTCCATTCTTAGAAACAATGTGACCTAAGATTTTACCTTGATGCACCATGAACACACACTTTTCTGGGTTCAGACACACTCGATATTCTCTACACTTGTTGAAGATTTGTCTAAGATCAGGGATGTGGTATCTTCTTTCTTGGGAATGGGCACATAAATCGTCCACATATACTTCTAAGCTCTTTCGCAAGAACTCTTTGAAGACCTGACACATGAGCCTTTGGAATGTTGCAGGTGCATTGGTGAGCCCAAATGGCATCACACGAAATGCAAAGATCCCCCACTCTATGGCAAAAGCTGTTTTGTGTTGATCTTCTGGGGCAATGGCTACTTGATTGTAACCTGAAAATCGATCAAGGAAGCTATAAACTTCCTTTCCTACAACACGCTCCAATAGGTGTTCCGTGATTGGAAGTGAATAACTATCTCTGATCGTAGCGGCATTAACTTTTTTAAGGTTAATACACACTCGCAACTTCCCATTCTTCTTGGGTACCACTACAATGGGGGACACCCATTCATTATGCTCAATCTCATAGATGAATCCAGCTTCAATCAGCCTATCAATTTCTTCTTTTATTTTGGCTGCATATGTATCATTATATGTGTAGGGCTTCTGTTTGGTGGGCTTAGCATCAGCAATCATGGGGATAGTATGAAATGAGGATTCGAAATGAGATTTCCAACGAGCTATAGAGCTCAAAAAATGGACTTTGGATGAAAAAGTTATGTCAAATCAGGCTCCTGGGGGTCAAAACAGGCAAACAAGACCTTTTGGAAAAAATTGCGATTTTGTGAAATCAAGAGAATCGCGATTTTGTGAACTTCAATAGAATCACGATGCTGTAAATCTCCAGAGAATCGTGATGCTATGCAATCAGAGAATCGCGATGCTGAGAAACCAAGAGAATCGCGATCCTGAGAAACCAAGAGAATCGCGATCCTATGAAACCAAGAGAATCGCGATTGTGTGAAATCAGAGAATCGCGATTGTGTACCTTGAGAATCGTGTTTTCACAAAATCATGTTTTTGGCTGAAAATCGTAATTTGTGAGAATCGCGATTTTGAGAGAGAATCGTGTTTTTGAGAATCGCGATTTTGCGCAAAGGATCATGTTTTTGAAAATCACGATTGCCAACAAAGAATCGTGTTTTCACAAAATCGTGTTTTTGTTGGAAATTGTGATTTGTGAGAATCGCGATTTTGAGTAGAGAATCGTGTTGTTGAGAATCGCGATTTTGAGCAGAGAGTGGTGTTTTTGAGAATCGCGATTTTGAGCAGAGAATCGTGTTTTTGAGAATCATGATTTTGAGCAGAGAATCGTGTTTTCATAGAATCGTCTTTTCACAGAATCATGTTTTTGGCTGAAAATCGTGATTTGTGAGAATCGCGATTTTGAGCAGAGGATCGTGTTTTGGAAAATCGCGATTGCCAACAGAGAATCATGTTTTCACAGAATCGTGTTTTCACAGAATTGTCTTTTCACAGAATCGTGTTTTTGGCTCAAAATTGTGATTTGTGAGAATCGCGATTTTGAGCACCACCACAGAATCGCGATTCTGAGAATGATCTCAGAATCGTGTTTTTGAAAACTTAGAGAATCGTGATTCTGAGCACAAGTAGAGAATCGCGATTCTGAGAATGACCTCAGAATCGTGTTTCCTTCAGAGGGCTTTTAGGCGGGAAACAGAGAATCGTGATTTTAAAAAAATTTTGAATTTTTCACAGAATCGCGATTTTCATCACAGAATCGTGTTTTTTGGTGGGAAATTCAAATTTTTGAGCGCCGAGCAATGGCGAGCTCCGTATGTGCAGAAAATCATGAAAAAACACAAGCACTTACACTCTCTTACACTTCCTAACTCCTTCCCACACAATGATGCATGAAAGATGGTATGAAAATGGTGAAAATGCACTAAAAAATGAGAAATTTCTATGAAGAAGAAGATAAAAGAAGATGGAGATGGTGATGATGATGAAGATGAAGAAGAAAAATCAGAAAATGAACAAAAATGACAGTTTCTTTATCTTCCAACGTCGCAAATCTACGATCTTACCATCACAACGCTCGTCCTCGAAGCTCGTTCCCCGGCAACAGCGCCAAAAATTTGGTGTAGCTCAAGCGTAAGCACCACCTCCTTTACTTGTCAATCCGCGAAGACGTGAGGACCGGTATGAAGACCGCGAGCAAGTGAAGGCACAAGTGCGTGAGTGAAAGCACACAAACATGCACACACATACACACACGCGCACAAGGTAAGATCAAAGAGAGGAACAATGGAAAGCTTCGATTGCCAATGCGTTCTCTTACAAAAGCTCTATTCTCTAACAAGCTAACCTCAAAAATGAGCTCTCTAGCTCTTTTTATAGTTTTTTGACTAGTTTTGGCCCTGTCCAGACCTAGTGTCCGGCCTAGTTAAAAATTAGGTTCTAGGGCTTATTTGAGGGTTCAAACGAAGTCTAAACATTATGAAAATTGGTAGGATGATACTTCTAATACTCCTCAAGCTGAAGGACTCCTTGGCTTGAACAAAATGGAGTTACAAAAATAGAAAATGGTATTTATAATGGTTTTTAGTGATGAAAATCACTATTGTTGTAGGGGATTCTTCTGAAAATTTGACATACACTTCTTGGAGCTCCTTACTTGCTCCTTCTACTTGTGTGTCCACCTCTTTGATGTGCTCATGTGCTTTGTCCTTGACCTTCAGCTTCAACAATCATACTCACAATAGAAGAAGCATTAGACCATGAAACTTTGAACATAGCTCCATTAGCTTCTAGATTAGATGTGTACAAAAGGATTTCTGATCCACATGATCAGCCTGAGAGAAATCTACGAAATACTCGTCGCTACTTTCTGAAGATGACTCTCTTCACATCTATCTCTATCACACTTGTCTTCTAATGAATCTCTATTGTATTTCTTTACATCATTGACTTATATACATATGGTTCCAGACTTATCCCGCGTCAATTACATTACTCCTTATCATCCTAAGGATTATCTATACTCATATTACAAGAATTTCCAATTATAATGTACATATGTATACAAACTTCACTTCTAAGATCTCTTCACTTTCTCAAGTGACTTCTTGAACTTCAATCTGATCTTTGACATGCTTCAAGCTCTTTGGAATCATCAATTTGTGATTGCTTTGTTTCAACAACTCCCGCTCATTCTCTAATTGTGATTATTCGTTCTTCTTCACTCCTGCCATCTCCTTGAATCTTTGTAGCTTAGGTCCATCCAAGCTTTTTGTTAACATATCTGCAACTTGTTCTTTTTTTGGAGTATACATCACTTCAATCTCTTTATCAAGTACCTTTTCTCTCAAGAAATGATACTGAATCTCTATATGCTTAGTCCTGGCATGGAAAATAGGGTTAGCTTCCAAATACAATGAACTCATATTGTCTCCAAAAATAATTGGAGTACTCTGATCAGTTCCAAAACTCTTCAATAAGTTCTTTAACCATATCACTTCTTTTGCAGCCTCTACCATTCCTTTATACTTAGCTTCTGTAGATGACAAAGCAACTGTATGTTGCTTCTTTGAGCACCAAGAAACTAGTTTATCTCCAATATAACAGAGATATCCATGAGTAGACCTTCTATCATCTGAATCACCTGCCCAATCTGCATCACTAAACACTTTGACTCTTGTATCAGAAGTAAATCCATAATACAGACCTTCACTTAGGGTTCCTTTGATATATCTGAGTACCCTTTGAGCTGCAATCCAATGAGTCTTCTTTGGACAATGCATGAATTGTGATAACACACCTACTGCATATGATAGATCTAGCCTTGTCAAGGTAGCATAGATTAAACTACCTACCAAACTCTGATATTTCTTCATGTCATTAAATTCTTCACCTCCATAGCTACTCAATTTATGATTTACCTCCAATGGTGTGCTTGAAGACTTACAATCCTCCACGTTGAACTTGACCAGAAGATTCTTCAAGTATCTCTCTTGTGTAACATATACTCCATGTTGAGTTATACAATCTGCATTCCTAAGAAATAAGATAAGTTTCCCAAATCACTTATCTTAAACTCCTTCTCTATTTGTTTCTTAAGCTCATTGATTCCTTGAGCATCTGTACCTATGACAATAATATCATCAACATAAATACACATGTATATGCATCCATTTTCACTTGCCTTCACTAGCAAGCTACTATCTGCCTTTGATGCTTGAAATCCACATTCATTCAAGAACTTAACAAGCCTGTAATTCCATGCTCTTGGGGCTTGCTTCAGGCCATACAAAGCTCTCTTGAGCTTACACACATAATCTGACCCAATTGAATCCATGAACCCTTCTGGTTGCTCCATGTATACTTCATCTGCAATGTATCCATTCAGGAATGCATTCTTCACATCTAATTGTGATAACTTCCATCCTTTACAAGCAGCAATAGCAATCAATGATCTAATTGTAGAAATCTTAGCAACAGGACTAAAGGTTTCATCATAATCTACCCCATAGGTTTGGGCATAACCTTTAACCACAAGTCTAGCCTTGTATCTATACACTTTACCATCTGCAAACCTTTTTGTTTTATACACCCACTTACATTTAATGACTTTCTGATTCTTTGGTCTTGGCACCAACTCCCATGTTTCATTTTCAAGTAGTGTATCATACTCTTCTTGCATTGCCTTCTCCCAATTCTGTTTACCTTTAGCTTCTTCAAATGTGATTGGATCCTCTTCTGTCTTCACCATGTAAGCATAATCTTTTGTTGTTAAGAAAGATGTATCATAGCTATACGTGATAGGCTCTTTTCTTTCCCTTGAGGATCTTCTGACCTCTGCACTTCTTGAAGTCTCAGCCACATTTGATTCTGGATCAAATCTAGGCCCATCTTCAACATTATCGTGCAATTTGTTTTTATAATCAACATCATCAATATCTTCTTCATACACACTTACTTTTGTCTTCCCTTTCCTTTGTATTTCTTCAACACCTGCATAATCATTTGTTGACCCTGTATACCATGTGCTTTGCTCATCAAATGTAACATCTTTGGTAACAAGAAATTTCTTTCTGGATGGACTCCACAATCTGTAACCCATCTATCTATCATCATACCCAATAAACACATACTTCTCTGCTTTGGGTTCTAGCTTATGTCTCAATTGTGAAGCAACATAAGCATATGCTAAACATCCAAATACCTTACAATGATCAAGAGTAGGTTTCTTACCCCACCATGCTTCATAAGGAGTTCTTCCATCCAAAGCTTTACAAGGTAACATATTCACAAGATATGTTGCAGTGTTGATAGCTTCTGCCCATAAGTAGTTTGGACAATTCTTTTCCTTCATCATTGCTCTTGCAAACTCTACAAGAGTTCTATTTCTTCTTTTTGCAATTCCATTCTATTGAGGAGAGTACCTGCAAGTTACTTCTCTCTTTATACCTGCATTCCACAAATAATCATCAAACTCTTTAGAGAAATACTCTCCCCCTCCATCTGATCTCAACCTCTTGAGCTTTTGTCCTGTAATCCTTTCTGCATAAGCATGATAGTGCTTGAATGTCTTGAAGACTTCTGATTTGTCCTTGATTACATATAAAGTAATCCATCTGGTTGCATCATCAACTAACAACACCTAATATCTGGATCCATTTATGCTATAGTCCCTTAAAGGACCCCACACATCTGTATGAATCAATTCAAGCATATTTGAATACTTGTACCCTGATTTATTGTATGAACTTTTGTGTGCTTTACCTAATTGACAAGCTTCACACTTGTACACCATGTGTTGCCCTTCAACTTTTGGCAAACCAAGCACCACATCATTCCTTCACATTTCCTTTATGGCTCTCTCATTGAAATGACCTAGCCTTTTATGCCATAGGTCTAACTCAGACATCTTTTGACTTCCATAAGTAAATAGAGCATGTCCCACATTACCTTGGACTTTGAGAGTAAACAACCTTCCTTCCTTTTTACCTGCAATAATGTTTTTATATCCCTGATTTGGATCTTGCACATAGACACCATCATTTGTGAATCTGACTTCATATCCCTTCTCCACAATTTGCCCTACACTTATCAAGTTTTTAGGAATAGTAGGAACATAAAGTACCTTGCTCAAGAGTGTACTTCCACTCTTTGTCTTCACTGATCCAATGCTTTCCACCTTATGCTTGGTGTTGTCACCTGTTTGAACTGTATGTCCATTCACCTTTGCTTCCGTATCAGTCATCAGTGATATATTGCCACTCAGATGATTGCTACATCCTGAGTCAATATAAAACACCCTTTGATCTTCTCCTACTGATTCATGAGTTGCATTCAAGATGAGAGTCATATCATCCTTCTGATCTGATGCATAATTATAATAATTGTTGTTGTAGGACTAAGATTGAAAACTTCTTCCACCTCCTCTAGCATATAATGTCCTACCACCTCTTCCTCTGAATTTACCTCTTTGGTTTCTGCCTCCTCTACCTCTTTGATTAAAACTCTGATTATTGCTTCCACCATTTTGATTGTTATACCAACAATCATTTGCCAAATGATTGGTTCTGCCACAAATCCAACAAGCTTTAGTATTATCTTTGTTCTTACCTCCTCTTCCTTTACCTCTAAAGTTCATCTTTCCTTTTGTAAAGTTAGCTTGACTTGAAGTTCCTTCATCATCAGTTGACTGCTTCCCTTTGCCATTCTTTTTCTTGTCCTTGGAGTAAATAGCTTGGCTTGCACTCCTATCATTGTCTCCGTTAATGTCCTACTCAAAAGTTAGCATGTGTCCTAGCAATTGATTAAGATCAAGAGTAAAGTGATCTAGTGACAATTCTATGGACAATATGAAAGGCTTCCACTTCTCATCTCCTCTCAGACCTATAAGTATTTGCCTTACCAACTTATCCTCTTCAATGTCTTCATCTACTGCTCCCAAGCTATCTGCAATATCCTTCATTCTTGCCACATAATCAGAAATTGATTGTGATCTCTTCTTCTTGAAAGTTGTGAATTCTGCCCATAATGAGGACTTCCTAGACTTGGTTGAGTTTTGGAAACGCTCTTCCAAAGCATTCCACACATCTATTGCAGTTTCTAATCCTCTGATGTGAGGTAGAAGATAATCATTTACAGCCATGTAAATGATGCTCCTAGCTTGAGCATCCTTTCTCATCCAATTCTTCAAACCTGCAAGTTCTTCCCTAGTTGGAACACTAGGATCTTCAAACTCAGGCTTTTCTTCTTCTCCTGTAATGAATGCCATCAAATCTTTGCTCATGAGGTGTGCCTCCATCCTCATGGACCAAGCTTATAGTTCTCCCTATCTAGCTTATCAATCTGCAAGCTTTCTCCCATCTTTGATCTTCTGTGTCTGCAATTACTATGATTTATGATAATAAAGTGTACCTTCGATATGAAGCTTCAATCATTCTTGATCCTTTGAACTCGTACTTGATTCTCCTTCAGGTTTTCTTTCAAACTTTGATCCTATGCTCCTTTAATTTGAAAGAACTTCAATGTCTGCAACAATTGAGACTTCCAATGCTCTTTATTTCACTTGTATTGCACCTTCAGCTCTAATACCACTGTTGGAGACTTCTTAATCTCCAAAGGTCTGATCTATACTGATCTAAGAACACTTCTATATCAGTTATGGATCAAACTTTACACAAACATTATCTTCTTTTATCAAAACTTTCACTAACACTTCTCTAAGTAAAGAAATTCCTTCTTCAGAAAGTCTGCTTCAGAAATTGACTTCATTTCATGCACATATCTTCAAATTTCTTCAAACCAATGATGCACATATCTTCAGAATACCTTTGCGCAATCATATCAACCATTAGTTTATCAAAAGAATCATTAAAACTTTACTTTGATCCTTAAGATCAAAAGTATATCAGAAACTATCTTTTTGAACAAGCAACTTTGACATAGGTAACTTCTAAGGTTGATTTCTCACAGCACAGATCCCATTTTGCTAAATGCTTTTAGCCATAGCTTCCTTACCTTCTAACTTAGATTTTGAATGCTCATTGATCAAAAACTTTACACTGTGCACTGCGATCTAAGTAAAACATTGACACAAAAAAGTGTCCTACTCTGAGAGATCATATGCAAACTTTACATACACATGTTCCTATTGATCATACTCACAACAAAAGAAGAATTAGACCATGAAACTTTGAACATAGCTCCATTAGCTTCTAAATTAGATGCGTACAAATGGATTTCTGATCCACATGATCAGACTGAGAGAAATCTATGAAATACTCGTCGGTATTTTCTGAAGATGACTCTCTTCACATCTATCTCTATGACACTTGTCTTCTAATGAATCTCTATTGTATTTCTTTACATCATTGACTTATATACATATGGTTCTAGACTTATCCCGTGTCTATTACATTACTCCTTATCATCCTAAGGATTATCTATACTCATATTACAAGAATTTTCAACTGTAATGTACATATGTATACAAACTTCACTTCTGAGATCTCTTCACTTTCTCAAGTGACTTCTTGAACTTCAATCTCATCTTTGACATGCTTCAAGCTCTTTGGAATCATCAATTTGTGATTGCTTTGTTTCAACGGGCTTGAAAAAAATGGAGCTGCAGAAATGGAAAATGGTATCTACAATGGTTTTTAGTGTTAAAAATCACTATTTTTATAGGGGTTCCTTCTGAAAATTTGACATGTGCCTCTTGGAGCCCCCTCCATGCTCCTTCTTCTTGTGTATCCACTTCCTCAATGTGCTTCCATGCTTGTGCTCGACCATAAGTGTCAACAATCCCCCCCTCTTGAGTCTATTGTCCCTGACAGACCCTTATTGGAGTGGTTGTTCCATGTAGTACTTTGAGAGGTAGCATCCTTCATGTATCAACAGGAGTGGTCCATCTTCCCAATGTAGCTTGGGCGGTTGTCTGGTTCTTTGGTTTTCCACTTCTAGCCTATGCCAAAGTTGTTCCCAATGTATGTACTTCTTCCTTGGATTTGAGCTAGATGGTATATTTTTGTGCTTTCTAGGATTGTTAGTTGCTCAAAAGAGGTTGTCAATGTTGATCTTGAGCAACTAGCTACTGTGAATTGCTTCACGGGTACTGATGTTGTACCCTGGATGTCCTTGGATCTTTGAAACATGAGTTTCATAGTATGAGGCCAAGTACTTGTGACCCATAATGATTGGTGGGTAAGTGCATTAGTGCATGGGTTGAAAAAAATATGTGCTTTGTGCATGGCCTTGGAATGTGGCCCTATGCATGCGTACTTGGGGAATGCATTGGAAGAAGTATGGTGCAAGAATTTGGGTCTTGCACAAAGTGCCCAAGGGTATGCTGACAAACAGGTTTCCTCATTTATCATGGTTAGAGTGTTGTTGAAGTAGGCCATTCTTACCATGGTCAAAGGTCCTTTGATATTCATCTCTTTGTGTTGTGCTCCAGCATGGTGATTGACCATCGGCTTGTCTTCCGTTGCTGATGGATGTCCTTATCAATGGTTCGCATTGGAGATTCTTCAAGCGCATAATCCTGTTCTTTCTCTTTTTCTTTTCTTTTTTCTCTTCCCCCTTTTTTTTTGAACAATGTCACAAAACAATAAGAAAGATGTTAGCATCAAAAATATTTTACATATGTCCAATGTGCCACATGTGCGTGGAATTCTCAATTGTGTCTATGCATGGCCATGTAATGTGGCCCTATATTGATGCATAATTTGGAAGTGCATGACCTGAATGGTGCAAAAGACAAGGTTATGCCAAAGGCACATGGTTGTTGCATGTTGAGGCTTTCAATGTTGCTGGTGGATGTTGATGTGGTCTTTGTTGGAGGTAGCAAGTGGATCTTGAAATGATGTGATCAGTCGATGGTGAAATGACAACTGACCATTCCTCCCTTTAGGGATCCATTTGAAAATAGTGTTTGGCTGCATAGAGATCAACCTTGGCTTCTTCATTTTTGGATGGTTGCTTGAATTTTTTATCCCTCGTGGTTGGATCTTTGGTTTTGTGGGTGCTACCAATGCTTTTGGCTTCCAAACCCATATCCTTGTTGCTTGCCTTCTTCCTATTGCGGAAGAGTTGACTCTATCTTCTTTTGGTCTCTATGCTTGGTTCTTATCCTTCTCTCTCCTTGGCATCTTTTTTGAGACCTTTCGCATGGTGGGGATCCTAGGCCTTTGTGCATGTAAGAGTTCTTTAGGAACCCATATGTGTAATTTCCCTTGTTGAGTTGTAGCTAATTTCTTAGGCACCCAAATTTGTCAGAGACCTTCTTCTTGAGCTGGTCCTGGTTGCTTGGCTCTAGTCTCCACATGATTGGCTTGCTTGCATGGGAATGGTGTTGGCAAGGCTGGTGGTTGCTCTCCTTTTCGTACCAAGATCTCCTTCATGCCTGGAACTACTTGCTTCTTAAATGCTCTTTGTCTATTCGATATAGCAATGGTCTTATTCTGTTTTTCTTGCCTCTTTGGTTGAATCGTTGTTATCACCTTATTCTTTGAAGAAGAAGAGAGGTCTGCTCGCCTTTGAGATGTTCTTCCATGATTGAGTTCTTCTAGATCATAGAGCTTGTGACACATACAACATCTTTTTCGTGAAGATTAGGCTTAAAAGAACTAAGTGAATGGGTGATGCCATGATTTATGAGCATGCAGTTCTCTAATTCTAAGGTCATGCATTGTTCATGTACCCAAATGTGAAGAAGTTGACTTCGTAGGTTCAAGTGAACTGTATTGTCATAGATCCAATCTTGACCCAAGACAAGTGGTTCCGTAAGGTCCTCATGTTCACACACTAGCATTTTCACCATCATTTGGACATCATGAAGGTAGATGGGAAGCTCCACCTCGCCCAAACAAGGGTTTTCTACACCTCCCAAACCTATGAGATAAGCTTCTATGGGATTGATGTTCAATTGCAGGTCTTGGTAGTATGAAAGTCTAATTGCATTGGTTGTTGCACCTGAGTCAATCAATGCTCTCATAATCCTTACATTCTTTCCTTGTCCTACCTCTATGGTCACAAAGGGACGTCGATCAATTATTCGAGAAGCAAGTGCACTCGATGTTTGGCACATGGCCATGTGATGTTGTGGGGCTTCAGGATTGACATCTAGGCCTAGTCACCTTAACTTATTTCATATAATGTGCTCTCTAGCCTCTACCTGTGCTTCTTCTCTAACCCTTAACTCTTCTTCTTTTCGCTTCTTGGAAGGGTCGAGTCTCCTTATCATATCCTCTGTAAGAGGTTCTTGATATAGCTTGACTCTACATCCACTTATATAGTTTGGCAAGATATCACCTTCTAGAGTGGCCAATTGAACTCCATTGCTAGTGGAAATTCTATTAATGATCATGGGTCCATATCCTCGCTTTTCCAATTTACGAGCATGTTGCCTTAGTGTATAAATCAGCACTAGGTCTCCTTCTTTCAATCCTTTGTCCTTGATATGTGCATCAAAGTATGCCTTTTGTCTTTTCTTTGCAGCATAGATGTCTGCTGCCGCTCATAGCCTAGTCTCACCTAAGCATTCTAGATCAAAGATCCTGGAGGACAACTCGTGTCCATTCCACTCGTGCCCTTGTGATACTTTTAAAAATGGAATGGGAAGTCCAATGATAGCACAACATTCTAACTCAAGACCACCTGAAATGGGGTGGCATTGAGTACCATTTTGTAGGCAACTTGATAAGCCCAAACAGCATGATGAAGTTGTTTGTCCCAATCAGAGCGTTTATTGTTTACAAGTTTCGTCAACACATTACATAGGATCTTATTTGTGCTCTCGGCTTGTCTATTAGTTTGTGGATGATAGGGGACAGATTTCTTATATATCAGCAAGAATTCTTGGAGAAGATTTTCAATGACTTCATTCAAGAAGTGTGTACCTCTATCACTTACTAACTCTATTGGTAATCCGTACCTTGTGAACACATTCTCAAATAAGAACTTAGCCGTCATTTGAGCATCATTCTTTGTAGTGGATTTGACTTTTGCCCACTTTGTAAGGTAATCTGTGGTGACAATGATGTAATCTACATGGGAGCTTCTAGCTAGGGGGTTAATAGGACCTACAAAGTCTATACCCCACTTTGAGAATGCGCATCCTCCCATCATTGGTCTCAAAGGCATCTCATCTTTTCTGATCAAATATTGTGCACGTTGGCATGTATCACATTTCTTCACATAGGTATGTGCATCCATATGAAGAGTGGGTCACCAAAGTCCTAAAAATAGGATAGTCTTAATTACTCGATCAGGGCCAAAGTGTCCACCTGCAACACCACTATGCACAGTTTCTAAGATTTTCAAATAGTTTGATTCATGAATGCACAATCTTAAGTAACCGTCTTTGCCTCTTCAATATAGGTTGTCTCCTACTAAGGCATAGTCCTAAGCCTCTTGCTCCATTCTTCGTTTTCTTGCTAGACTAGCCTCACTGGGTAGTGTTCCCGATCTCATAAATTCTACCAATGGAGCGCTCCATTCTAGAATTAACAACACATGATAAAGAGTAGCATGCTCCCCTGGGGGTCTCTCTTGGCACATTGGACAATTCTTAATCCACTCATGTATTTCTCTATCCATACTAGGCCAATACACTCCTAAACATTTTAGATTTTGCAACGTTCGTTGTTTAGAATAGTGATTTCCTAGCAATCCTTCATGGGCTTGTTGCAACCAACTATTATGTTCATCATCCTCAACACAACAAGCTGGTACATGCTCCCTCATGCTCCCTACCAATATTTTATATTTCTGTGATCTTACAATTTCTTCTTTGTTTGTTTTCACATTCTTATTTGGGGGTCCGAAGGTTAGGACTAGTACCAATTTATTTGCCCATTTAGGAACAACTTCTAAATTGAACAGATAAGCATCAGGTAGTTCATCAGACACTCCTTGTGGTGAGTCTCTTGAAGTGATGCGAGAAAGGTGATCTACCCTAAGGTGGGTCCTACTTTTCCTAACAACAACTTCAAAATTGTATTCCATTAGTAAGAGGAACCATCTTACTAAGTGTCCTATATTGCAAGGCTTATTCACCAAATATAATAAAGCTTGATGATCAGTGAAAAACTTGAACTTCTTGGCCAATAGATAGTGTCTAAACTTCTTCACGGCATATACCATGCCTAAGCCTTATCTTTTAGTTGTTGTATAATTTTGTTCAATAGCATTCAACTGCCTGCTAGCATATGGTATAGGAAAATCTAGATTTCCTTCACGTATGGGTTGTGCTAGCACACATCCTATTGCATGATTGGATGCATCCACATGGACATGGAATGGATTATTCCAATCAAGAGTTTATTGGTGTTATGCACAAACGTCTCTTCAGCTCATTAAAAGATTTTTTGCATTCGTCGTTCCACTCAAAATTTGTTAACAAGGCATAAAGAGCCTTAGCTATGATTGCATACATGTGGATAAACCTACGGTAATGTCCACAATGTCCCATAAAGGCTTGTACCTCTTTAACATTCATTGGCCTCGATAACTCAGCAATGGCTCTTATTTTGTCTTCATCTATTGATATTTTGTTCTTAGAAACAATATGGCCTAAGATTTTACCTTGTCGTACCATGAACACACACTTTTCTGGGTTCAAACAAACTCGATATTCTCTACACTTGTTGAAGATCTATCTGAGCTCAGGGATGTGGTATCTTCTTTCTTGGGAATGAGCACATAAATCACCCACATATACTTCTAAACTCTTTCGCAAGAGCTCTTTGAAGACATGACACATGAGCCTTTGGAATGTTTCAGGTGCATTGGTGAGCCCAAATGGCATCACATGAAATGCAAAGATTCCCCATTCTGTGGCAAAGGCTGTTTTGTGTTGATCTTCTGGGGCAATAGCTACTTGGTTGTAACCTGAAAATCCATCAAGGAAGCCACAGACTTCCTTGCTTGCAACTCGTTCCAATAAATGTTCAATGATTGGAAGCAGATAACTATCTCTGATTGTAGCAGCATTAACTTTTTTAAGGTTAATACACACTCGCAACTTTTCGTTCTTCTTGGGCACCACTACAATGGGTTACACCCATTCGGTATGCTCAATCTCATAGATAAATCTACCTTCAATTAGTCTATCAATTTCTTCTTTTATTTTGGCAACATAAGTGTCATTATATGTGTAGGGCTTTTGTTTGGTGGGCTTGGCATCTGCTATCATGGGGATCGTATGAGAGCATATTTTTTGACCTACTCCTTCAAGTCTCTATAGTGCCATGCAAACACGTCCCTATATTCCCTTAATAAAGCTGCAAGCTCTATTTCTTCTTCTACAGTTAGGTCATCTCCTATGTACGTACATCACTCTTTGTTCCCATCAATGGTTACAACAATTTTCTTGGTCTTTTCTTTATTATCATATGCTTCTCATGTGATGGCCTCTCTCTTGGGCATTCGTACTAAAATTTTCCGGTCTTCAACTTCATATTATTGAAATTCTCTAGTACTTCGAACAATGATTCCTCCTCTGCTTGTTTCAATGCTTTTCGTTTCTTTTTCTTTTGACAACCTTCACTTCCATCCTTTCAATTTACAGTTTTAATGCTTGTGAGAGGTTCTTCTTCCTTTTGGGTAAATACTCCTATGTATTTTAGATAGTGCTCCTCTGAATTAAGCAAATATCCATCACAATGGACTCTAGATCATCATCGTTCTCTTCTTCTCCTATGACATCACTAGGGTCACATTCTTTTAGCAAGGGTTGACACATGAACACTGAAATATCATAACCCTCTTCATCACAATGAGGTGTCCATTGTTCTTCATTGACAACAATGTCCATGGTGGCTAAGATTGTTGCCCAACCATGAGGCTCGAATTCCTCATCTGGAAAGATCATCGGTGTATAGGCTGGGTCTTTAACTTGTCTTTCTCCTTGAGAAGTTCCTTCTTCTCTCGCGTTTAGGCATTTTTCCTCTTCCTCTAGGACCTTGCACATCCACAAGTGAGTATCTTCATGCATCCAGGATGGATCAGATGAACTCTCAGAATGCACAGAGATTGAATCTTCTTTTGCCTTGTGGATAGGATTCCATTGTAGGGGTGGTACATCTCTAAATATATAGTCTTTTAGACTGACCTTGGTTGTGACCCCTAAGTGTTGTAAGGACAAGGAGTTGGTTCCCCAATCTTGTAATATTTGCAGTTGTCATGGGAAGGGTCTTCCTAGGATCAACTCATAGACATTATTTTTCTCAAAGTCACATATAGCAAAGATGTGCTCAAACTCTACCCCATAAGTGGTTAGAGTTATCCCTTCTAGCAATCCTAGAGGTCTTTCAACATTGCCATCAGCCATTTGAATCTCTAGTTGGTCTTAATGCAAGTTTGCCCCATTGCTTCCACAAGGAGGTGGTCACAATCGCAACACCAGCACCTGAATCTAAGATCACATTCGTGGTGTAACCTTGGTAGGTGATTGGAAGATAAGTATTACCTTCTTCACCTTCACTCATGTCTCCTATTTTGTCTAGAGGTACCTCTAGTACTTTCTGCTTAGAGCCTGCTTTCGACACCTTGGAATCGAGTTCAGGAACCTGATTCGCCACATGATTCCATAGCTCTGGTTTTACTTTGAGCAGCTCTTCTATAGTGAGATGACATTGAACCTTAGTGTTCTTTACGACATCAGTGTTCCTTGGAAACATTGAGTCTTCATGTCTTACCAATATTGTGGGAGCTCTGATCTGAAGAGATTCAGATTCTCATGGGCATGTGAATTGTGGCAACTCTTGTAGAGAGTTAGATTCAAAATCTAGTCTTTCATCTTCTTGTTGCTCTGCTTGGTCTCCATAGATAGACGGAATGTCTTGGGAAAACTAATCATGAAGGTCATCACTTTCAAGAATAGGAGGGGGATTACCCTTCTCCTTGGCCCATTTCTCTTCTTGTATTTCTTGCAAGAACTCTTGAGAGTATTGTTGAACTGAAAGAGGTGTTCCACCATCCATGGAATCAAGAACATAAGCTTTAGTTGGCGGTGAGTTTTCTCTTTCAACAATTGGTTGAGCATGTGGAGTTAAAGAAACTTGCGGTTCGTTTACCAACTTCTCTAATCTTTCTAGTAAGCCCTGAAAATGCAAATCCAGTTTGATAGAATTTGTCTAATGATTGACTGGTCTCAAGCATAGCCTGAGCAAGATCTACCATTTTCATGCAGATTTTTGTCTGTTCAAACTCTAAATCTGCTTTAGGGTAACTCTTGTCTAGGTTTGCAGTTGTTGGCCCTTCTTGAAGTCGAGCGTGGTAGGCCTTGAACATCATGTGCAAGCCTTCTGGGGTTGGATCTGCAAGAATATACCCTAGTTGCGGTCTATTTACAGTGATCGGTAGGGTGGGATGAGGTGGTGTGGGTGGAGTTTCGGCATGCGAGGGGGTTTGAGATGCAATGTCTTCTATTTTTATTTTTGCATCTTTCAAGATTTCTTCTAGTTTGGATAACTTTTATTCCACTTACGATCGGCCTTCTCTCTGGTATCCTTCCATGTTCTTGTTTTCCTCTTACTAGGCTCTCCTGATTCACTTGACTCTGATTGCTCAGTTGGTTTATCTTGTTTTAATGCTTGTGTCCTAGTAACTACTTGTACAAGAGCCACATTACTACTACTTGCACTTGAATCTGCTACTAAGCCTACCACATTATTTGGTGTAACCTTGGGCACACTAGAGGGATTCCTAGGACACTCTCTCGGAAGATGTTCCTTGACACACTCATGACAAAAGCTTTGTATTGTGATGTTTTGTCCTTGTCCTAGAGTTGGTGAATGGGGACATTCATGAATGAAATGGTCACCCTGATATCTAAAACATGGTCCTCTAGGGGCTTGTGGTCTTACTCGTCTCAATTGGGTCCTGGGGTTAGGATTCGTGTACATGATACTTGAGTATTATGGCTCCCAATTTGGTTCCATATGTGGTGTCTCATGTTGATATGAATAAGCCTCACTATGCTCTGGTGACTCTGTGTAATAAGCTTGTGGACTATCTTCATGGGAGTAGTCTAAACTATGAGCATGAGCGTCATTTTCTGACACCAACGGGGTTAGTGGCACCAATGCTCTATTAGGGTTTTCCTCTACCACTGCATACTTAAGTGGAATAACATTGGCAGGAGTTGGTGGTTGGTTTCCTAGGATTGGTTGTGGCCTAAATAGTGCCAGATCTATAATATGGCTGTTGGTATTGATTCTGATACCTACCCTGCTGGTAAGGTTGCTGATAATTCTGTCTAACAGCCTGCCTATTGTAGGGAAAATCTTGAGCCATATGGTTTGTGTATTTTCTCTCAATGGTGCAATACAGAGCATTAGGTTTTCCTTGGGGTTGAGCCATCATCGAACAAACATTAGCCATGTGGTCTCCTCCATAGTTGTAGCATCGCTTTAATGAGTTGACCCTTGGGTGTTTGTCTATTTTGAACTCCTAGCTTCCTTGCAACCTGCTCACCTATCTCATCTATCTTAGTGGAGGTTCTGGAAGTATGACTAGTAGAACTGTCAGAATCCTTATAGAGTTTGGACAATTCTAACTCCTCACTCAAGTTGTCTTTTATGTCAATGCACATCCGCACACACTCTTCTATGGATCTAGGCTCTTTCAAGTACACATATGATCTTAACTTGGTGCTTAGTAAGCCATCTAAAAACAAGGCCACTTGTTTGGTTGGTGTGGGTAATTTTGGTGCAAGGCATCTTTCTATTTACTGTCTGAACCTTCTTCCTGCAAGTCGCACTGTTTCTTGGGGTCTTTGCTTGAAGTTGTGGATCAAGGATGATGTGTTATGCCTGATGCCACTCTTGGAGAATTCTACAATGAATTCCTCCAATAGTTGACCTATATTTCGGTAATTGTGACTATTTAAAGGTTGAAACAAGGCTAAGGCAGTACCTTTGAGAGTCAAACCAAATGCCTCAAACTATGTGAACAAGTCCTCGACCCGTTAAGCTCTTAACACTTGTTTGAACTCGGCCACATGATCATAACAATCTCCTGACCTGTCAAAGTAATTCTTCATTGCCTTGACCACTTGAGAGGGTCTAAGGGTTCTTGGGTGCTCTTGGGGTCTAGGTAATGGAAAATCATGCTCATCTATTTGATGCCTATGTGGTCTATGTCTCTCCCTTTCAGCTCTTTCACCTTCAAATCCTGATCTATCTCTACCCACAGTGAGTCTTGGGTTCTCGTCCTAGGTCTCCTTTCTCTAGGTCTCCTATCTCATTCTCAGGAATAATGTTTCCAAACTCATCTGTCCTGTCTGGTAAGTTGGTAACCAGACCGTGAGCAAGTGAAGGCACAAGTGCATGAGTGAAAGCACACAAGCATGCACACACACACATGGTAAGAGCAAAGAGTGGAACAAGGGAAGGACTTCGATTACAAAAGAACTCTCTTACAAAGCTCCAATCTACAACAAGCTAACCCCAAAAATGAGCTCTCTAGCTCTTTTTATAGTTTTTTGAGGGGTTTTGGCCCTGACCAGACCTAGTGTCCGACCTAGTTAAAAGTTAGGTTCCAGGGCTTATTTGAGGGCTCAAACGGAGTCTAAAAATTATGAAATTTGGTAGGATGATACTACTAATGCTCCTAAAGCTCAAGGACTCTTCGGCTTGAACAAAATGGAGTTGCAAAAATGGAAAATTGTATTTACAATGGTTTTTTGTGATAAAAAACACTATTTTTATAAGGGTTCCTTCTGAAAATTTGCATGTGCTTCTTGGAGCTCCCTACATGCTCCTTCTTCTTGTGTGTCCACTTCCTTGATGTGCTTCCATGCTTGTGCTTGACCTTAAGTGTCAACAAAAACCTACAACACCCAAATCATGAGGATCTGCAATGATCACTCTTCTACCTGAAGAGTTAGAAAGGGAAGAAAATACCTTGCTAAAAAATTTCATATGCTTAGTAGCTCATAATAAAAAAGCCAAGGATTATTAGAGATTGCATTTAATGCTTTCTTATCAAAATCTTATTATCCAATAGTAACACATACATAAGATTCTTCCTTAAAATATTTAGGTTTTGATTCATCTTCAATATTATTACCTGATGCTTTCTTCTTCTCATTAAAATTTTGTGTTTTGCATTGTGCTATGTAATGACCTGGTTTCTTACAGTAATGGCATATTCATTTCTTTGAATCAGATGTAATCAAAGACTATTCTTTGGGTGTAGAGGAAGCATTAGGGGAAGGACTGAAATACATAAGATTAGAAGAATTACTTTCCTTCTTGGATTGCTCACTCTTCTCCTCCTTCTTTGTCTCATTCTTCTTCTTTCCCTTCAAAGATGATATTATGGCTTCATCATTCTCTTCCATACCTTTTTGTTGATCTTCATCTTGAAGTAACAGGAATTTTAGCTCTTTGAATGAAAGTTCTCTATATCTTAATCTGAAATATTGGCTCCTACATTGAATAACTCATCTCGTAAAGCTTTGAGCTTCAAAATATGTGGCTGAACAGACTCACCAACTTGGCTAGTTGTCTCCTTAGATGAGCTTTCCTAGTAGGGTTTCTGCTCTAAAAGAGATTCTCTGACTCCAACCAAGCCTAATAAGAGGTTTTGCATGAACTTATTTGAGGTATAATATGCCTTTTCACTCCCATAGCAATAATGAAAGTGCTTGTGCATCCCTTGAATTCCATATGGATTGCTCTTCTGTAGGAAGTAATCCGATAGTAGTATCACTAACTCTTGATGATGAGGTGGTTCTTTCTTCTTTACTAACCTCTTGTTGAGCATAAATAGGAGTAGGACTTCTTCTAGAAGATGAAGTAGCCTCTTCTCCAATTTGTCTTGGCCTTGGATAAGTTCCATTGACAATATTCCACAAGTCTTTTGATACTAAGAGATTCGTCATCATAAAACTCCACATTGGATAGTTAGACATTCCCTCAAGCTTGTCTTCATTCTCAATTCTATAGTCACTCATCTTGTTAAGGGTGTATGTCAACTATGATCTGATACCAAATGTTGGAAGTGGGTGAACCTCTCACAGGTTTACAGGATCTTTGAACACATGAACCTTAGCATACACACCTTAATACTCAAAAAGATATGGTTGACATATATAGAGGATAGACAAATTTTTCCAGAGTGTACGGTAAGCTAGGATGCTCCTACAATATATTCTATTCTAATGTCAAATTACAATGTGTGAATATGATACAAACTGAAAATATCTGAATCTAGGTAGAAATAGGAACTCGATACAAGAAAGTGTGTGCAAAGTGCCTAAGAGGTATGAAGAGTGTGTGTGTGTGAGAGAGAGAGAGAGAGATAGAGAGAGAATATGAAAAGTTTAGAACTTTTTTATAGCAAATCTTGATTCTGAAATTAGGTTTTAGAAACCCTAAATAAAAAACTAGTGAATTAACAAGTAAGGACAAGTGTAGACTTGTTACTCATAGTATATCAGCAAGATAGTTGATGTTTGGTTAAAACAAACTCCTCCAAGTAACTCCAAATGTAGATCACACCTCCTCTAAGAGTGTAGGAACTCTTCCCTAGTAATCTTCTTGCATTGAGCACTTGAACTCCTTGAGAAGATGATTACAACATGATCTTGGTCTTCTATTATATAGTTTATGTGCCCTTCTTTAAAGCAACTTCCAAAGTACACGATCGCAAAAGAAATAGAAAAAAAACTACGATTGCAATTTTGGTGCCTAGTTTTTTGCAAAAGCATCTTCACTAAAATTATTGCGCTATGCTATCATGGTGGCCATGGAATTTGAACTCAGGCCGCAACTTTGGGAGTCATCTGCCTTAGCCAAGGTGCCCACTTACTTTTCTTAGAGGTACATCTACAACATATATATTATATGCTCATACTCGGACATTGTTTCCAACAATAAAAACTCTCTATGACATGATAATTTGCCTTATAGTACTTGCAAAACTATTTTTGAATTTATTTTTTTTTTCATCTTTGTCACCCTTCTTTGAGTGTGTAGCATTAGGAGATTTCTGCTTACTAATAGATCAGCTCCATTTACCTTTGCCCTTTTGACTAGGTAAGAAAGCTTGATCTACAACATGCATAATTGACTTATTCTACCTTATCTAATCTTTTTGCAACAAAACAAAGACTAACTCCTCGAATGTTAAGGCATTTTGGATTGCCTTTCATCATCAATCAAAGAGTAGAAGCAAAACTCTGATATGAATCTGGAAGACCGTTAAGAAAAGTCTGCACAATGAAAGATTTGGCAAGATTAGTAGAAATCATTGATCCTCCAAATCTTTGATCTTTGCAAAAAAACTATCCATAGAATCTCCTTCTCTCATATGCTCACTCTCCAACTATTTTCAGAGTTAAGCAACATGAGCCTCATTTTTTTCTTGGTATAATGTTGCAAGACTATCCCAATCATCTTTTGTTGTCTTTCAAGAGTAAATATGATGGATAATGGCATGTTTGATAGACAAGGATATCAATGCATGTGCCTATGCATCTTTGCAATCCCAACAACGTTGCTCTACAATAGGTGCAATAAGAGCTCCAACACGACCAAGAAATTGAAGATCATCATGTTCAACACCATCTACATCATCTACAATAGCTATATTTGCAGGTGTAGTAGAACATTTTTCAACACCTTGCATAATATGCCACAACCCTTTTTCTACCAATACATGATGCATCATATATGTCCACAATGGTTAATTAATACCATTCAACTTATCCTCAACAACCAACATACGTAATAAATCATTGCTTTTAGCCATGGACAATGACTAAATACCCTGATGCAAAAAAGTGTATGTATCTCAAGAAGTTGAACATGAATCAAGGTTTTCTAGACTACTATACTTATAGAAGACTTCAAGGTGCTTGTATTAGAGAACCAAAACCTGTATATATGTTTGGCATAAAAGGATGAAATTGCCTGCATAGTCACTATGATATTGAGTTTGGAGGCCAAAACAGACTCAAATAAAAAATGAACTCCTAATTGCCCTGAGGATGCTTACCAATTGTCATGCAATTATGAGACTATGATTGGAGAGGTGCTAATGATGGCCTAGATAAAGCAAACACTTGTTCTGATGTCAATTGTTTGAGTTAGAGATCTATGGAAGCACATATACAACACAAGGAAGAAGAGGAAGCTTGGAGCACAACACAATACTGAATGTATTACCAAGTGAATGTACAAATATAAGTGACCCATTAGGGCTATAGATGTATATACAAGCCGGGGGAAAAAACCTCTTAAAGTGGGAAAAAAGTTCCCCCCAAAGTCTTAAGTGTGCTCACACACATAACTACCTAAATATATCAACACTTGGCACCCTAGTCTTTACCTAGGAAACATGGCCCATAATAGTATGCTCCATAACTATCCCTACAATTGGTATGTTGTTATACCTAACATATCTCCTATGTATGGTTTGATTGGGTGAGTAAGATTCCCCACTTATAGCATGGTTCTAATACTTGAGCTGCTTACTGATTGTTGCTAGACCCATAGTACTATGCTTCATAGCTATGCCTACATTTGGTATCTTGTTATACCTAACATATATCCTATTGATAGATTGATTTGGTGAGTAAGCTTCCCCACTTACAGCATAGCCCTAGTACTTTATTTGTTTACTGATTGATGTTAGACTCACATGTGGAGCTTTGGGTTCACCACCAAGTTTTTTGGGAGGATGGAGAAAATACACATAAGGGGATGGGAGGGCATGAAGATGACCTTGCACCTTTTTGCCCTCTCAGAAGACATCATAACACTATGTTGTTTTCATGTTATGGTGCTTTGTTGGCATCTTGATCTCTTGAGTGGTTGGATTGGGTGTACCTTAAAGTGACCTAAGATTTTGAGATGCCCCAAAGATGTGTTATCTTCCACAAATTGGGGTCTTCAATAGATCACATGGAAGGTAACTAGGGCATCTTGAGTCGATGATTCTTCATGAGGAGATTCAAGTTTAGATGATTGCATCCACATGTAGTTGATGAGCTACATTTACCATCACCATACATGTATTTCATGCAAGCCACTTGGACAAGTGGTTTGGATAGATGACTTGGTGATACATCAAGAGGATTTCTAGAGCGTGAAGGATTTTTAACCCAAGACGTTCCACTAGAGCATATGATGGTTCTAATTGAGGTGACTAGGAATTCTCTTGGGGCTTCTTGTCTAGATCAATGATTGAATGGGAAGCCTGAGTCTATAGAAGTGGAGTGTCACATATGTTGCTAAATGATTATTTTCCTTGGTTGTAGTTGAGAAAATTGTTGAGGGCAACAACTAGGAATAAGGGGTGAATTGTTACCCAAACCCAAAGGACATCAAGATAGGTGCCTATAGTTAAAAGTTTTTGGTCAACTATGCAGTGTTTGCCTAGTGTGAGCTAGGACAACTCCTTAAATGATTCTATAAACAAGCCTTGGGATCATTTGTTGGGAATTTCTCTTGCGAGACACTTGGACTCTTGAACCTTGGTGGAATCACCCACACACTTTTATGGTGTGGGTTTGGTGGTATGCATTGCCATACCATTGACGTGACATCTAACTACTTGGCTACAGGCTCCCAAGCTGAGAATTGATCCCATTTGACTCTATGGTTGGGAGGTGAGTTTGATATCCACCCTTTTATGTTTATGGATATGCTTGAGTTTTGTCTTGTTAGTGGGGGGATCCTAAGAAAGTGCATGTGAAGTGCTAATATTGGTATTAGAGCCAAGTTTTGATCTCAGAAATTGGAGGTTATGGGTCCACCACATTTTTTAGATAGACATATGAACCATCTTCAATGGTGTAAAAAACGATGGACCACTTTTTGGAGTTTTTGCTATATTTCTATATATATTTATAACTAATAAACATATACATATGCTTCGAGACAAAGTTCAACCAAGCGCATGGAGTGAGATTGTACCCAATGTTGGGTAAAGTATTTGTTTGTCTCTCTCTTCTTCCATACAATTTTAGCTTTTTGTTTTTTCTTTGCATTATTTGCACTCCTCTGTATGAACAAATCTTCACATCTTCACATCTACACTAAGAATGATCTTACAAGAACTTCATGTCTTTGATAAAGGTTGCGGTATTGTGTTGACCGTATGTGAATGCTACATGTTAGAGCCTAAAAAAATGATGCTTCATGCCATTTCCATCATTCTTGCCAATGTCTCATGATAATTTAGGTGGTGCTACTATGATTTTGTGTGATGAATGTTTTTTTTAATGTTGAATATGTTGTTTTCATGTGAAAAAAAATAGTTTTCAATGCAAAAACACACTTCTCTCCTACACATGAAGTTCTCTTTTTCCTATCAATGGATGACAATCTAAGGTGTATTAGGCATGGCACTATGTTGTCCCTTTTTAGGTGCTTATGAGATCAATTAACAAGAGATTTGATAATATTTTTGAGGGCTACAAACCAATAAATGACCAAGATACTATATCCATATCCAACCATCATCCTATAAGTATATGAACAATGTCTACCCCTCATAATTCTATGTACTAATGCACATTTTGTAAGGCCCCCACTATGAGGAGAAGCCAAGCATGCATTACCCAATTGATGGAATCCCAACTTGCATGTTGGATGAAGGTCAAATTTGACCATCTAAGGTATTGTAAGGAAAGGGAGTTACTAGGGTCCCCAAATGTGGGGTCCGAGGCAGTGGGAAGCAACCTCGACTAGGGTCCGAGGAGGCTAGCGGTCCCCTTGTGGGGGTCTGGGGTAGTGCCTTCTATACAATAGTAAAGGGAATATTCCATGGAATATTCCTTGTTGAAGTAAAAAATCACTCATAGTTATTAGGTCGATTGAATTAGCCTAACCCGCGTATGGGGATTATGCGGGTGGTGGCCACCCACGTTCTACCGCCCATGTGTAGCTATCAACGAAAGGCCACATCTGTCCATTAGAATATAATTACATGACTTTTGCACTACCCTAGATATCAAATTGAGCTACTGTACTTCTACCTTGTAACTCTCTATCTACAGTTGTCTAGATCACCATTTAAGCCCTACCTTAAGAGTGCACGAGTAGACAATGCCATCATCTTTATACTTGCTATTAGTAGCAATTTTTTGAAATTAATCTATATCTGTTATCTTCTCTGCCACTCTTCCTATGTTCTCTTGAGAATGGCATCATAGCTATTAGATATCTATTAGTACAGAGGAGTACTTTTTGAACTTACACGTGCATTTCTATTATCACCATAGTGCATGAGTGATGGGTTCATATTCTAGTGTTGGTGCATCTTCTAATGTTATTGCTTCACCAATTCGCATTTGTCCACTCGCATTCACTGAAGGGAATCATGGTCAACATGGCTTGATCTAGAGCCAATTATGATGAAAAATCCATCAAATCCTTGAGTGACAATCCAACATGATCTAGATCTTCTTCGAGCTTTGAAGAGGAGGAATGCAAATGTGTTATGTGCCATTGTTACAAGTGTAAGTGATTCTATGCTTACACTAGTTCAACACACCACTAAAGTGCATGAAGCTTGGGGCATATTGTCTCGCCAATATCAAACCAAGAAACACACATGCATTCAAAAACTTGAGAATCAATTAGCAAATGAGAGCCACTTTGATTCAGAGAAGGCTAAAAACTTCATCAAGCGAATCGAACATTTACCAGAACAAATGACTAATAGTGGTGTTTTGATAACATTTGATGAACTAGCTCACAAGTGTGTTTGAATTCTTCATACAAAATATGATAGGCTCATAATTTCCCTTAACACTTAGGTTAGACCTTCACTCTTATCTTTGAAGACTTTTTTGCAATGCTTATGGAAGAAGAATTGCATTTGAAGAATAGGCAATGTTCAAACGATGCAATATTTTTAGCAAATGCAAAGGTTAGATGCTCTTTTGATAGTTCAAAGAAGAAGCCAAATAAGAACAAGTTCATCGAAAGTTGTTTCTATTGTGAAAAGAAGGATCGTGCCATTATGGATCGCAGGAAGAAGCAAGCTGCCGAGAGAAATGGTACTCTCAAATCCAATGGAAGAATAGGGAATCAACAAATAACATAGATTATGAACCATGGGTTGCTATACAAGAGGTATGTATATCAACCCAAACTCGTGTGGATGAACCTTGGATATTGGATAGTGGAGCATCTTGGCACATGACTAGCAAAAAGGATTGGTATACTTCCTTAATGCCTCTACAAGAACCCATTAATGTTATGGTTGGAAATGACTCCAAATGTCCACGTGAAGGAACAAGAACCATCTCTTTTGTTGCTGCCACTAGTGTTGATAGAAAACTCTCATATTTTGTATGTTCTTGCACTGAAAAGAAATGTATTATCAATTTCTTCCATAACAGATCATGGTTTTGAAGTACATTTCATAAAGGATCGTGTAGAAATTTTGGATAAAACACGTAATACTATAGGAAAAGGAGTGCAATAAGATAACCTATATGAGTTGAGCACCCTCACTGCTACAGAGGACAAAGACACAAGCAGACATTGGCATCAACATTTTGGCCATCTTGGATTTGTCGTTCTCAAATAGATGCAATGAAAAGGGATGGTAGCACATTTACTTACATTGTTAGATTTGCAAGAACCATGTGAAGCTTGCATGATGGGAAAGCAACAAAGGAAGGCATTTACAAAAGAGAGTAGCAATCGAGCTCAAGCTCCTTTAGAGTTGGTACATGGTGATCTCTGTGGTAAAGTGTCTAGTCCTACTTTGGGATGATGTGTCTACTTTTTGCTGATAATCGACAATTATAGTAGAAAGATGTGGGTGCATTTTATTTGGGAGAAGGTTGATGTATTTGACAAATTTAAAGTGTGGCACAAGATTATTGAAAATGAAAAAGGTAGGAAATTGAAGAAGTTCTTTACTAATCGAGGAGGAGAATTCTTATCAATGGAATTCAACAACTATTGTAATGCTCATGGAATCAAGAGGAAGCTTACCACAACCCACATATACCTCAACAAAATGATGTTGTTGAGAGATGAAATAAGAAAATAGTTGAAATGTCCTGCTGCATGTTGGAAACTCAACATATGCCTGATTCATTTTGGGCAAAAGCAGTTAATATGGTTATGCATATTTTGAATAGATGCTACACAAAGGCACTGCATGGAATTATTCCTCAAGAAGTGTACTTTGGTAAAAGGCCTTTGGTTATGCATTTCAAAAATTTTGGATGTTTTTTTTATTCATATGTACCTGAATCAACAAGAACTAAGTTAGAGTCAAAAAGCAAAAAATGTGTCCTCTTAGGATATAGTGAAGAGTCTAAAGCATATAGACTTTGGGATCTAGAGGCAAAGCAAATCATTGTTAGCCATGATGTGGTATTTGATGAGCGACCACACCTAGTCAATAGGAAAGGTTAACCCACTATCTCATCAACTGAAGAAATAACTCACCTTGTAACTTCCCATAGATAGATCAAGATCAATGAGGAGGAGACATCAGATAATGACATTCCTCCACCAAAAAGCCAGTCAATTGTTGCTACAATGCATACCAAAGTGGGCATAAAAGCTCTTTGATGATTGCTGTTGTCAGGATCTTGCTCATGCGCATACAGAGATTACGGACGCAGAAAAACACACAGAAAATAGAGGCAACAAGAGACGAGACCGAACGCAAGATTGGGTGCAATCTCCCCCCATGCACTCTGTTTCGACAGTCCACAGAGTGCATGTATTTATAGGACTTTTGATTACGTCGAAAATAGTGGTTACATGAGGGCGGCTCCAAAAAGTAGGCATGAAACTAAAAGTTAGTAACTTTTACAGAAAGCCATTACTTTGAATAACAAAAACTGCGGTCTACAACGACCCTTATTCTAACCATTACTTTTCTAACAATAGAACCTTCTACGCAGGTTTATTTACAAGCTAAATAATAATTATTCGGATTATTGATGTCCGCCCTTTCACGCCTTGCATGCTCCTCACGAACCTTTAGCTGCTATAACAGAAACATCAAAAACATATTAATACATTAATAATATAACACTTTAACAATACATTGTTCAATAATATACAACATGCCTCTCAGTTGACAAGCAACTGACCTCAGTTGATAAAATAAGTTAACACTCTAACAATAATAATGCAGTGTTCAACATATTCCATGTGACAATTCAACAATGCATTGGCTATTTTATTTTTCAATCCAACAATGCATTGGCTATTTTATTTTTCAATCCAGCAATGCATTTATATTTCAATCCAACAATAACAATGCATTGTTCAACATATTCCATAAGTTATAACATGCCCCTCAGTTGAACAAGCAACTGACCTCAGTTGATATAATAATAAACATGGATGGCCAGTCACATGTTTCATCACTGAATAAAGAAAATAGGCATGTGCCATGTAAAAATACATGCATGGAAATGTTCATGGAGCTGTTACATTAATGTGTTTGTGTATGATATGCAGAAATTAAGTGGTCATAATGAGGTGTTAATTGTGTTTTATGTATCCATTGACATTCTTCAATAGAGTGATTTTTGTACTTAACCAAATATCGATGATATTGAGTACCTGTGCATGTAGTAGTGACATCATGATCAATGATTTTCTCAGGAACTAAGATTTCAGATTGTTCTTCAATCAAAGGAGGGTCATCAAGAAGTGGAGCAAGTGGTAAAGTTCCTTTAAAGGGTTTAAGTAAACTAATATGAAAAGAATTATGTATAGTCCAATGGGATGGAATATCTAATCGAAATGAGTTATCATTAATTTTTTCTATAATGCGAAACGGTCCATAATAGCGTGCTGCAAGTTTAATTTTAGGATGCTGCAAAATATTTTTGAGACGTCTTTTAATTATTCGCAACCATACAAAATCATTTTCCTTGAATTCTTTGGCTAATCGTTTAGTATTGATAAGACGTGTATATCGCTCTTGACTTTTCCTAATGTGCTCGTGAACATCATGAAGTATAGAAACGTGATCTTGAGCAATAGAATCAGCCATCGGAATGTCGGTTTGGGTGAGGGACATGGGAGTGGGAAGCTTTTTACCAAAAACTATTTCAAAAGGTGCACGACCAGTAGTGGTGTGTGAAGTGTTATTGTAAGCAAATTGAAGCAATGGCAACTTGTCATCCCAGTTATTAGGATTATCTAATGAATAACAACGCAATAAATCGAGAATAGTACTATTTGTAGCCTCACTCTGTCCATTACTTTCAGGATGAAATGTAGAGCTAAAATCTATTTTAGAACCAAAATGTTGAAATAAGGCAACCCAAAAATGATTACAAAACCTAACATCACGATCAGATAACATTACTTTAGGAAATCCATGATGTGGAAAAATGCATTTAATGAATAATTTTGCAGCTTGAGGTGCAGTCAAAGTTTTTCTACATGGAATGAAATATGCATATTTACTAAACCTATCAACTATTGTCCAAATCATATCATTATGTGATGAAGTGATAGGAAGACCTGTGATAAAATCCATAGAGATTTGTTCCCATGGTTCATTTGGAATAGGCAGTGGCATTAATAATCCAAATGGTTTACCATGATGACGTTTGACACGCTGACATACAAGCATTGAGAAACATAATGTGCAATGTCTTTTTCCATGTGTGGCCAAAAGAAGAAATCTTTGCAAGCAGATATAGTGCTCTGTATGCCTCTATGACCCATGTAAGATGGTTCATGCATTTCTTTAATGACAAAATCTTTAAAAGCTTGGGTTATGCACAATCTATGTTGAAAATAAAGAAAACCATGATGAAATGTATAATGTTCAAAAGAGGCACCATTATTGGAGTCATGCCATGCACGTGAAAAATACAAATCAGATGCATAAGTGGAAATCATGTCTTGAAAAGAATGAATTTGAATGGCAGAAATATTATTCAAAACAACGGAATTCGAAGGAAAACGGCTAAGAGCATCAGCTACGACATTAGCTTTACCTCGCTGATATTGTATCATGGGTTGGAAATTTTGAATGAATGATGCCCATTTAAGATGCCTATCAGAGATTAAGGGCTGACTTAATAAATGCTTAATAGCCTATTCATCGGTTTTGATTAATACTTCAGAGCCCATAAGATAGTGTTTCTAAATTCGCAAAGCATGCACAACTGCTAATAGTTCTTTATCATACGTACTATAATTCTGTTCTGAGGGCTTAAGCTTTCTACTCTCAAATGCAATGGGATGGTCATTTTGCATTAAAACAACACCTATTCCTGAACCGCTAGCATCAGTAACAACATGAAAGGGTTGTGAAAAATCAGGTAATTGTAAAACAGGTGCATTTGAAAGTGCATGTTTAAGTTTGTCAAAGGACTGTTGTTGGGTAAATCCCCATGCAAATTTTATTTTCTTTTTCAACAACAAAGTAAGAGGCAATGCTAAATAAGAAAAATTTCGAACAAACTTCCTATAGAAACTAGCCAACCCAAGAAAAGAACGAACATCATTGACTGATTGTGGTGTAGGCCATTCTATGATAACTCTAATCTTTTTCGGATCCACATGCACACCTTCACTTGAAATAATATGTCCTAAATATTCTAGCTTACGCTGAAAGAAATAACTCTTTTCAGGATTAGCATAAAGTGTGTTCTCTCGTAACAAATGAAAAACTGTTTCAAGATGCTTTTCATGTTCACTATCATTCTTACTATAAACAAGTATGTCATCAAAGAATACAAGAACAAAAGCTTGGTGATCAAGAAAAATATTGTTCATCATTCGCGCAAATGTAGCAGGGGCATTAGTAAGTCCAAAGGGCATTACCATAAATTCATAATGGCCATTTTGAGTTCTAAATGCAGTCTTAAAAATATCACTTTGTGTCATACGAATCTGATGGTAACCCGATTTAAGATCAATTTTACTAAAGACACGAGCTCCTCGTAACTTATCTAAGAGATCATCTATTCGAGGAATAGGGTATCTATTCTTGATCGTGATCTTGTTAAGGGCTCTATAATCAATGCACATTCGATAAGTTTTATTCTTCTTCTCTACTAAGAAAACTGGTGCTCCAAATGGGGAAGAACTAGGCCTTATAAGTCCTTTTTGTAGTAGGTCTTTTACTTGATTTTCTATTTCCTTTTGATGTAGTGGGCCATGTCTATAAGGTGCTTTATGAGGAGGAGAACTACCAGGGACTAAGTCTATGCTATGGTCAAAGGATCCTCGAGATGGTGGTAGTTCAGAGGGATATTCAGACATAAAACAATCCTTATAAGTACTCATGAAAGGTTTATATGCATCTGGAAGTGTATGAGTATAATCATTGATGACATTGACAAAAACAATGCATGAGTTGAATCCTTTCCTAAATGCACGCTTTACTTGAGTGTGACTAATCAATGGAAATGGCTAGAAATCATGCCGTGCAGACAAAGTAATGATTTGACCTTTGAAAACAAACTTAAAGGTATGAGTACGGTAGACAATACGTGGGTTATAATGGTGATGAAAAGGCATACCTAGTATAACATCATAAGATTGCAAAGGTGCAATTAAAAATGTTCGTGAATCAACATAAGGGCCTATGCTAATCGTAACATCTTGCACTTCTCGTGTTACATTATAATGACTACCTTGAAATGCAGCTTTCACTCTATACAAAGAAGGAAACGTTTGTAATTTAAGTTCTTGTACTAATAAATGTGAAATGAAGTCATGTGAACTACCATCGTCATGTAGAATGTTAACTAGTTTGTTATTTATTGTACCCTGCATGCAAAGAAGAGAGTGTAGAGAGATATCGTTACCCAAGGTACTTAAGTCCTTCTCCAGTGATTCCTCTGTCCAAACAGGAGGAATTTCTTCATTATAGACCTCCATGTTATGCAATCGAGTTGTAGCCTGTTTCATATGAAGAGGTTGCAATCTGCACCTTATTTTTGTATGTCCAGGTTTACCACAATTCCAGCAAGTGATTCGTGGTCGCTTCTGTTGGGCATTCACTGCTGAAGTTTGAAGGGTAGGTGGTTTGGTTGGTTGGAGAGATGAAGCAACGGGTGAAGTTGAGTAATTGGATTGTGGAGGACGAGGAAAACTAGGGTAAGATGGGGCATTAAAATTACGCTTCATAGGAAATGAAGGTTTAACAGGAAATGGTCGTAGACGTGGTTGTTGTAGACGGAGTGACTTGGTTATGGACTGGAATTCTTTTTCTGCATCATAAGCAAAAGATATAGCCTCGTTGAGGGTTGTAGGTCGTAGGGTGTGAAGCTTAGCTTGGATACCCACCTCCAAACCATCTTCATATTTCTGCTGCAAGATATCCTCTGATACATCTTCAAGCATTCGTACAAGTAGTAAATTTTGCCAGAACCACTCTGTGTAGGTAGTAACCGTATCACCCCTCCTTCCATGTAAGGGTCGTCCATGCACGTCGAACATGCAAATGGTATTGAGGAGGAAAAAATGAATCCTTCACGTTTTCTTGAAAAGCCTTCCAAGTTGTTGGACGCTCCGTACTGTGTCGCAGGACCTTCCACCAGAGTTGAGCTTTACCTACTAAATAGTTAGTGGCAAATTTAACTTTTTCACTTTCAGCATACATTTCATCGGTATAAAAATCATCAAACTGCGACAACCAAGAAAGTACTAAAGGCCCATCCTTTCGGCCATCAAATCGTAGAAACTGGTAGTTTCTATTACCAATCTTTGAATGAGTAACATCAGATTGGGCAGACACAATAGCTTTTACTACTCTCGTAAGGTTGTCTTCCTCAGCTTGCATCTTTTGGAGGATTTCATCACGTTGTCGGATCTCGTTCTGAGCTCCTTGAAGCTCATGCCGCAAGAGCTCTAGTTGTTGTTCAAGTGTTGCCGCAGGTAGAGGTGAATTACTGTAATCCTCCATGGTGCTCTTTGACCCTTGCTTTCAACCTAGGTGTATTGAACCTTCTTGTTTGCAACCTTGGTGTCTCGATCCCGTGTTCTCAACCTTGCTTGGTATCTTGAATACTCAATCAAGTGCCACCCAAGGATTTTGAAGGAATTCACACTTCCAAGCTAGCTCATTGGAAAGTTCGTTCCGAGAGCTTTCCAACGGTATATTACACGCCTCAATCCGACCTACGGATTGAGAGATACACTTGATTCTTTGTTGGGTCCAATCTTGAAATCGACGCGCGCGCCTTCCACAAGTAATAAAGAGAGAGAATTTGAGTACAACTCCAAGAGATGGTGACGTGGTCAAGTTACTTCCCTTGAAAGTAGGAGGTTGTGGGTTCAAATCCTCCTACCTTAGGGACTCTAAACCTCTCTATTACTGCTCAAAAAAATTAAAATTGCCTCGCGCGTAGCCAACGGCTGCCAATGGTCGCCAAGGGAGCCTTGGGTGCCAATGTTGCCAATGTATTGCCTAAGTTCTTTGCCTTAGTCGACGCCTTAGTCGACGCCTTGGAGTAAATGTAGGTGTAAATGTAGGAGCAAACGTAGGTGAAAACGTAGGTTCTGGAACGTAGGTTATGGAACTGAAACAGGAACAGGAACCGGAGACGGAGATGGAGACGGAATCGAAATCGGAATCGTGAACAGAGAACCCTCTGTATTGATGCGTGCAGAGCTCTGATACCACTGTTGTCAGGATCTTGCTCACGCGCATACAGAGATTACGGACGCAGAAAAACACACAGAAAATAGAGGCAACAAGAGACGAGACCGAACGCAAGATTGGGTTGCAATCTCCGCCCATGCACTCTGTTTCGACAGTCCACAGAGTGCATGTATTTATAGGACTTTTGATTACGTCGAAAATAGTGGTTACATGAGGGCGGCTTCAAAAAGTAGGCGTGAAACTAAAAGTTAGTAACTTTTACAAAAAGCCATTACTTTGAATAACAGAAACTGCGGTCTACAACGACCCTTATTCTAACCATTACTTTTCTAACAATAGAACCTTCTACGCAGTTTTATTTACAAGCTAAATAATAATTATTCGGATTATTGATGTCCGCCCTTTCACGCCTTGCACGCTCCTCATGAACCTTTAGCTGCTATAACAGAAACATCAAAAACATATTAATACATTAATAATATAACACTTTAACAATACATTGTTCAATAATATACAACAATTACAACCCTCAACTTGATGTTCAAGAGTCATCTTCATATGGGTTGCATAGATCAAAGAGGATTGAAGAGCATCAAAGAGCCTCCCATCATATTGTCAATATGGATCTTATGGCTGAAATCATGGGATCAATAAAAGAACCCAACAACTGTAGATGAAGCACTGAAAGATCCTAAGTGGAGAGTAGCAATGAAGGAGGCTAAGTATGATAGCATACTAAAGTATGACACTTTGGTATTGGTTGATTTACCACCAAAGAAGAAGGTAATTGAAACAAAGTGGATTTGGAAAGTGAAATACAAATTAGATGGTACCTTAGAGAAGTACAAAGATTAGCTTTTTGCACAAGGTTTCTCATAAGTGGAAGGATTTAATGTCCAAGAGACATTTGCACCAACAGCTCGAGTGACTACAATTCACACATTACTTGCAGTTGCTACACATAAAAGGTGGTTTATATCCTAGATGGATGTAAAATCAGCATTTCTTAATGGATACGTCAAGAAGGAGGTATTTGTATCTCAACCACTAGGTTTTGAGGTAATTCATTCAAAAGACAAGGTTTGTAAACTTAAGAAGGCATTATATGGCCTTAAGCAAACTCCGAGAGCTTGATATCAATGAATTGATAGTTTTTTCCAAAACCTAGACTTCCAAAGAAGTACTTCTGATGCAAATTTGTAGGTTATAAAAAAAATAGCCAGCTAGTGAATGTCATCTTGTATGTAGATGATTTGATCATTATAGGAGATCATGTAGATTTCATCAAACAAACTCGTGCTAGCTTGAGCAATCAATTTGATATGATAGAGCTCGGGCTACTCCATTATTACCTTGGCAAAAGGATGATGGGATTTTCATATCACAATAGAAATATGTGGACTACAAAGCCACTAGCACACCTATGGAGGTAGATCTTAAACTTTCAACAGAAGATGATACATCAAAAGTAGATGTTAAGAAGTACAGAAAGCTAAGACTTATCTTTTTGTGCAAAACTAGTCCAGACATCTGTTATGCGGTTGGTGTATTGAGCAAATACTCTAACAAACCAAAAGAGAGCCATTGGAATAAAGGCATGCAAATTATGAGGTACATTGCATGAGCCTTGGATTTTGGTATTCTTTATACCATAGGTGATATACTTCAAGGGTATTGTGATTCAGATTGGGCTGAGATTGTGATTCTACAAAACCAATTTTCGGATATTGTTTCTCACTTAGTTCTGGAATATTTTCTTGGGCAAGTAGGAAACAACCAACTCTTGCGCTCTCCTCCATTGAAGCAGAGTACAAAGAAGCTTGCTTTGCCTCTTGTGAGGTAGTATGGTTAAGGATAATTCTTGCATATCTAGGCTTTCCATCACAAATGGTGGCTATACATAAATGTGATAATCAAAGTTGTTCAACCATTGCAAAGAACCAAGTATTTCATGCTCACACCAAGCACATAGAAGGACAATACCATTATGTTCATGAGCTAAGCAGAGTACAAAGAAGCTTGCTTTGCCTCTTGTGAGGCAATATGGTTAAGGATAATTCTTGCATATCTAGGCTTTCCATCACAAATGGTGGCTATACATAAATGTGATAATCAAAGTTGTTCAACCATTGCAAAGAACCAAGTATTTCATGCTCACACCAAGCACATAGAAGGACAATACCATTATGTTCATGAGCTAATTGAAAATGAAATTTTGGATATAAAATATTGTCTAGTAGAGGCAAATTGTGATGATATATTCGCTAAAGCACTTGGAAAAGAGGATCTCAATAGACATCTTCAATATATGGGCATGTGACCCATACCTACTTGGTTTATCATTCGGTAAACATTGAGGTGGGGGTGTTTGGATATGACCAATGTCTACCCCTCATGATTGTATGTACTAATGCACATTTTATAAGGCCCCCATTATAAGGAGAAGCCAAGCGTGCATTACCCAATTGATGGGAATCCCAACTTGCATGTTGGATGAAGGTCGAATTGAACTATCTAAGGTATTGTAAGGAAAGGGAGTTATCAGGGTCCTCAATTGTGGGGTCCGAGGCCATGGGGATCATCCCTAGAAGGGGAGTCCAAGGGGGTGAGTGGTCTCCCTGGTTGGGAGTCCCAAGAGGCAAGGGGTCCCCGTGGTGGGGGATTGGGAGGCAACACCTCCGATGCGATGATAAAGGGAATATTCCATGGAATATTTCTTGTAGAGGTTAGAAATCATTCATATTTGTTAGTTCGATTGAACTTGCCTAAGCCATTTATGGGGATTACACAAGTGGTGGCTGCCCATGTATAGCCATCCACAAAAGGCCACATCTCTCTGTTAGCTTATATACATGTCTTCTGCACTACTATATATATCGAATTAAGTCAACATACCTTTACTTTATTACTCTCTATCTAGAGTTGTCTAGATCACCATTTAAGTTCTACCTTGAGAGCATTTTGTACTAATTGTTAGTAGCATTTTTTTTTTTGAGATTCTACTATATCTATCATCTTCTATGCTATGCTACTGATCCTATGTTCTCTTGTGTAGCTATTTTCTTACACATCCATGTATTCGTAATGTATTAGGGCATAAGAAAATATTCATCACATCTTTTCTTTTAGTATTAAAAGAACGTGAAAATTCTTTTACCACACACACACACACACACACACACACACACACACACACACACATATATATATATATATATATATATATATATATATATATATATATATATATATATATATATATATATATATATATATATGCGTGTGTGTGTGACAACTAGGGTAAATTCAAGGTTTTTCATCATGCATAAATAAAAAGTTGATGCTTTTAAAGATTATGTTGAATATTTATTCCATACATTAAGTAACATAAAGTATCAGGTCCTAGATGTTGAGTTCATACACACTTATAGTCAAGTCAATGTTATAAGTAATCTTTTCCACCACTTTATGGAGATGGAACATGCATTATAAGGTGATAAATAACTTTCGATATGATCATATGTGGAAAATTTACTAAAGCTCAAAAAAGTTTATTTTTGTTAAAATCTTTGCACTCCATAAGTATCAAAGGGAAGGTGTTAGGAATCATTTGAAACTTACAACATTTGTTTCAAAGGATGAATGAAAATCTTATATTATTAATTTTCATGCACATTGTATAGTATCATAGAAGATGTTGATAAACCACATTCAACTTTTATGACCAAGGTGGAGGAGCTCATGTGTGTGCTACACTTGAACTCTAAATATCTTATAAAAAAGGATGATGCATGATGGATTGCATATAAGACAAAATTTCAAAATAGACACTGCTACACATATAAACATAAATAGTATCGACAAAAATGAGAGGTTAGAATAGAGGAGAAAACTTCAATAAAGAAAACATAGAATTACATCAAGTTGATGGATGCACAAAAGAAGGAAAAAAGGTCCTAATAAAGAGGCTTATCAAGTTCGAAGGATCAAAGAAGTAATTTTTTCGCCCCAATGGCACCATGACATTCACATCATCAGAAGCAGAGGCTTACTTCTATGTACATTGCTTTGCATTCAAACATCCCTTCAAGAGGTTTACTTCTATGTACATTGCTTCTCATTCAAACATCCCCTTCAATAGTGAGCTACATCATGGTTTTATTTTTCATGTCTTCATTGAATCAACAAAGGAAGACATGCAAATGGACATGTCCATTGTGAAGTTTTACAAGCAACATCCATCCCTAACACCATGCCTTTTTTTACACACAAAAGTAATACTTTACAAGCATCCTTCCTTGCCATGGTGACTTTCTTTGTTTGCATTTTGTTCATGTTCTAGAGCAATTTGTTCATGTTCTAGAGCCCCTTGTCGGTTCCTCATAAATCTTGTTCCTATATTAATCCAATTATCGTATCAACCATATTCCCCTCTCTCATAACTATAAAATTGGAAAACAAAAGAATAGTGTTATAATGTGAAAGGACCTCTCACTTCCTGGTTAGTCCCTCTTCACCCCTGTAGGCATCTCCATTGCCAATTCAGCAAATTTTGAGCACTCACCGGCTTCGTTCTGCCTGTGGCCTTGTCCGTCTGCTGCGCAGTTCGTATACTGGGCATGAGAGTTGCTTAATTCTGGTCTTTGATGGCTTCTGGTCGCAAGAATCGGGGCTCACGCCATCGTTCTCATCGCCACAAACAGCAGAAAGGTGACGACTCTGGTGATTCGGATGCAGAGAAAAATCTTAGGCATGGGCCCAACCCTAACCCGAATCCTAGCCCATCATCACCTTGGGCAATGGAGCCCTTGCCTCCGAACGTCGAGGGCCCTTCCTTGCTCAAACAGGCGGATATGGAGAATGTGGACTCAGAATCTCAGCAGGGGTCCTCTGGGAAGAGAAGGAAGGAAAGCATTGCGGCAGTCAGTAATCCTGCATCGGTGATGGATCGATGGGATGGAGGTGGTGAAGCAGATGAAGCTGCGACCTTAGCTTTATTAGGTGTTACGGAAAGGAATTCAAATATACAAGGTGATGCATCTGGCAGGAAGGAGTCGAGAGGTGAAAGTGAGCAAAGGGTTAGTAAAGGGAAAAGTAGGGTAACTTCTACTTTAGGTAGCAGTAAAGGTCTCGAACACACAGATTCAATGGTCTTTGATACTAATGTCCATGTATTTGCTGCATCTGACATGCGTAAGGATTCCAAATTAGATGGATTTTCTGACAACAGCACAATGAATTTTGGTCTAGTACAGTATCCTTCTTTTGATGGTTCTCAGCCAATAAAGCCCAGGGTGTCTAAGAATTTAACGAAAGACAAAGAGTTAGAGAACACTTCATCCTCAGCAGCCATGCCAATGGATGTGGATAGAAAACATGTTCGGAAGGGTGATCTATCTCAGAAGCACAGAAAGTTGGAAAACACTTCAGGATTGGTGGATGCTTCAAGGGATGAATATCATGGCTCTCTTGAAAAAGGTACATTTATTCTTCTGTTTAGTTTTATCAGTATAGGTGAGTGTCTATGTTGCAGGAGTCTTTTCATTACAAGGAAATGGAGATGATAACTTTTAAGACGAGTGTAGCATAAAAAGAATCATGTTGCTCTGTTGATTTTCATAAATGTAAAGGTCTCTCACATTTTAGGTTTTAATTGTGGGTTATAATAATTCTTCCTGTTATTTTGCATTTTATGGATTTGCTGCTGCAATGAGCAAACACATTTAAATCACACTTTCAAGGATTTGCAGGACGCAGCTTATATGTATATGTATTTTGAATGGGTGGAATTCTATGTGTTTGCTCTGATTGTGATTGCAGTAATGATCTGCAAATTTATAGGGCAATCATTTGGATATATTGAAGCTGGATCAAGATTACTGGCAAAATTTTAAGTGACATTAAATCATGTACATTTTCGAGAAGTGTTTAGCAGATATTACCCCAATGGTCTGCTTTGTATGTAGGCTTCAATAGAGTGGTCCACATGCTATACTATTCTAATGATTTGCAATTCTTACTACACTGCTTAAGTTTAGAGACTGATAGTCAACCAGTTTTCTGAACATAATTTTTGCAGCTGTGTTTTTAGTGTTAGTGCTCATAGTCGTTGAAACCTATAGAGTCCAAAATGAGTTGACTTGGGAGCTGTTTCTTTTCGAGCTGACAGTTTGAGATACTTGCTGTATGGTGATAATCTGCATATTGTTAGCATGTATGATATTGTCCATAAAAATATTAGCAAAGTCTTTCCTCTATTTAAGGTACTAGCATTCTAGTGGAAGTGGCTATGATTTAATAATTAGGAGCAAAGGAGAGCTTGAGAGGGTCAGTGAAGATTGGGTATCACCCTACAAGGAGAGGTAGATACAAGATAATTTTGATTCTAAAGGTTTGCTCTTTCTTCTTTTGACATTGTCTAGGTGGTTGAGTGGCTCACTATCTCATGTACTTTGAGAAGGTTTGAACCTCCGCTTTTCCTTCAAACCCGTTTTTTGTCCTTGAAATTGTGTTTTTTTCACAATCTCATTGTGTTCTTTGAGAAGGTTTGAAACTATGTTTTTCCTTAAAGATGAGTATTTTGAGTATGTTCAAGATGGCGATAATTCATGACAAATTTATGATCATAGAGAGATTTGTTGAGAGGCTACCTACATTGAACCCAAAAAAAAGGAAAATTTGTTTACAGAGAAAGGATGAGAGAGTGAGAAAAAACGTTGGTGTTAGACCTTTACCCAATAGTTATCACTTGCACGTGCAATGTGGAGACAAGGTTACTTGAACAATGTCTCTAGCTTGGGGGACTTTGGTCAAGGAACCTTTGGTGATGGGACAAGCATGTCCTCAACCTCATGATTCCCTCATGAGAATAAACATTGGTGTTAGACTTTTAGCCAATAGTTATCACTTGCCCATGTGGCGTGGAAACAAGGTTACTTGAACAAGGTCTCTAGCTTGGGGGATCTAAGGCCCTAGTAGGGAATCATGAGGTTAAGCACATGCTTGCCCCATAACCAAAGGTTCCTTGACCAAAGTCCCTGAAGTTAGAGACAAGATTCATTGACCATGGTCTTTAGCTTGAGAGACCTAAGGCTCTAGTAGGGAATCATGAGATTAAGCATATGCTTGCTCCATGAAGGCTTGGACAACCTTAGAGAGGTTCCTTGAACAAGATCTATGGAGACAAGGTTCCTTGACCAAGGTCTCTGGCTAGTAAGCTAAAGGGAGGTTTTATATGGAAATTTTCATGCAAGAGAGAGGAGAGCTTAGAATTTAAGAGGAAGAAAAAGAGAAGTTTGTGAGAGCGAGGAGGAAGAAGCTATGATAGTGAGAACTTTCTTGTCCATGAATGCTTTGACAACTTTAGAGAGGATAATAAATGTTTAAGGAGCAAGGGCTATGAAGACATGGGAGGTGAGATCAAGCATCATTCATTCCCTTCCAGGGTCTAATAATGGTTTTAGAGTCTAAAGAGGGACCTAGCTAGGGCATGGAATTTCTTCTCCCAAGAAGTCCTTAATATACATAAATGATAAATTGAGTAGGTGGCAAGTAGGAGATTGTGTAGGCAATTTTTAAGAGAAAGGAAGTTCTGGGACCTCTTTTGGAGAGGAAAGTAAGCAAAAGGGAGGTTTTATATGGAGACTATCATGCAAGAGAGAGGAGAGGTTAGAATTCAAGAGGAAGAAAAAGACAAGTTTG